>OX421970.1:41816462-41931462 GCA_949128135.1 Parasteatoda lunata | reverse complement strand
AACTCCTGTTCTCACGAACACGAGTCCAGCATCCTACCTACGAGGCTATCCCGGCCTAATATAACCTAAATGTTTAGATTCTATAATAATCTATATGTTTCAATTCCATGTCAAAAATGAAGTTTGGATGCCCAATATAGGTCGCAAATAAAAATAAAATGGGGAAAAAGAAGGGAAAAATCGTCATTGAAATCTACTGAATGGCTTGTGAGGAGGGTCACAAACATCAAAACCAGTTTGATTACCTGTTGAAACTTGGGTGGCTTTCCTTATAATAATCGCCTTTCAACGCCACTCTCTAAAAATTAAATAGGTTTATACATTGTCTTTCTTAGTAGTGATTCGTTAGATGAAGTTTACTTGCTCTAACATTAATAATTGCTCTAATATCAATAATATCTTTACGTCAAAATCGGTCAAATAGTTTCTGAGTTATTAAATTTAAAAAGTTGTGTAGTTAAAATACGATTTCTAAAGAACTGTTCTATCGATTTCCTTCAAATTTCGTATTTTGCCATTTAAAATTACATTTTTTTAAATGATGTAAAAATCTGTGCACATTATAACTCAAAAACATTTTTATATGTTAATAAATAAAACTATTAAAATTAATAAATAAGCATTAAAAATTATTGTTTGAGAAGGACTATCTCCGGATAAACGAATTTTATACAAACGCTGTACGAAAATTTTCCTTGCATTAAAAAACTAGAGAAGTGAAATACGCAAGAAGTACAATTAACATTATATTGTCCAAACTTTCGACTATTTCCTAACCAAACTAATAACACCACATTTTCCAGATTATGGCTACTCCCCCCCCCCCAATTTAAGGGTCAAGAGTCAGAGTCGGTCCGAAGAAAGTTATGTTTATTCAGAGAAAGCATGTTTTTATGCCTGATTTCATGGTCGTATCGTCTGAACCAGTAATTTAAAGTGTTTAAATTAGGGCCTTCGAAACATTACAATTGTGTCTTAGTGCATGAAAATTGGATTTTTTGATCAAAAGTTATTTAAAGTATCGCCCCCCCCCTCTTTTTTTTCTTACGCTCTGTGTACACTTTTTTCTGCTTCCTTTTTTTCAATGATTCTAAAAATGTATTTTAAGGTTGGTAATTACATAAAACCTTGTATATTTGTATATATATATAAATGTTTGAAAGTTTTTTTTTAAACAAAAACTGCTTTTTACGATTACATTTTTGTACAATGTACTCTTCTGTATTTTTATACGATGGCGCTGAAAAGATATTCTAAAACGTCATTTGAATAATTAAACACTTATAATTTAGATTACGACAACTGTTACGGATTTACAATGTTAAGAACAATACAATCAAATTAAATAGATAAAAATAGAGAAAATTCAATTGAAGAAAAATTGTCAAATACTTTTTTCCTCTAATATTTTTTTAGTGTATATAATTCTCAGCTAGTATGTCTTTTCTGTAATATTCCTATATCCGCTTAATTTGGAGCTATATTACATTATAGATTAACTATTGAGTAGTTTAGATGCGAAAACTACGAATGTACTAATAATGTACTTTAAGAAAAATAGAAAAAGGGTTAATATTGAGGCAAATTAATTAGTACTTACAATATTTTAAGTTACGAATAAAGACAAAAATAACGTACTTTTTCCGAATAAACATACCCTTCGACATACATTTCGACGAATTCGGATTTTTGGACCCCAAAATTAGGGGTAGCAGTATTCTGGGAAGTAGTTTGGTCAGAAGAGAGGTCCAAAGTTTGTACCCCTTACTGCTAATTTTATTTTTTGTGTATTGGGCCACATCTCGAGAACTTCTTAAGTGAATCGAAAAGTTTTTGCACACAATTATAAAATTCGTTTAACCAAAGACAATTTAAAGCAAAAATAACTTTTAGTAAATATTTATTATTTTTTATAATTTTATTTAATTTAAGTCGAAAAAAATTTGAACTGTAATGTATGTAATTTTTACATAATTTTAAATAATACAATTTAAAGTGACAAGAGGAAAAATGTTTGTGAAATCGGTCGAATAGCTCCTGAGAAATCAAACTCGCATTTCTAAAATTTGATTCCTCAAGAATTATTGAACTGATTTCGCTAAAATTTTGTATTTTGCCATGCATAATTACATTCCTTAAATTACTTTACAATTCAAACATTTCAAATTTCCATTAGATCAATTATTCACCGATCATTAGATCAAAAGTTTTTTTCAATAATCTTTTCTTTTTTTTGCGCACTGTACGTGCATACTATTTTTTCTATTTTCACAAGCTCACTATTTCATTTCTTTCTTTTTCCATTCACTCTCACATTAAAAGAGCAGTTCACAAACAACAGAACATCCGAATTTTTGTATTAAAAGAGTAATTGAAATACCAAACTTATGGTAAAATGCATATTCGGTAGCAATCGAATTATCGTTCATTAAAAATACTATCAAAAAGCATAATTTTAACTCTTCAAATTTTACTTTACGATACATTTTAGAATAAAAAATAAATCAAATAAAGTAGGTACTACACTTGTGTTCTTATTTGTTATATTTTTAAAGAAACTTTCTTTAAATGAAACGATAACGCAAAAATACTCGATTGAACGAAAATTCTTGTCAGGAATATGAATAACATTTGCATGACAATATTTAGTTTTACTGTATTAAGAATCTTTAATGCATTGAGATGCTACATAGATATAAATGTACAATAAATAATAAAAAAAGGCGTTTTTAAAAAAATAATATTTCAATTTCGTGTATTTTTTTTATTTTGTTAAAAAATATAATGAATATTTTTTTGCTCCTTTTTTAACAATTTTTAGGAATTAGACATAAAAAAAAAGTTTTTTTAGAAAATTCGAATAAAATTTTCTTCACTAAAAACATGATTTTAAAAATCTCTTATACCAAATATTAAGCCATAATTATTACTTCTTAACAATAATCACAAATAATCTAAATCACAAATTCTATCGTCATATAAATCAAAAGGAAATCCTTATACGAATAATATTTATATTACAAAATGCAGCTTTACAAGTGTATGACACTTAAATGAAATGAGATGTAACAAAGATAAAAAGTAACATATTAAAAATAAAACGTTTCTAAAAAAATAAAACTTTAGTTTCATGTATTATTGTTATTTTGTTAAAAAAAATATAATGAATATTTTTTTGCTTCTTTTTTAACAATTTGAAGGAGTTAGAGATAAAAAGAAATTCTTTTAAGAAAATTCGAATAAAATTTTTCGCACTAAAAACGTGATTTTAAAAATCTCTAATTCCAAATATTAAGCCATAGTTATTACTTCTAAGCATTAATCACTAATAGTGTAAATCACAAATCCAATCGCTTTATAAATCCTTTACGGATCACTTTCGTAATGCAAAATGTAATTTTACAAGTAGGAGGAACTTTCATGCAATGAAAATGTATTTTAAATAGTGAAAAAGCCTTTAAAAAAAAAAAAGACAGATTTTTTTTTTTTTTTTTTTTTGTTATTTTGTTTAAAAATAATGTCCTACTTTTTTTATGTTTCATTTTTAACAATTTTAAAAGAACAGAGTGAAAAAAAGTTGTAGGAAATAAGAATAAATTGTTTTTACACTAAACACATAATTTAAATAGCCTCTAATTCCAAAAATCAGTGCATAATTATTACTACTAAACAAAAATGACAAATAATCTAAATCACAAACCAATAGCTATATAAATCATGAGGAATTCCATTTGCATTACAAATTGTAGCTTTACAAGTGTAGGAACCTTTAATTCCATGAGATGAAGCATTGATAAAGATGTGTTTTCAATAGTAAAAAAAAGCGTTTTAATACTAGAAAGACTGAAACTTAGTATATACCTATATTGACCAAAAGCAGTCAAAATGACTGCATTGTGAAAGAATAACTAATGTGTAAAGAAATTTGTTTAATTAATTTTTAATACTTTTTATATTATTTACAGTTATATAACAAGTTACAACATTAACAATAAAACAAATTTACTTCACTTGGTCAAAAAAAAAAATTTTATGCATTATTATTTGTACATTTTTTGCAAATGAAAAAGTAGCAGTCAAAATTACTTCCTTGGGCAATCTAGTGTTAAAAAATATAAAAGTCGACTTTTTTGTATTTTGTTATTTTGTCTAAAAATGAAAAGAATAACAATTTAGTGTTTCCTTTTTAAGAAATTAGAGAGGAAAAAATGTTTTTTTTAGAAAACACATTTTTCTACACTAATCTCTAATTCCAAAAATTAATACATGATTATTACTGTAAAACAGTAGTCACAAATAACCTAATTCACATTGTATGAAGCATGAGAAAATTCTTAATTAAAAATAAATACTCTTAGCAATATAGTAATATTTTTTTAAAAAAAACTTATTTTATTTAAGATAGTCAGATTCCTGACAAGAATTCCTTAAAACGAAAAAATCATCTAAATTACTAACTTATTTTCAAATTAAAAGCCTATCTTTGATTTTTTTTTTTTCTCCCTTCAAACATCACCAGAAAAATATACACTTAATTACACTCCCATAATCAAACTCGTACAAAAATCAAGAACTCACCTATAACCCCCGGGACCACACATTTTGAACAAACTAAGCAATTAATAATTTTCAAGAACTTCGCGTGTGAGAAAAACCGCTCCAGACAGTGAACTTCTTCCTCTCTGACTTCTCTTGAAAAACAGATTCCGACTCTGACTTCCACAAAATGTTTCTTTCCCCCCCTTTCCATGGCACTATCTCCAACTTGATACAACAGAGGATGGGGTGGGAGAAAGGGGAGCAGAGCCAATAGTGACCGAGAAATTAGGGGTGGGTACATTTACTGAAGCTTTTCCTGCCTGTGTGCTAGGAGGGGAAGCGAAAAAATGAAGAAAAATGTCATGGCAAGGGCCCATATTTGTTTGTTTGTTATGGGGCTTAGGTGAAAGTTGAATGCATTCGATTGTTTACACAGGTTCGGTAAATAAACATAAAATGGAACTTGATTCATGACTCCTAATTATTTCATTTTTCTAAAAAAAATATTTAAAACAACATAATGAAATAAATGTCAGATGATAAAATATACATGATATTCCATAATAGCAGCCCTTAATGGATATTTCAAGAATCACCATCATATGGAGATCAAAAAAGTATACTCTTTAGGATTCGAGATATTCCATAATATCAGCTCTTAATGGATATTTTTAGAATCCCTATCAGCATGAGATCAAAAAGTATACACATTATGACTCGCAAAGTAGTTGAGGAAGAAACGAAATAATCGCCAATATATAATGAATTGCAACAAGATGTCAACGGTAATGATGCATAAGAATATATACAGGGTATTCAATAATGGCAGCCCTTAATGGATATTTTTAGAATCCCTATCAACATGAGATCAAAAAGTATACACATTATGACTCGCAAAGTAGTTGAGGAAGAAACGAAATAATCGCCAATATATAATGAATCGCAACAAGATGTCAACGGTAATGATGCATAAGAATATATACAGGGTATTCAATAATGGCAGCCCTTAATGGATATTTTTAGAATCCCTATCAGCATGAGATCAAAAAGTATACACATTATGACTCGCAAAGTAGTTGAGGAAGAAACGAAATAATCACCAATATATAATGAATCGCAACAAGATGTCAACGGTAATGATGCATAAGAATATATACAGGGTATTCAATAATGGCAGCCCTTAATGGATATTTTTAGAATCCCTATCAGCATGAGATCAAAAAGTATACACATTATGACTCGCAAAGTAGTTGTGGAAGAAACGAAATAATCGCCAATATATAATGAATCGCAACAAGATGTCAACGGTAATGATGCATAAGAATATATACAGGGTATTCAATAATGGCAGCCCTTAATGGATATTTTTAGAATCCCTATCAGCATGAGATCAAAAAGTATACACATTATGACTCGCAAAGTAGTTGAGGAAGAAACGAAATAATCGCCAATATATAATGAATCGCAACAAGATGTCAACGGTAATGATGCATAAGAATATATACAGGGTATTCAATAATGGCAGCCCTTAATGGATATTTTTAGAATCCCTATGAAAATGAGATCAAAAAAGTACACATTAGAATTCGCAAAGTAGTTGAGTAAAAAACCAAAATCCCCACCAAAATATGATAAATCACAATTGTTATTGGTGGTAATGAAAACATTAAAAGCGGTTTGATTGTAAAAGGAAACAGAGAGGAGCTGAAAGGCGATTATTTGAAACACCTTTGAATTTTATCAGACAACCAAACTGTTTATGATGCTTGTCACATCTCTCTTTCCTTACTAATGATTCAATGGGTTTCGATAGCATTTTCTTCCTCGCTGAAACACTAATTTGAAACTCTTAATGTATATGCTTTTTTTCTTCATTTTTGGCAAAGATTTTAAAAAATATACATTAATGAAGTTGATTTTGGGACATCCTGTACAACCCCGAGAAATGTATGTTTTGTACGTGTGAGAATCTTTAAGGTACATAAATTTCTGAAAAATCCCTTTTTATTAAGGCAACAAAGATATATTATTAAGAACTATTCAGCCAAAGTAGTTCTGGAACTAAAGGGTAATTGAGGAAGCGTGGTTAAGAAACCGGGTATTCCTTACCGTCATTTCTTCTTCTTCAATGACAAGCTGGTGAGGTTCATGACCTTATTAAGAACAGATTTCCATCTTGACCTAACTGATGCCATTGTTTTAATGTTCTTAATTTTAAGAATTTTAAGGTCTTTTTCAAGGCAATCAATGTTTCGTAGTTTTGATTTTCCACTAGCTCGTCTACCGTACGGCTTTGCCATGCAAACCTTTTTGATATTTCTGTTTCCTTCTATTCTGAGGAATTGTTCTGCTCACTTTAATCTTTGTATTTTAAAGAATTTCATAACATCTGGTTCTTTACAGCTCTTATACAGTTTATGAATTCGATTTTTGGGCCAAATACCATTATTTCATATTCCTGTTAGAATAAGAAGTATTTTCCTTTCAAAAATGGTCAGTATTTTCTCCTCTTTATGAGTTAGTATCCGTGTTTTTGAAGCATAAGTTAGTAAAAGCCGAATTAAGCATATATAAAGCATGAACTTAGTTTTCTTACTGATCTGATCCAATCTCAAACCACCAAATTTTTTATTCGATTCAAACTATCGTCTTTTACTATCGGATGTAAGTTCTGGTAGTGTTGTCCACGCATGTACCAGCATTTTCTTCAGATAATGACAAAGGATGAACCCAAAGACCATTGCCAGTAGCTTATTAGTGTAGCTGTGGTGTGACATTAACAGTCATGCCATTGTGTCTATTTGATGAAAAATTCTTATTGGAAGTTACTTTGAACAGCGACTGTACTGTGGCTTACTTGGATACTTGCAAGTGACGCCAGGAAAAACCCCAACAATTAATTATTCAAACGCCAATCAGGTTCAACACACAGAGTAGGACGTCGCTTACAGGTATCCAAGTAAATTTCATTTAAATAACATGGTTAGGCATAATCATTTTTCTTCTCGAATTACAAGTACCCATTGTTTCGTTAGATATTTTTTGAATCGTGGAGGACTATGATGATAATAGTGCCATACTTCAATATCAAACTAGAACAACTCTCTTCAAAAAATTTAAGAAGTTTTTACACCTCCATACATGGCAGCTAAAGCTGAGTTAGGGCTCACTTTTTGAGCATACTAATGGCCCAAAAGAATAGGATTTATTTATTGCCAGATATCAAACTCAAGTTCAAGATTTAATATGGCATAGGAAAACAAAAATTCGAGAGAAAAATAGATAAATAATTTTAAAAATGTGCCAGATGAAATATGTTGAGATAAATGATTTACGAACACTTCTTGATTTTGTTCACCGAATAATTTTTTTTATACTTAATTACTTACCTGATTTTCTGTTTAGTTTAAAAGTAACAAAGTAGCCAAAAACTTAGTTATGACCTCAAATAAGCAAGCCCGTCTCGCTAATAACAGCAAATTATTTTGATAGCTCAACTAAATGTCAAAAGTGCCTAGTAAGAAATAAACCTAGAAAAACATAGAATAATAGAAATCGTGTACAAGCATGTAGTTGAACAATAACTATAGTAGTTGGAAAAATATTATGTCAAAAGTCACATAACCTGTTTGCAACACTTGCAATTAAAGAAACGAGTTTTGGGAAACCGAGGCTTTACCGAAACATTTAAGAACAATCGAAAAACGTAAATGTTAAATTTTATCGCATACCTTTATTTTAATATAAAAAAATTAAGAGTATTTCTCTTAAACCACGCTACTTGTAAAGGAAATATAAAAAATAAGAAGTATATGCTTTTAACTGACTGTTCTATGAGTCAAATAACTAATTAAAAACTGATTTAAGTTTATTTATCCGGTGGATCTTAGCGAAGTCTAGAATAGAACCGCAACCTCTCCAGACCGGAGTCCAATTCTCGAACCGCTGAGCAACCACGGCCCCTAAGAAAAGCATTGTCTTGGTTTTTCATAACTTTAAAGACTCCTGTTTTATAGTGATTGGCTTAGACAAATTTACTATTATTTCAATTTCTTTTTAAAAAATAATTTTATTGAATTAAATAAAAAAAAATTATATTATAAATTATTAATGGTTATAAATGTGGCTATTGTTATATATTAATTTTCATCGGTACATTAATTTTTATTAAAAAAATAAATAAATAAAAAAAAAAAAAAAATAAAAAAAAATCGAGGCATCACAGACCAATAATATAATTGAATTGTAAAAAGTATTTTTATTTTTATATTTTTAATCTGTCTTGTAACAATTGGCTGGTGGCTGGGTCGCGTGTAGGCGATTTTCCCTTTTTGAGTTTAAAGTCCCTTCGCAAACGATTATTCCCTAACAGGCAGTAAATGGCTGAAGAGGAGTGATGTAATGGATGAAGAGGAGTGACGTAACGGTATGCGAGCCTATCAGCGATTGCCAGAGGGCGCTGGTTTTCCTCCCTCCTTTTTTTCGAATCTTCGACGCAGAGCGCGTTAGTCAGTCTCTTAAAAAATTTTCGATTCTTAGGTTTTGAATTTTTAGGCTGAAGCTTCGGCCTAACCGGCATCCCGCATCCATGGATCGGATAAGTGATAAGTACCATTTCAATTAAACGAAAATTCTAATTTTTTTATTTGCTTAGTAAAGTGATTTAAATCATGTTAATGTTAAAAAATTTTAACTTAAATTAGGAACCTTAAAAATTCTAATTACTCCGCCAATTTTAAACCACGTGCATGATGATTTTTTTTTTAAAACCCAGCCAATTATTTTTATAAATTGTTAATGTTTGATATGTTCATTAATATAATCTAAGCTCTTATAACTTTTTAAATTAATTAGAAGGTGCACCGAATTTTTCGAATATCTAATGTATTCTAATTGTTTAACGAAGACACTATATTTGTATAAGAGCAAATGCATTGTAACCAAGAATTATGTTTTAATATATATTTGTTTTTAAAAGTTAAATTAGTCTCTAATTCTGACTATGTCTCATGCTAATTCTTTGGATAGGGTCAAAGCTAGTGCACGTGCAGTCTAGTGCCATGATTTCTCAAAGATTATTTATAATCTTTTTAAATAGCTGAATATTTCGTTAAATAATGCAAATTAACATTGCTTGTAATTAATTCTAGTCCAAATTGCTATTTAGATTAGCAGATTAACATTGCTAGCAGATCTTGAGTCACGTGGATGGCCTGCACGAGCACGTTAGGGAACAGTGATTAGTGAGGTTAAATGTATGGATGAAGTTATTAATTTTGACATTTAAATCACGATGAAGTTATTTCGAGGTCTAGTTATATTTATGACTTTTAATTTAAAAATTACACAACGCAACCATCGTTATTAAGAAACTATTCTAAGTACTATACGATCTAATTAAAGTATTATTTTATTAAATGCTTAGTACTGATGGATAAAAGTCCAAAAGGCACTTAAAGGTAGTTAAAAATGAACCATACTTCGAAATTGAAAAAATAACAGATTTTTAAATTTACAACCCCTGGTTAGTCTTTTAAAGTAATTTAATATATATGTTAAATTATAACTAATATTTTAATTTAAAAAAAAAAAAAAAAATTTTAATATAACACTATTGCGGGTTAAAATTTAAATATAACACTGGTGCCATGACCAGTCGCGATAAGTTTAAATTATAATAAATACTACCAATAAAATAAGTGGTTATATAATGAGTTAATACTGACATAAAATTACATATGTACACAATATGAACGTATGTTTTGCAGTGTAAAATTGTAGCAGTGTTGTTTTCTGAATTATTTTTAATTATGGTAATACTATGATTGTGTTTAATTATGTTTATGGTAATTACAATACTTTTTTGAGGTATATCAATGAATATTTGTATTATATGTTTTTAAATGTCTTATTAGGAAATTTGTGTTATGTTATAGTCATAGTTATGGGTTATAGTAATAGGCAATTTAAGTCCTTGTAATACTGGATAGGTTGATTTTCGAATAGTTGGTTAAATAATTTATCGTTATGGATGAGTCAGGTGAAGCCACGGAAATTTTAGCTGCGAGCAATACTCCCGTTGTTATTCCGAGTGTCAGAGTCACTTCAAATTTTATTGCAGATTATTTAAATTTTATTCCCAAATTCGACGGTAATTCTTCACTAAATGAATTTGTTCATAGACTTAACGAAATAGCAGAACATTGCGATTGGTCAGAAAAAGATAAGATATTCGCGTTAAAATTGAGAATTACAGGAGAGGCGCAAGAATACCTAAACAGTCAAAGAGACAGGGACATAACTTTTAACGATATTGTCAAAAAATTAAAAACTAGATTTGAAAGAAAGAATTCGGTGACTACTAGTATTGGCAAGCTAACTTCCGCTTACCAGTTACCTGTAGAGAGTGTTAGACAATTTCTTTCACGAATTGAAAGCCTTTCATACAACTGTATTCCGGAAGAAAATGGTGAGGCATTCGAATCATACAGGCTACAGTTATTACTCAGCGCAGCGAGACAAGGCATTAAAGGTGAGATTTTAAAAGGAATAGGAGCTGCGGGGTTCACAGACTATAGGGAATTTAAAAACCATGCCATAAACTTCGAGGAAACATTAGCAATCGCGAGGCCCACTACAGAGGAGGTAAATAGTTTCGAATCTAGAAATGCGTGCGATAATAGTACAGAAATAAAAGAATTAAAAGAACAAATAGCGATTTTGGCAGAAAACATTAAACAAATGCAAATAAGGGGTAGGGAAAATAAAATTAAACCTGACCATCAAAATTTTAGGCAAGGCAGTCAAATAAAAATATGTAAACGATGCAACAAGAGAGGACACATTGCACCCGCGTGCAGAACTTTAATTTGCAATTTTTGTGGAAGGCATGGCCACTTAGAGGAACGTTGTTTCCAAAAACGGAAAGCAAATAATTTAAACGAGAAAGGGGGGGAATAGATGAGGCGCGTCTTTCCGTTGCTACCCCACTCATAGTGCCATCTTTAAACATAATGAGAAAAGAAAGTATAGTATCCTTGCCCAAAATTCAATTAAAAATAAATAAAAAAAACTACGTTGCTATGTTGGACTCGGGATCATCTCTTAATGTTATATCCAGGGAAATTTTGGAAGAAATGCAGTGTAAATTTAAAATTGAAAAATGTAACTTGTTAGTTCAAAATTTTACGGGTGATACAGCCAGAATCAATTCTTTTGTTAACATACATTTTAAAATTAATGATAACCTTTTTAAGGAAGATTTTTTTATAACTCCTAATCGAATAAATTCAGACTATGACATGGTCTTAGGAAACCCATTTTTGGCAGGAAATAAATTTAACCTAAATTTCGATAAGAATTGTATTGAGATTAAAAATTTAAAATTAAATTGGACTAACAGCAAAATAGATAAAGTCGAATGTAATCTATGCGAAAAGGAAACAGGAATTAAATTATACACTCAAAACAAGTACATTTTAAAGCCTAAATCTGAACAGATAATATTTGTAAAATCACGGGTAAAGAATTTTAAGCATACTGAGCAGGTACTAATTTCTAATGTTCAAAAACTCAGTGATCTAGGTGTTTGGGTTGCTAGAAACATCAATAATTTTTCTGAGTCTAATGTTTATCCGATAACAGTAATTAATACCCAGGACGAATGTATACACTTAAATAAAAACTGTAATATCGCAATACTCGAATGTTTAAGCAAAACACGTGTAGAGCAATGTAATTCCTTGGAGACTGCACAACTTGGAGATGATTTTGAGGCATGGGGAGGTGATATCGAAATCGATCATTTAGAAGCAGGAAAACAGGAAACCTTAAAACAGTTTTTAGAGAACTACCCAGACATATTCGCAAAAAGCGTAAAAGATCTTTCAGGGTGCGACACCCTTTTACATCGCGTAGATTTAACTGACGATATACCGGTAAGGCAACGTCATTACAAGGTTCCCCACCATCTAAAACCCGAAATGGAAAAACAAATAAATGAGCTACTCGAGAATAAAATTATTAAGGAGAGTACGTCCCCATATTCAGCTCCGGTTGTACTAGTAAAGAAAAAAGACGGCTCTTATAGGCTATGTACTGATTTTCGTAAATTAAATTTAAAAACACTCCCTGACTCACATCCGATTCCTAATATGACCGATCTGGTAGATAACCTTTCTGGCGCCAAATTGTTCACCATTTTAGATCTCTGCGCAGGGTTTTATCAAATGAAAATTAATCCTAATGATACCTTTAAAACAGCATTCGCAACAGAAAATGGATTATATGAGTGGTTACGCGTCCCATTCGGATTGCGAAATTCACCTAATTCCTTTCAAAGATTAATGGGAATCGTCTTGTCTGGTCTCAGACCTTTACAAATTGGAGTATATCTAGATGATATCATCATAGCTTCAGAAAATGATGCAGACGAACACTTAAAAAAACTAAAAATCGTTTTTGATAGATTGCGCAAGCACGGGCTTAAATTAAAACCAAAGAAATGTAAATTTTTAAAGACAAATGTAACATATTTAGGATTCACTGTTGAAAATGGTAAAGTTTTCCCGGATAAAAATAATATTGATGTAATAAATAGTGCTAGAATTCCCAAAAATTTAAAACAGGTACAATCCTTTTTAGGCATGGTAGGTTTTTATCGAAAATTTATTCCAAATTTTTCTAAAATCGCGTTACCTTTAACAAACCTAATCAAAGAAAATACTAAAATTGAATTTAATGATGAAGCGCTTAAATCTTTCAATACATTAAAAAAATGTTTGATTAACGAACCATGTTTATTATTGCCCAATTTAAAAAAAGATTTCATTTTAAGCACAGATGCTTCAAAATATGCTTTAGGTGCTGTTCTGAGTCAGTATGGCGAAGACAATCTACTCCACCCTGTTGCTTACGCAAGCAGAAAGTTAAAAGGGGCTGAAATTAATTATTCAACCGTAGAAAAAGAAATGTTGGGAGTTGTATTTGGGGTAACTCATTTCAGGCAATATCTGTATGCTAAACATTTTACGGTTTTTTGTGACCAAGCTAGTCTTTCATACGCATTAAAATTAAGAGATCCCACGTCACGCATAGCCAGAGGGGTAATGACCTTACAGCAATTTGATTACAAGATAATACACAAGCCTGGAAAACAAAACATTACAGCGGATTACTTATCGAGAGAAATAAGTCATGTAAATAGTTTAGAATTAATTTCATTTGAGTCAGAACTGCTTGAAAAAATTAAATTAAGTCAAAATTCAGATCCGTTTTGCTTAAAAATTCTGGACGAGTTAGAAAATGAGGATAACACCAGTTCAAAGTCAAATTTTTTTGTTAAAAATGATCTACTTTATTGCAATTCAAAAAATGATAAAGGTAAGAAAAAAGATAAACTTGTAATTCCACTAAACTTAGTATCCGAAATAATAAAGTTATGCCATGATTCACCCACAGTTACTCATCAGGGATTTTCTAAAACCTTAAATAGAATCAAACAATACTACTTTTGGCCTAAAATGTACAAACATATTTTTAACTATATAAAATCATGCAAGTCTTGCAATGAGAGAAGAGCACATAAACCGAGTAAGTTAGCTCCTTTACAAAGGGTACCAGTTACATCGAAACCTTTAGAGCTTATTGCTATTGATGCTCTTGGACCCTTACCGACAACCTTCATGGGAAACAAATATATTTTGGTTTTCTCAGATTATTTCAGCAGATGGCCAGAGGCTTATGCTACCCCGGATATTAAGTCTGATACGGTAGCCAGAACCCTTGAAACCTTTATTGCTAGTCACGGAGTCCCAAATCATTTAATTACTGACAGAGGCTCAAATTTCTTATCCAAATCAATATCGGAGGTTTACGAGAAGCTGGGAATAAGAAAACACTCAACTAGTGCTTACCACGCACAGAGTGATGGGGTAGTAGAGCGTCTTAACGCTACAATTTTAAATTCATTAAGTCATCTAGTAAATGAGTCTCAAAATGACTGGGACAGACACCTTAATTTTGCTCTATTAGCTCACCGTACTGCAATGCACACATCAACAGGTTTTACACCAGCTTCAATTTTGTATGGGAGAGAACTACAGCTCCCACATAACTTGTTAACAGGGGAAAATAGACTATCATATGCAGATATTAAAGATTATGTTTTCGATTTAAAAGACAGATTAAGGAGATCATTTGATATTGTTAAGAAAAATCTCACTGAAGCGGCTAAGAAACAGGAGATTCGAAGGGAGAACATTTCTAAAGATAAAAATATTAAATTAAATGACTTCGTTTATTTATACACCCCCACCTTCAAACAGGGAAATTCAAGGAAATTAAGTAAATTAAACACGGGTCCCTTTAAAGTAACTAAAATTATATCACCAGTAAATGTTGAGATCGAGCCTGTGAGTGGAGGTAGCATGAAACGAGTGCATATTGATAGATTAACTAAGGTACCTTTGCGACTCGAACATTTTTCAGACACTAAATTAGATAAGGGTGATGTAAACAATGAGGCAATTAATTCTCCAGATGTTGAGGTGAAGAAAAAAATTCATGACTATAACCTACGCACTCGAAGAAAAAGGTAAAATGATTTGTAATTAAATTAATTGATTCGGAATTCAGTGATGAGTAAAAATGAAGTTGTGATTGATTAATGATTGAATTAATAATGAGTTAATTGAGATTAAGATTGATTGGAGTTGATACTATTAATTAATTAAATAATATATATGAGGTTGAGAAGAGATATCAATATTGATATATATATATAAAAATTGAGGGATTAATGAGATAATTAAATTAAGTAAGAAAAATTTAGGATGAAAAATGTTATTGTAGATAGACATAATTGTAAGGCAGAACAATGATAAGGTTTTGGTAGTGAAAGCGGAAGAAGGTAAAAAAAAAAATGAAAAACTGTTTTAATTTTATGTGTATAAATTCATGAGGGTGGATGCGATCAGAGATAAAAAATTGTTAACTTCTGTGGATAAGAATCAAGTAAGAGGATGTTAAGTGCAACAAACGGACCAAGCAGCTGTTTGGTGATTTGGTAGAGAGGAGATTGGAGGGTTATTCCGAGCTGAGTTTCCATGGAAGAAGAGATCCTTGACAAATATGAGCTGAGTTCCAATGGAGGAGAAGAGAAGTTGATCCTTGACAATTCCGAGCTGAGTTCCCATGGAAGAAGAGAGAAGTTGATCCTTGACAATTCCGAGCTGAGTTCCCATGGAAGAAGAGAGAAGTTGATCCTTGACAAATCCGAGCTGAGTTCCCATGGAAGAAGAGAGAATGTTGATCTTTCAGAGACCTAAAGACACCGACCGATGGCCACGGTTGTTGTCTGAGTAAATGCAGCAACCTGGAACGTAAGGTCGACCGCTGGACGGATGACCCAAAATTTCAATAACATCAGCTGCAAATAAATCAGATCTTCAGCATCTTATGGACCTTCCAATCACATGGAGTAACAATCCTAGGATGTGCCATAGTCGAGAAGCCCATAGACTCGTATGCCACGATCATCCAATAGTTCTGATGTATAGTAAGCACAGTTGCAGAAAGGTGGAGGAATCCGGAATCCACTTGCCCTAACTTACAGCATTTCCCCAGACTTGGAGCCCACGTAAATCAACTTAACACCCAACCTCCCAACTCCTACCATACCTACCTTTGTCACCAAGATTTTCGATGAACTGAAAAGAAGGTAGATGATAGTCAGTCCTCATATTACTAAAGAACTGTTAAGGCAGAGCAGAGAAAATACACAAATGGACAGCTATTATTCATAAATGTGAACTGTGTAATATTTACGATTTAATCATCTCTGATACGGGTCTTCACTCATGAGTCATAAGCTAGTATATTGTGAGGTTGTGATGTTTCGATTAACATGTGATGTCCAGTAGATAGTTAAAGGGGGTTAGTCAATTTGTCTTAATTAAAAAAAAAAAAAAAAAAAAAAAAAAAAAAAAAATTTTTTCCCCTATACGGGATGGAATGTTATATATTAATTTTCATCGGTACATTAATTTTTATTAAAAAAATAAATAAATAAAAAAAAAAAAAAAAAAAAAAATCGAGGCATCACAGACCAATAATATAATTGAATTGTAAAAAGTATTTTTATTTTTATATTTTTAATCTGTCTTGTAACAATTGGCTGGTGGCTGGGTCGCGTGTAGGCGATTTTCCCTTTTTGAGTTTAAAGTCCCTTCGCAAACGATTATTCCCTAACAGGCAGTAAATGGCTGAAGAGGAGTGATGTAATGGATGAAGAGGAGTGACGTAACGGTATGCGAGCCTATCAGCGATTGCCAGAGGGCGCTGGTTTTCCTCCCTCCTTTTTTTCGAATCTTCGACGCAGAGCGCGTTAGTCAGTCTCTTAAAAAATTTTCTATTCTTAGGTTTTGAATTTTTAGGCTGAAGCTTCGGCCTAACCGGCATCCCGCATCCATGGATCGGATAAGTGATAAGTACCATTTCAATTAAACGAAAATTCTAATTTTTTTATTTGCTTAGTAAAGTGATTTAAATCATGTTAATGTTAAAAAATTTTAACTTAAATTAGGAACCTTAAAAATTCTAATTACTCCGCCAATTTTAAACCACGTGCATGATGATTTTTTTTTTAAAACCCAGCCAATTATTTTTATAAATTGTTAATGTTTGATATGTTCATTAATATAATCTAAGCTCTTATAACTTTTTAAATTAATTAGAAGGTGCACCGAATTTTTCGAATATCTAATGTATTCTAATTGTTTAACGAAGACACTATATTTGTATAAGAGCAAATGCATTGTAACCAAGAATTATGTTTTAATATATATTTGTTTTTAAAAGTTAAATTAGTCTCTAATTCTGACTATGTCTCATGCTAATTCTTTGGATAGGGTCAAAGCTAGTGCACGTGCAGTCTAGTGCCATGATTTCTCAAAGATTATTTATAATCTTTTTAAATAGCTGAATATTTCGTTAAATAATGCAAATTAACATTGCTTGTAATTAATTCTAGTCCAAATTGCTATTTAGATTAGCAGATTAACATTGCTAGCAGATCTTGAGTCACGTGGATGGCCTGCACGAGCACGTTAGGGAACAGTGATTAGTGAGGTTAAATGTATGGATGAAGTTATTAATTTTGACATTTAAATCACGATGAAGTTATTTCGAGGTCTAGTTATATTTATGACTTTTAATTTAAAAATTACACAACGCAACCATCGTTATTAAGAAACTATTCTAAGTACTATACGATCTAATTAAAGTATTATTTTATTAAATGCTTAGTACTGATGGATAAAAGTCCAAAAGGCACTTAAAGGTAGTTAAAAATGAACCATACTTCGAAATTGAAAAAATAACAGATTTTTAAATTTACAACCCCTGGTTAGTCTTTTAAAGTAATTTAATATATATGTTAAATTATAACTAATATTTTAATTTTAAAAAAAAAAAAAATTTTAATATAACACTATTGCGGGTTAAAATTTAAATATAACACTATCACGACCCGGGAGAGGTCTTTTATGACAAATTGTTTTTCCCTTAAATAAGTAATTCACATTTAAGAGAAAAGGGAGTTCAGGTAAACAATAAAGATTCAAAGAATGAAATAAATGTTTTCTAAATATCAATATGCAAACTAATTATTTCAAGATTACTTTCCCACTGCAAATCTTGAGTAATTTGCCATAATTTCATTGAATTTTATAATTATGATGTTTACTCGAGATTAGAACCGAATTCACTTTTCCCTGTACTTTAAATTAATAATGTGCTACATGAAACGGAATTTGCCATGCAGGATTTCTCCCACAATATAGTATCCTTTTTTGAAACGCTTCATATGCTTGCACTTGATGTAACGTATGGTAATTGGTATTCATAAAGTGAATAGTACACAATATATATTTAAAGAAGTGCGACTTCATATATTATTGTCATATATTATATAACAAATCATATATTATTGTTTAATAATTGTTGTACTATTCTTTTTTCATGCCTATAACCCGGAAAACTTCTTTTACTAGATAAGTTGTAAATTAATTAATATTAACCGTTTGAAGCAGATGAGACACCGATGTCCCTTTTTATATACTTTTTTCGGATGCTCTAATTATAAGCACAGATATATTTTGGTATTTTTTAATAATTAAACACAGTCAAATAGTTACTAAAAAAAATCTGTTAGATTATCGAAATTATATTTGTAGTAAAATATAAAATTCCGAAAAAGTAGTTTGAATTATTTTTCTCCAATCATATTCAAAAATTTATCAATAATTGATTTCGTAAATTATAGAAATTTCAATGAAGAATAACTTTCTCCCAGATTAATATAACTTCAAATTTAAAAAAATTATTCTTTGTAAATGAGCCATGCTCGGAAGCAGAAAAAGACACACCTGTGTTTCATGCTGTATTTCATCATAAGTTATTAAAATTGTAAAGATTTATATTTTCACTCATTTTCACCTAAATTAATACAAAATAATAAAATAAAAAAAGTATGAAAAATGTGTTAAATAAAAATTCTGCGTGCCAGAAAATCCCAACTTTGAGGCGATTCTTTTTACTATTTACTCTATTTTTACCACGTTTATATTAACTTGCCTTCGTGTATGTCTGTCCGAGTGGAATTTTGCAATCGGTTTTAAACTAACTTCCCGACTAGCTACAGACTTCAAATTTGGCACATAGTTCAGAGTTGGATGACAATGCATGAAAATGAAGAGAAAAAAGACATACAAAGCAAAATAAAATTAAAATTAAAGAAAAATTAGTATTTTCGCGATTGTCTTTTGTTATGGATTCGGTTATTTCAAATTAGTGTCCCATGTCAGTTGAAAAGTTTTGTGTACAGTTAGTGAAAAAATTGAGATTTTGGAAGTGAGTACAAAGAAAATCAAAATAAAAAATAATATTTTTAAAAACCACGCTCTTTTAGTGGAGAAAATTTGGAACCCCAATTAGTAAAGAAAGTGGAAAAAATAAAAATTTGAAAAACGAAAAACGTGGGGCGGATGAAATACATAACAGTACATATACACATTTTCTTACTCATACACAAGCACAGCCACATAGACATCCACATACACAAACATATTCAACATACACATCCACATTCAGATACAGTTACAGATATACATTCACATATTCTCATGAGCACACATACACACGCTAATATAACATTACTGTTATGTATTTCATGCGCCCCCGGTTTTTCGTTTTTGATTTTTTTTTTTTTTTTTAATTATTATTCTCCACTAAAAAAACGTGGTTTTTAAAAATATTATTTTTTTTTGAATTAATAGGCTATAATAATATATTTTTAAACTATAGAGCACAATCTATGAAACTTTTTGATGCTTACCTCTAAACAATAGGAGGGAATCGGTTAAATAAATTCCGAGAAAACCTGATTAAAACTTATTACTTTTATTATTGTTGAAACGACATTTTCCAAATCTTTGACAAAATCTTACCTCGTATCTATTTGACATAAGAATCTCCCCTCCCCAAAATAAAAATAGAAAGGATACAAGGAATAAAAAGCTATGTAAAATCAATGAAAAGAATAGCTGAAGACGTTTCAAAAAAAAAAAAAAAAAACAAGTACCTACTTTTTTTTTAATGTTTGATTTGCCGTCTATATTTTCACCACGTGTTTAAGTAAATTTGCATATAAAAAGGTTTATTTCCTTTCGCTCTCGTGACGTCATGCAGTAAGAGGATTTTCAATGTTCGTTTATGAAAGAGTAAAAGGAATATAAAGAAAAACAACTCGGAACCTATGAACAAAAACAAAACAAAAACTTTTTAAAGGCATCGAAAAAACTTACAGCTCGTACAAAACGTAATGGTTTTTATTTAATACAAGTATAACATGCTGTAAAAATGTCCATTAATTTTTAAACGCTTACTTTAATGCCCAGTTTCATGCAGAACATTATGCGGATTGTAAAAAGCTTGCTTCGAAGTTCAGTTATAAATAGAAAAAAAAAAAAAAAAAACTCCTAAGTGATTTAAATAACTAGTAGATACAGTAAAAAGCAAACATCCATGTGAAGAAGCATACTAAATGTAAGGCCACTGCCTTTTGTCTAAAATCGAGCATAACTTTTTTAACCTTTAGCACTCTGATCAAAAGTAACCAATTTGAAATTAAAAGCTTTTATGACTTAACATTTATTAAGCACATTATTTTATCATCGTTAGTCATCATATAAAAATATGGTATTGTGTACATATTTGAAACGAATTAGTGTTCACATTAGTTTAAAAATACTCAAGATGCAAAGTGTTATATTATACAAATAAAGAAACCTTTTTTTTTTCCAATGTATTTGGAATTAAAGTTTTATTAAAGTAATAGTACACTTCCTTTATGTCAAACACTTAATAGGTTAAATAAAAAAATTGTTCATTACACAATTATCAGTAGCCTCGACTTGGTTTCATTCGTTTCGGTATAAACCAGAAACAATAGCTTACTTGTCTAAACAGATACGTAAAAGTTTAGGTCCGCCTCCTCAGCTATTTCAAAATGCCAACTAAAGCTTACCTCGGGGAAGCAAACTTCAGATATTAATATTAGACCATAACTTTAAAAATCAATTTCAGGCCATCCGATAATTATTCCAGTATTCAACTACGCAAGTTTAGGGTCGCATAATATGTATTTTAAATAATTTTCCATAGATCTAAACTTGATTATGTTTCTGATATACTCAAGATTCTAATTACACACTTATTCCAATTCAT
Organism: Parasteatoda lunata; assembly: GCA_949128135.1. Lineage (NCBI taxonomy): Eukaryota > Metazoa > Arthropoda > Arachnida > Araneae > Theridiidae > Parasteatoda > Parasteatoda lunata. Next base: position 41,910,138 of record OX421970.1, on the reverse strand, counting down.
TGTACCATATCACTCAATTAAAATTCAATCCGAAGCGATTCTTTTCGAACTTGTTGATTTTATTCAAGTTTATCATACATTGAATTACGGATAACCTCTAGGCTGATTACAACTTTTTCATTTATCGAACCTGCAAACGTTGCCTGCTTTTTTCTTGTTAAATACATGTACTTCAAAATCGACGTTCAGTACTCCGATATTTAAGCTGGTTCGGTACAGTGGGACACTTTCCTTTACGCCCTACTAGAGCTCCACAATGGGATATTGATGACGGTCTGGGAAACATCCCTGATGATGATCCGGAGACAACAAACATACGTCACACCCCGTTTTATAGGGAGGACACATTCACGCACCATCCATCCGCAGATCGCAACTATATCCTCAACCAGCGCACGATCAATCTCCGAATCAGTATCCCCAGAGGTATTTTATATCCGTCGTTGAACAGCCGACCCAATTCTTTGGGCTTACGACTACTAATGTCCAATGCCATAGCCTTGTAATTTTGACTCCAATCCAGAAGATAAGGGGACTCCTGGATCTGGTATTGGGAGAAATTTTCCTTCTTGGAGGACTTTTTGATGGAACTAACCCACATTTGCGTTCTATGAGAAGAAAACCTCCCATAGTTAACCTGATGGCAAGAGGACTCTCTCCCGTCTACCACTGAGGATATTTTACGTCACCACTGTGGCCGGTGCAAGCCGGATGCGGAATTCGCATCGACCCGCCATTGCTGGGATTCGAACCAGGTTCACCTCATTAGAAGGCGAACGCTCTATACTCTGAGCCTATCACTGTACAATCCAGGGCAAGTCGTAACTCGCTACTGGAAATCTTCCAGCGACCGCCATAAAAGACTTCATAGCAACTGTCTTCATTTGAAGATGCAAATGGCAGTACAAGAGAAGCTCAAAGACTGTACCGGTAAGAGTTTCCCAGGAAGACGCTTTCCTGACGCGAGGATATTTCAACGACTGCACCAACAACTCCGCGAAAGAGGTTCCTTTTCAAGTTGCATGCAGGATACCGGACGTGGCAGGAGAACAAGAACGTCATCTGTACAGACGACATTGTGCATCTTATCAGCGAAAGGGCTAAATCTGGCACGCGACCACTGTCATAAGCCGTTCTGGTTTTCTTTAATACAGTGTGGCGAGATGAAGGAATGCATCCCTACCATGAACAGAAATCAGAGCCTTGTATCATAGGATTACCAGGCACGTGTCAATTCTACATGATTTCTCCAACAGACGGCTGTGAACCCGGTTTTTTGTGAGCATGCGTTGTTCACTGACGAATGCACTTTCTCACGCAATGATATTATTTCCCATATGCACGATTATCCCGTGAGGCCTATTGAAAATCGGAAAGCAAAATTTCCACGTTCATTTCGCGCTAAATGTTTGGTACGTAATCGAGCACGATCATCTTATTGGAGCATAGCAATTGGCAACACGACTGGATGGAGATTCTATACCTTGTGGTTTTGCTAGAGGTGTTGCCAGAACTATTGAACCATGTTCCAGCACACATCACATGACGAATGTGGTTCCAACACGACGATGCACCAGTGCGGATGTGCGTAATGCCTTAGATATGATGTATCCGGTGCGGTGGGTAGCTCGTGGGAGTTCAATCAATTGGCCTGCCCTCTCACCGGATTTGCCACCTCTCTACTTTTTCTTCTAGGATCATATGAAGAGCTTCATCTACTATAATGGTATCATGGATTCTGCTGCTGACACGCACAGATGCTTGGTGTTTTTGCTAATGTACGGTAGCCACTCCGTTGACGGTGAGATGCTCGAGTTAATGTTGGTGGTCGCAATTCCTTTACTGAGGGAATTAGTGTTATTTCATGACAAAGCATCTTTCGTGCGATAGCGTTTTAGGACTTGCAGTTCGGCCACGGATTATATGATGATTTGTGTTTGTCTAGCTGTGTTCTATAACCCTCTAACATATATACCGTAAGTTTAAAGAAAACCCTGTGTAGATACACACACATATATATTGTACTATAAGAAACTTATTTATATAATTATATCACGACTGAGACTCTCTTACTTTTTCAACATACACAACTAAAGGGGTTTAGTTTTATAGCCATACCACAACAATATAAATAGCTTAAAAAACAGTTAATTTTTTTTTTCAACTAAAATTTTTTATGAATATTTAAAAGAGAGTTGGAAAAAAAACTTTCTGTTAAAACTCAAACAAGGAATGAATTAAAATGTAATTAGTAAAACTGAAAATGGAATAAGGACCCAATCATCGTTTTCGCCGAATTGAAACTAAATGACTTTTAAGTTTAAAAAATTCATTTTGCTTTAAAAAGGTTAAAAATAATTTTTAGATAAATTATTCAGTAAAGTATGAAAATTCTATAAGTGCTTCGCATTATTTAAGAACCATAGGAAATGCCCTTATACAATTTGTATGCTAAATCAGAGCTGTAGTATCATTAGATGAAATGTTCAATTTCAACTCTGGATATCCCTGACAGCTTTATTCCAACTTTCACTCAATTAAAATTGCCATCTAATTCAGGTAAGTATTTCTATTAAATAATTGTTAATTCCAAATTATTCAATTCCATTTTTCATATAAAATTAAAGTAATAGTTATATTATTGAAAATAATATTTTGAACTATAGCACAGTTCAAGAAATAATTTCTAAAAAATATATTTGTACAAATTATTGAAATCGTGCAAAACCATTTTAAGAAAAGAACTATTTAACAATATCTCTCACGCACACATATAAACGTCTTATGACAAAAAAGTTCTTTTGTCTCATAAAAAAGAAAACTACTACGAATAATACACAATTTTGAAATTTTTTTAATTAACCTAACAACTAAACTAAATAAATTTGGTTTTGAAACTTATATATTAAAAGATAATTTATAAATAATTAATTATTCTTGATTTTTTAATAGATTCAATGATTTGCTGTGTTCTTCATAAATAGTTAGATTAAACACAGGCTCAAAAACAATAAAATGTGATTAAATTTTTGATAAGTTACATTTCAAATAATAGTCATTGTAAGTCATGGTAACATCCATTGAAGAATTTTTTTTTTTTACTTAACTATAAATGTTTATCAAAATAATTTTTTAAGAACAAAACATTCATTTTTTAAAAACTTTAGCTGAGCAGACTGTAGCAAAACTATCCCCCAACTCCAACTTTAACTCCTGGAGAGTTTTCTTCGATTCTGAAAACACAGCCCTGAGCAGAATACAATTTTTTTTCTTAGGCGACCTTCAAATATTACATAAGCAACTAAGGAGGGAGTATGAACAAAGTTTACATAAGACTCTAAAATCTCATTATTTTCAATTTTTTTTTAACACAAAAAAAAATTAATAAATTTTTTTTAAAAGAATATTACAATTTGAAAGGTTAAATTTGGAAAAAGAAAAAGTTGGACTAATCTTCGAAAGAAACATTTTGAGAAGAATTTTCAGACGGATTAAAGTAAATAATACACAGGGGAAAATAGAAAACAATAGTGAACTTGACCATTTAATCACATGAAAAGACATAATTCGATTTATTAAAACAAGATGTTTGGCATGGTTGCGGCACATTGAAAGATTGAATGAGAATAGAAATTTAAGAAAACTTTTAAAATGGAAACCTTTCAACTCGAGACCAGATGGAAGACTGAAAAATAGATGGTTGGGCAATACCACCAAAGATCTAACCCCCTTGTAGGTGACAAACTGGAAGTTAAAAGCCAAAAAATAGGAAGGTCTGGAATGATACTGTTCAGCAGGCAGAGGCTCACAGCGGGCTGTAGTGCTATATAAGTAAGTAAGAGACAAACAATAATAATAATGTTATAAAATTTTATTCATGGAAACATCTTTAAAATGAATAAATATAAAATGAATCATCTAATGTAACATGCGAAACTTAAAATTATGGAGAAAGAAAAATCTACACTTCCTTTAAATGTGATTAATTAAATGTGTATTAATTGCACATCAAAAGAGAACAATTTTTGAAATTTCAAAATTTGTTTTTGTGGTTTAAAAAAACAGCTGTACAATAATATACATCGAGAATGAAGAATAAAACTTACGACAAGGAAAAACAGATCCAGTTAATATACATCATATAAAAGTTTATTAGAAAAAATATTCCTAAAAATAAAATTATGAATATGTGAGCAAATGCAATGATGAAAAATTACAAACAATGATCATGAAAATGCAATAAATGTATGTGTACTATACTGATAAAAAAATGCTAATTATACACATGAATGTTTGAGAATGTATTATATACATAAAAACAAGCTGAATTTAAAATAAAGAGGAGAATTTAGTCTGAAACTTTAACTTTTATATATTTTGAGTATTTCCAAGGAAATCTAAAGCACAAATTAAAATAACTACGCAATAAAAATTCAAAATACTGCTACCATTGTTATTAAAATAGTTCACATAAAAATTTCATAAAAACTTGTAACATTCAAGAAATAACCCATAAATGACATTAAAAAAAATGAATATTTGTTATAGTTAGTTACATTTTTTCATTAATGCAATGTTTAATTTTGTAACAATTAAAAAAAAAAACAGAAATAGAATAGAGTTACACAAAATAAATAGAAAATTTAAGATCCAAACATAATTAAACGTTTTTTTTTTAAAAAAACAATCGTAAAACAATGTTAAATAACAAATAATCTAACAAAAAAGTAAATTAAAAACAAGAAAATAGCAATATTTTGAACAATATGTTTTTTAAATGGAACACAGAGAACAATAAAAAATTTTATGTTATGCACTTTTAATGCTTTTCAAAGTGAAAACTCATTGATGTTTCTGTTTAAGAAAAAATAGAAGCATAACATTATGATTATTTTAAAATCGAACAGTTTAAATAATGACACAAATAAAATATTAACAATAAAAATGTTATCACATTTCAAAAGATGAGAAAGATTTTGATCACAACAATTCTGATCAAATGCCATTCGATTTGTACAATATCACCAGCACTATATCTTACACATATGCACTAATTCAAATAGATAGTAGACTTGATAATTTTGTCGTAAGTCTTTATCCCTGATTTTCAAAGTTAAATTTCTCTTATTCCTGTAAAATACAAAAAATATATTTATTTAGAAAAAAATTATTTACAAACATCATGTTTAAAATATCTTGCAAAAAATAATGTTACAAATTAAAGAATAAATAAATTACTATTTAAAATTTATCCTTTTCACCCCGAAGAGTTTTCATGATTTATTTAAATGAAATACATATGTTACTGACAAAGTTTGAAATTCATCTATGATTTGTTTAAAATTTTATGTAATATAATACAAAACGTCATTCAAGCTTACCATATTGCAACAAATAGGTTACCTTTAATTTCTTATGTTTTTTATAGGAAAATTTTGTTTCTCTTATCGAGACCTAAATTTTATTTGAATAACTTTCATTTTTCTTCACATATTTCGAATTAATTAAACAAATAATTGAAGAATGAATAATTAAAGAATAGAAGTTACAAATTAAAAAATAAATGTATAACCTTTAACCTTTTCACGACAAAGAGTTTTCATAATTTATTTAAATGAAATACATTTGTTACTCGCAAAGTCTGAAATTCATCCATGATTTGTTTCAAATGTTATGTAATTTAATACAAAATGTCATTCAAGCTTATCATGTTGCAACAAGTAGGTTAACTTTAATTTCTTATTTTTTTATAAGAAAATTTTGCTTCTCTTATTAAGACATAAATTTTGTTTTGAATAACTTACATTTTTCTTCCCATATTTCGAATAGATTTTTTTATAGTGGTACTCTCATTATTTTTTCAGAATAACATTTGATTTGAGGAATGCACATCATTTATATAATAGCTTTATCAGGAAATTTTTTTCATACTTTGCTAATAGCATTCTATGGAATGCCCAGAAATTACATACAATGCTTAGGAAAAGTTTGTTATAATTCTCAGCTTTTACACTAGGCCTAAAAACTCTCCACACAATATACAATGCCTAGGCATTCTATAGGATGCCAGCATTTCATACTTTGTCGGTAACATACATATAATAAATTCTTATTTTGTCCTATAACTGATAAAAAGCACACTTTATTTCAGTTTTTCACTTTATCAGACAAAGAAGAAAAAAAAGAAATTTTTAATGAGTCTTCTTTGAATATACTTTGTAAAAAGTAAAATAAACTTTTATGAATGAATCAAAAGTTATAAAGTTTTTAGTTTGTTAAATTAATGTAAAAAATAAAATAATAATAATAATCATTCTACAGTTAGTTCATCATATTTTAATTTTTAAGGTTATTTATTTGCAATATTATTATGAAAAGAAACTTAAATACGGAAAAAATAATTTAAATTAATTTTTCACTATATCAAGCTAGTGTTTTGTCAATTTATTTGACTAATAGAGCTTCCCTTTGCTTATTAAATTTGAAAATAATAAAGAAATTTTAAGTAACGAAAAAAACAAAAATTAAGATAATTTTTACAAATATCATTCAGACAAGGAATCTGCAAAGAGCTTTTGAAATGTAACAATTTTGAATGGTTCAAAATGAAAAATCAGTGTATTTGATATTTTTAATGTTTTTAAATTATGTACAAGAAAAAAAAATATAAGGGAGATTTTTGCTGCATAAATATTACGATTATTTGTATCGAATATATTACATATAAATATTATATATTACTCATGGGCAAAGTGGGTCTTGGTTTGGATTTCATCGCATCCTCACTTTTCAACTACCAACAATAATCAAGAGTAAACAGTGCACATGTATTGATATAGTGACCACTGCTGTTTGATAATTTTTTTAGAATTCTTTTTTTCACTTTTAATTTGTTATGCATTAAGTTGGTGAGTATATTTTTGGGATATGGGACCAGAGAGACCCAATAAGAAAATTTCATCATTTGAACGATATTTTTGTTTTTATTGTTTAATTAAGAATCAGAAATTCTAACCTACAGTTCAAACAGGATTGTTTCCAATACTAATTCAGGTGAATATCACAAATAAAAAGGGTCCAAACTGATTGTAACGGTCCCAAAAATTAGTGTTGAAGCAAGAAAAGAATTATGCCAAGGCCTAAACTTACAGAAGCTGAAAAAGCCAAAGAACGTAGACAGGAATACCTTAAGCGTAACTCACAAACGGAAAAAACGAAAGGATTCTGTTCAAAACGCAAGCATGAAGTTCGTCCCTCACAAAAGTATCAAAGTAGTCCAAACCACTTTCATGCAAATACCAGAACTGGGTATTGATCACCAGTTAGGATCCCTTCTCGTATTCACAAGACCGTAGACTGTCTTTCACGGAATATAAATCGTTCATTCACCATTAATGTAAAATTGAAAAAAAGCCTAGCTTTCAAATCATATTTCATGTATGAACTTGTGAATCCGAAACTGGTGTATGATGCAGCTTACAAACTCCATCAAACACCATTCTACCAATCGGAAAATGTTAATATTGATCTCTGTTCAATGGCTATTCAGTCATCAAAAGAATTTACATAGAATGAGTCTGAGCAGTTCAGAATAAACAGTTAAAGATTTCAAGATAAAAACACAATAAAGTTTCTTTTCCAAAAAAAATTTAGACAACCATTTTGTGAATGAGTAACATGTACAGGGTTCCCACTCAATTTCAGAAAAAAAATTCCCTGACTTTTCCAGGTATTCCAGGTAAATTTCAATGAAAATCCATATCATATTTTATCTATACTACGAAATTTTTCATCAGAAAGTTTGGATTCTTTCATTTGTTAAGTAAAGAATAAGATTTTTTGTGTAAAATAAATATCATTATATAAGGAAGGAAGCATTTTAGTATGTCAAAAATGTAAAATTTTTGCAATGAATAATTGTAATAGATGTTAGATTTATTTAATTCGAACCTCAATAACTGAGTATTGTTACTGACAATTTTAAGACAGGTTTTTTTCCAGGAATAATGAAGGAATTTTCCAGGTTTCTGTAAGAAAATTGCAACTTTCCCTGACTATTCCCTGATTTTTGGAGTTGAAATAAAATTCCCTGACAATTCCAGGTTTTCCCTGTTCTCCCTGACCAGTGGGAACCCTGCATGTAATAGCCTTGTGGCGATCACAATTTTCTTCATTTTCTAGTGAATCGTATTTATTTAGAATTCTTTTATTAAGTTTTATTTCATTCAAGTTCAAAAAATTTGACATTGTTTAAAAGAAAAAAAATTATACTTCACTATAAATCATAACATATTTAGTTGAATCAAATAATAAAAAGTGGCAAGAGATATTAATAGAAACTGTACAAAAGAGCTTTGTTCAAATTTATAAATCCAAAATTAAAAACAATGCATAAAATTCAATAAATCCAGTTTATCCACTTTTAAGCTAAAACTTAGAAATATCAAATAAATTGAATTACCAAATCGGAAAAAAATTGTAAATGCAAATATTGTAATTGCAAAAAACTGATTTAAATTAATTTTAGCATAGAGAAAAAGTCGATGACTTACCATTTTTGCAAACCTTAGCTCTAAACCTTCAAGTATAGTTGGAAGGGCATAAATGAATACTTCATCGTGTTCTGAATAGATAATGATAAGGGGAAAATTTAAATAATTAGAATAATACTAAATATCACTTTAAAATATTGACAAAAATAAATGAATGAGATGTCAGTTCTTTCTTCTTACACAGAAATTTTTAAGTTTATTATTTGAAAAAAAATGATTTCATATTTATAATCAACTTTTTCATTATTTTGCAGCAGTTTTTACTTTTGTTTCTAAAAAAAAATCATATGAATATTTTTATTACTTTTATTTTTTATTCATGCACACATTAAATATCATTTATTAACATTCACTGTGTTTTGTTTTTTTTTTTAACCAATTGTAACATTAACAGTTTAATCTTGATTATCTCACACACTTAGGACTAACAGGTATGTCAGAAAATTGAAATGGGCAGATAATCAGGGGATTTCTTCAAGTTGATTTTTTTTTTTTAAGCTTAAATAAGGTAGGGAAATAATTTAAAATAATTAGCGATTATTATAAAGCCTTAAAAACACAAAAAATGATACAATATTATTTAAAAAAAACAATGATACTTTTCGTTTCATTGTCACTTTCTAATGGCTTAATTTTCTATTCATTATCAATAATGAGATGTATTGGGAATTTTTTTATGCTTGTTGGAAAGGATTTCAGATAACTGATGTGTCTGATGATCAGAAGCTGTATAATCAAGAGTTTTACTTTATTCTTTTAATATTAAATTGAAAGTAAGTGATTATTATTGAAATAAATAATAATGGTGATATTACTTAAATTTTTGTGACCCAGAGCTTGAAATTTTTTCAAACTGTTATTTTTAGACTTAAGTGCAATTCAATGGTGACTAACATTGCATTTTGATAAGTCTTCTTATTTTTACATTTTTCTTCATTGATAAATATTTATTAATTAAAAAGAAAATTGTTGTGGCACTTTTTAACTACGTAGAAAATTATTAGTCATGTAAGGAAAAAGGATGAAAATTATTAAAAATTTTCTTTAGAATTAAAATATAAAATGTTACTGATGTTATATAGAAAGGACATGGAGTAAAACACAATGCTTTTTTTTTTTAATTTTCCTTTTATAGGCAAAAATGGGATTATTTTTATTTCCAATTTGATTAAAAAAAACTTCAAATTAACAGGAAACATCCAAAGTACACATGAAATTACAGGTAGAAAGTGGCAAGTAGAAAGAATGCTCTTTTGACTGATGCTCAATTTTTATGTAACTGATGTTACAAGCTACATCAAATTGTTAAATATTTTTTTCTATTATTATTACAAAATACTTAAAAGCTACAATTTTTGATTTTTTTTTTATCTAAAATAGTTAACTAAAATAAAAACTAAAAAATTTGTCAATGAAAGGATGCTATTAAATGTTTATTTTATTTATATATTTTTTATTTTTTTTTTGTTATGTTCTCCTAAGTATCATGGAAAAGCCATTAGAAGAATAAGTCACTAATTTACTGCACAGGCTTTGGCCCTTCCCTTCAAAAGGGGTAAGCATGTCATTTGTCGCAAGCCCTTATGGTAAAAACTGTCTCCAGATGGCGCTGCAAGCGCAGAAAAAAATAGTAACTTTTGTTTTCTAAAACTTTCAAGATGATGCTGTAATGGAACTCGAGAAGCGGCATAATTACCATAAATCATGAATCATTTCATTTTATGTATATTCATCATCTTTATCAGCATGTAGTTTAGAAACAAATGTTTATTCACATTAAAAAAAGGCGGTCCATAATAAGGTAAGTAGAAACTTTTCCTTACCTCTATCTTATACTGGAAAACAAGAATTAATTAGATTGAACAACAGCCAAGGACATCATCTTTAACATTATAATAAACTGTCTGCAGTCATTTTCTGGATTATGTTTTGTTTACTTTAGTTGTTCCCTGCTAGTTTACTTTAGATATTAATGTTTCTGTAATCTTGCTACTAAATTTTTTACAAAACTAAAAGAAACCTTTTTTAATAAATGATTTGGGATTGATTTTTCGAACGGACTATTGGTAATACATGACAATTATTATCAATAAGGCATTTGGTTATAAAATGAAAATTTTGATATTTCTGGTAAAGTAAAACCAGAATTTTAAAAAAAGTAATACATATATATATATATATATATATATATATATATATTAGAAATTTATATAAAATGATATAATTGATATTTAAAAATAAATTTCAGAAAATGATATGATGTTATGAAGATAACTCCAGAGATTAACCTGATTCCAGTTAAAATAAACCAAAATAAATTAACAATTGGGCATATTAAATTTATTTCTATTGTGAAATTAACAGAATATATAAAAAAATACTAATTATTCAATTATGAATATTAAGAATACAGTAACAACTTAATAATTTATTTAGTTAATTTTAGGTTAATGAAACTTATTTAATTTTGAATGTAGTAATGACAGAGTATTCATTTTATCAAAAATTTGTTAAATAAATACAAATTATTTTAGGTTTCAATTTTTGGATGTTTTTTTTTTTATTAAATTTCAAATCAAAGTTATTAATTCAATTCTTTCTTTAATGATTTTTACTCCCATGGTTTTCTTTTAACTAATTGTGAAATTTTTTTTTTTCAATAATTTTACTCCAAGTTTTGTCCAGTTTTGTTTTGACTAATTGTGAATTCAAACTACCTTAAAATTACACAAATTTATCTATCTTTCAAATTATAGTATTATTTGGGAACCTATAGTTAAATTTTTGGTGATTGGTTAAACAGTTTTAATTGTTCTCTTTGCTTACTATCCACCTCTAATTTTGCTGTAAAAAGAAAATCTCTTTTTTTGTTTTGTTTGTCTTTTACTGGATTTTTTATGAAAATTTAGAGGCAGATAAAAATATCAATTCAAAATCAAACCATCTGTGTACTTTTTGTTTGTTTAGTTAGGTGAATTAAGATATTTTTTCCCCAAAGTTTTATCTTTCTATTTAGTAGATTAATTCCAGTTCATCAGTTCAATTGCTTTCTGCAATGGATCATAATGGTGATCATTGCAGGTTGCAATCACATTGTTCTTTTGTACTAATATTTAACCTAATTTAATTACATCACATGAAATAATACAGCCTATAATTAGTAATTTTGTTGATTAATAAAATAACATTTTAAAAACCTGACAACAATATTTCTTGAACAATATTTAAAAAACAAAAATAAATAAAATAATTGTAAATCGAAAGAGATAATTTTAAAAATAGATCTTCTACTCAACTGTATGAGCAATTTATATTTATAAATATTGCATCAGGTTTATCAATAAAAAAGCTAGGCTTAAGTTTTTTCAATCTGATAAGATTTTTTTTTTTACACAATAGACTTAATTTTTTTAATGCAATAAACCAAAAGTAAGAATTGTTCTGAGTAAATACACATAACTCTAAACTTTTTTAAAAAAAATCACAAGCAATCAGCAACTACAAAAATATGGCATAAAGTTTTAAAATAAATGCAATAAAAACAGAACAGTTATCTGAAATAAAATAATAAGAGTAAGAGTAATAATAAGAGTAAAAGAGTCACAAAATAAGATAAAAGAAGAAAACGAAAAAACATTACATGATTACAACAACGATTATAACAATTTAATCTAAATATACATACCTCTTCCTTTTTGTGAATTTGAATTTTTTCTTTCTCTACATGGAAAAAGTTTTAAGAATGTAATAGTTTATAAATAAAATAAAACTACACTCATATAAATGGAATAAAAATAAGTGGAAATGATTCTGCTAGACTTTGGAAATAATGTGTCATGCACTAGAAGCAGAACCCTATTAAAAATAATATAAATCTCTTATTTAAGGATATACATAATATGTAAATATTTTATAAGGGAAAAGGAAAAAAAATATTATTACCAATTATTCAGTGATATTTCTGCAAAGAATTAAAACTAAAATTTTTGCATTAATTCTAAAGATAGAACAAATCAAAATCAGGCGATTTTTACATAAGGTAATAAAAAACACATTTTTTATGAATACGATTTGTAATGCTGACGAGATCACTGATTCTTTTTCTTGTACCAGAAACCTCTATTGATTTGTAATAGCATCGGATGTTTTGGGGGGGAGAGAGACATAAAATAAAAACTATTTAAATACTTTTTTATCAAAAACAAATAAGCAAAAAAATTTTTAATAAAATAAATATCTGTCTGTCTTACAGTAAAACTATAAAGAAATAAATAAAAACGTAAAACATTCTTGATTCTAGTCAGCTTCAGTCTTAAAAAATAAATTTTTTTTTAAAAAATCAATTTAAACTAAAAATCATGAAAACTAAAAGTAGTTTTTAACATTTTAAATTTTTAAAAATTACAAAATTCTGCCAGAGATAAAATAATTTTGCATTTCAAAGGTGGTTTTAACAATGATCAAGGATACCAAGGATAAGTAGATGTAATTTGACACTTGGAAATATATTTTCATATTGCTATTGTTCTTTGTCTTAAGTTAGGTGTAATTTGATCTACATAAATCAACTGGTGCATTATTTGAAATTTTCCCGATGAAGAATTTAACTTTTTTGCTACGTCCATTCTATGATTTCTGATGTATTATATGCAGCACTTCGATTACATGCCCATAATCTTTGAACCAGAATGTAAAAAAATTTTAAGAAAAAGGGAGAGTCCTCTTTCAAGGTTTTTAAGTAGCTCCCATCTTAAGTGGATGTATATTTCTCAAGAGTTTTCCTTTCTTTTGAAACACAATGCATTTGCTGAGCAAAAAATATCAAAAACTCAAAGGATCAAAATCTCAAACTCCTTTTTTGATCGTATCAAAAACTCAAACATGTTCACATCAATGTCAAGTTTATCTTTATTTTACAGATACTTATAAATACTGACTATGTATTTTTCAGGAAAAAAGAATAATAACTTTTTATAAAAAATTTTATGCCAAATCACCGTTAGGGTTCAAGAGAAAAAGGAATATTTTCGCTTTTTATTTATGGTTGATCTGTTGCTCTATTTTTGCACTATTTATTAACAGAGAGTAATTATTAATATATTTCTTTAATAAATTTATTTATTGAATAAATAATATTTCCAGACATAAGGTAACAAGTTTCATTTTTTTAATGAAATATAAAGATTGTTTAAAATAATAATAGTAAGAGAAATAATTACCTTTTTAGCCTTGTGCAGTATAAAATCTTTGTTAGCATCGAGAAGGAGCACTACATCAAGAAAAGACTATTTTCTATCAGTTAAATTAATTACATAACACAGATTATTTAGAAAAATATATAGAAAGATTAGATATAGAAAGAGTGTAATATGAATTACAATTTGTGATGTTTTATAAAGTGGAAAAATAAAAATCAATAATGTAGTGAAAAAAAATTTATGTTACTCATAATTGTCATCATGAAGGAGAAAAAATCCAGTAGATTCCAAAACTAAACCCAAATTATACACGAGAAATAGCACACTATTTTCATATAACATAGAGGGAATTTTAGGGATTTTTTAAAAATGTATAAAACAAAACATAAACACAATACCAAAAAAATAGCAATTAAAATTTTGAATTATTTAATAAACTTTGCACTTTTATACAATTAAATAAATATTTATTCTTTATTAATTATAAAAACCAAAATAAAATAGTTGGAAAATGGTAGAAAAAAAGCTTTTATTTTATTAAATTGTTCAATAAAAATAATTACTTCACACAACAATTAAGCTCACCGGACAAAAAATTAGTCACCCTAGTGCACAAGCACTGATGAATGGTTAAGTTTCGATAGATAACGCAGTGGTCAAGTGATGTGCTCAACTGCATTCCTACTGCTTCAACCTGATCGAAGGCAAGTAGCTATCACTGAGATATTTTTGTTTGAAGCGGAAATTGTGTGTAAATATGGATAAGTGTAAGGATGTGACAGAGTGGCAAAAAGGGGCAATTATGTTTGGCCATGCCCATGGTCATACGGTGAATGAAATTGTTAGATTTGTTGGTGTTTCGATGTTGACTGTTCAATGTGTTTACAAGCAGTGGTGTAATACACGTAGTCACGAAAGACATCAGAATAGTGGTTGGGAAAAGATCCTACATTAAAGGGACCGGAGACATGTTTCACAACTTGCCATTCAAAATCGCTTCCAAACCCAACAAGAATCGCTGTAGTTAGTAAATGAAGGTCCATCCCAACCTGTTAGTGAGAAGACATTGCGACGGGAGCTGCATGCACTAAACATTTGGAGTCAAACATCTCGTAAGAGGCCATTGCTCTCACAGGCACATAAAGCTCCTCCACTTCAGTGGACTAGAAGCCACCCAAAGTGGACATATTTTAACACTCATATTTTAACATTTCCATTTATACTGCTTCCAAATGTTCACACTTTTTGCAAACTATTTTGGTTCAGGCTAGAGCACTTCGCCCTCTAATCAAAAAACTGTTGTATGAAGAGTCATTTTTTTGCTACCTAATTCAAGATTGGTGGGTGTGGAAAAAATTTCCTAAGCTTTTTTTATGTAAACCATTTGTAATTTGAAAATGGAGTGTGGATTTTCACGTGCACAGCCATTTAAGAGGATTAAAAAAATTAAAATCATGACTTCCTACTTGCAAATCTGCTGATAAGGTTAAGGTGATTATGTACGAGCATATTGCACAAACAAGAATACTAGATTAATTTGTAGACTATAATTATAATTTGTAGAATTAGATTAATAATAGACTAGTTTGTTTTAGCATCAGGTGAGTGAGTGAAATAAACATGGGTCACGAAAAGATCCAAACTAAAGAAACCGTGAAAAATAAGCAATTCTGGAAGACGGCTAGCAGGGGTGGTGAACATAAAATTTAATGAAAATTGTGTCAAACAAAATTATCAGCTTCGAATAAAATTGAAGTTAAAATGGTGTATTTGTAGCTATACAGCTGTAGAACATCTTAAATCTAAGTATCAAGTTTCTGAGAGGAATGAAAAGTATATGCATCCAATAATGAAATACAACTGTACTTCCTTCTACCTTAATTTGTTAACTAACTTTGCTGCATTAAGAGAGGGAATGGGAATTTAAAATAACTTATATTGTAAATGGAAGTTAAAAATACGAAAATCTTGGCTCTGAAATATATAACAGAAGCTTTTCTGCTGTTATATATTTCATAGTCAAGCATAGTTATCATTGAATGTATAAATGTTTTTTAATTAATTCAAGCATTCAAACCCTAAACATAACTGATAATTTTTACTTTGGCTGTTAACCTAGTTAGAAAGAAATGCCACACATGACAGTTTTTGTAAGAAGGACTGAGATCAGATATGCATGCCTTTCTCAGGGCTGCCTAGTTAAAATGGAACAAAGTAAAATAAATACCACTATCACTAACACTCAAAAGGAAAAGGATCATTAGATATGCAAATTAATATTTCAAATATTATTTTTTTTAAAAACTTTATAGAGCAAAAATGTGAGATAAAAAAAAATCAAGAGAACATAATTATTATTAATGCTTACTGGTGCTCTTTTCTTAAGCATAGTTTTCACTTCTGGATCTCTTTCTAGAAAATAAAAAAACAGTCATAAATTAATTTCTAAAATAAATACACATATGTAACAGGCAAAACTGTATAATTATAATAAACATCTTCAGTAATGAACAAAGTATTTTTTAAGATCTTAACTTTTTATTGCAAACCTACTATTAAAGGAACACTCTGTTAATGTGTTAAAAAAATTTGAATGGTTATGTTACAGATAAATAGGTAACCTCAGTCTATGCTAGATAAATAAACAAAGCACAGCTAAAATTTCATATAACTCAATTGCAAAAGCTGAATTTATGAAACTCACTAAAAAGTTGCTAAACATATTTAACTCTTATTGAGATGTCACTTAGAGTTGCAAATAAAACATACTGTAAACTTCAAATTTTTATATGCCTTTTTTAGTTTTCTTCATAAATTTATTCTAAATCTGCACAATATTACTGAAAAAATTATGCAATAATAATATTAAATGATACCTTTTAATATTGAAGCCATTTTAGACAACTTCTAATTTAGTCATTCCAAATATAAACAAAAATTACAAAATCAAATTTGAAAATAAATAAATAATTAACAAACGATGCAAGATAATTATTCATTTTATAAGATCTTTAGAAATAATTGTTTAAAAAAACAAAATTACAACTACCTTTCTTCCTTTTAGTAGCTAATACTTGACAGAGTCTAGCTATTTCTATCTTCAATAATTTCTCTCTCACACAATCAACGTAAAACTTAATAAACTCATTAGGAGAGTCGAAGAATCTAATGAATTTCTGCATTGCAGTAAAATGCTTATCTACTTCACTGGAAAATACAATTAAAAAAATTTACTATTGTAACTGCTAAAAATATCTAATATATAAAGAGATAAATGGCAAAGTATAAAACAATCATGCAAACCATACAATAAAAAATAATACCATTTTTTAAAGTTCTTGTTTTGCATATTTAAAAAAAACTGTTCTATCAGTTTAAAATCTTGCATGAGTTTGTACATTTTCATTCTCTCAGTCACAATTGTTCGGTAGGCATCAACAATAACAAGTTGAAGGTTTCGTACTTCTTGATCTATATAATAAAAAAACTAAGAATAAAAAAAGTTCAAGACACAATTTGACAGATTCCAGACATAATTTCTAAATAAAAGTACACAAAAAATTTTTCTCAAAAAATATTTACATTAAATAGTTTAATCAAAAAATTTCTAAATCAATACATTATAAGCATAAAAACTTCATATAAAAAGTAAGAAATAAATAAAACAATTTTTATTTTTGCATTACTGAACTGTTAAATCTAACATACGTCTCAAATTATTCATTACTAAATTCCGTTAATCAACTTACCGCAAAATTTTGATAAATAAAATATATTATTGCATAACAACAAATTAAAAATCCAACTCCAAATGAAAAAGTTAATAAAAAAATCTTTTTTTTAATCTCCTAATATAATAAATAGTAAAATCCTTTGAGTGTAGCTTTTAATAGTATTTCACACATGCATTGCTAGATTTTCAATTTTACGTTTACTTTCAAGATAATTAACCGTTCCTCTTTTTTTGCATGGCCAGTATAGATTTATTATTTAATTCCTTGCCATTTTTCTTGCAGAACTAAACTAGATTGAATTTTTATTTTCTTGCCCTTCCCATTCCCCAGGAAATTTTTAGCTTGAATTAAAATATTTTTTCCATTTATTTAACAGATTAAGGACTGCATTTATTATAGTGATTTTTCAAACTACTCAGACAAATTCAAGAAAAATGAATTTCTCACTCCATTGATCAGTTTCCAATAAAGAAAACATTTTAAACAAAAAATACATCACCTATTTTTAGAGATTTCAGATTGTTGATATAATATGCTGAAAAATCAACATGAGTAAGCATTGTCTCTATTTCTTCAGGAAGATACTAAAAACAAAAATCATATTATATAAAATACCTCGAGCTAAAATCATATATCATAATAAATAAATAATATATATAAATATCAGTTGCTAAAGTCATACTTAATACCATAATCATATGTAATACTATCAAGAAAAAATATTACAATTATTACTATATTAAATAAATAATTCCAAGAAACTGAAGGAGTCTTGATTAAAAAACTTCCTTTGCTTCAAACATACAGCAGTCTTGATACAGCAGTCTCAAAATTACGTTTTTCAAAAATAAATGCCCATTTACCAGAAGGGAAAGAAAAGAAACAAGTCATTTGAGATATAAAACACAAAGTTGGAAACTAAATATAAAGATGAGAAACAAAACTAGAAAAACCCTTCAGTAGCACAGAGATAAAAGATGAAAAAACAAAACAAGAAAAACCACTGTGGCAGAGAAGAAAAAATAAAATAAAAGTATTTCCAAGCCCTATGAAGAGGTGGTGAGGAGCTAATGTCATTTGTAAGGGAATCAGCATTCATACGAATAAAACAAGGTACCAGGAGATCAAGATCTGGCAAATCTTGAAAATGGGCATCTGTTTTTGAGCGCTAAAAACATGTAGACCGTGAGTGTTGTTGGTGAGATGGTGGGTATATACCCTCCTCAATAATTAGAAATCTCTAAAAGTTTCCCTCAATATTTCAAATAAATAAATAAAATTTTCATAAACCATTACCCATTTAAATTCACTTAAGTAAAGCACAAAAATAAAATTAAAATAATTCATACTTTTGCATAGATTTGGCAGATATAGGAAAATATTTCTTATGTGTGATATTTAAAGAATTATCATGACTGTTTGCTTCAATTTTGTCCCCCTTAAAAATTGAACCCTGGGACATCTATGATTTCCACAGTTATTTCCAATCTGTATATTTTTGAAATGAATGAAGTTATTTAATCAAGTAATTATCACTATAGTTTTTATTAAAATTACATTGGAATATATACAGTAGTCTCCACTTATGGTGACTGCGGTTAAGGTTATCCGACACAAGTTATCAAAATCACTAGGTCTGGATTTTCTCTATTAATTTGTATGTTAAAATTATCGCTTTCTGTGATCATTTCTTCATTTAATAATATTAGTATTGCTATTTATTTTTTCAAAACTCATCTTAACTGCCAAAGAAATATTTACTTTGTGTTCAAAAAGCACCTAATCAATTCTTTCCCTGCAGTGTTATTTAAATTTTCGAAAATTCTCCCTCTTTCATCCTAGGAGATCTTTCAACTGCAGGTGGACCTGAGTGTGGTGATTGGCTATTAATGGCAAGTGATCATATTCTTCATGTCTCAGAAGAGTGGGGCCTTGCTTGAACCGAGAACGAGCGCATCAACACTCTATGATCGCTTGCATAGAGTTTGACGATATGGATCTCTGGCGTAACAACCACTATAAATATTAAATACCAATTCACTAGTATATAAGACATGTTAACTTGATTCTATCTTGAGGTACCTTTTGATAGATGAAGGTTGACATAGTTGATAATTAAAATCCCCTCAATGGTGACCCGGTAGTGATATGAATTTGCCAATATTGATGGATGATCACATCAAACAGTTGATTTGCTTAAAAATATAATGCTCAAAGAAAGAAAAAAAAAAATATCCGGTGAAGTGAATAAAGTCTCCCAATTAATAAACAAAAATGAAGACAAAAAAAAAAATAAATAAATAAATAAAAAAAAATAAAAAAAAAAAGAGCGAAACAAAACAACAAGGGGAAAAAAATAAATGATCGAAATGCCATAAAATATATATATATATATAATGAGCAAAATTGATATAAATAAACAGCATGAATCAACTAGTGGTATCCATTCATCAAATTCTATAACAGATAAAATTCCGGAAGGGGAGTAATGTGGGGTAACTACCACTATAAATATTAAATACCAATTCACTAGTATATAAGACATGTTAACTTGATTCTATCTTGATGTACCTTCTGATAGACGAAGGTTGACATAGTCGATAATTAAAATCCCCTCAGATCACAGAAAATGTTGCTTTAACATTAAAACAAAAAATTGCAAAAAATGCTACAGCACATTTAAATATCTCTCAGCCTCTACATTGCAAAAATTTGAATAATCATGAGGAACTTATTAAAAAAGAAAAACAAAATGAAAACACAGAGGGCAAACAAAATAAAGCTAGTTAAGATGAGTAAGTTGAAAAAGCTCTGTGGTTTGAGAATGTGATGCTGGAGTCAATGGACTGCTTTTGCAACTCATATGTAAATGAACTTCTTGGGAAAAATTTTAGACAACTAAAAATAGTTTTTTTTTTTTTAACATTAAATTTTTATATTTTAAAAGAAATATTCAATTCAAAAATAATTTTTTTAAAATTTTATTTTTAAACTAAGTATGTGAAGCTAAAATTGATTAATTCATTTAATTATGTGATTCATTTATTGTTATCAATTGGTTAATACTATCAAAATCATTGCGTTGGTTTTTAAGCACAATTTCAAAAAATAAAAAATGAAACTAAGTTTATTTACTTCTCTAATTTTATAGCACATACTTAATGGAATAAAAACATTTCTGAATTGAATTACACTACATTGAAAAATGGGTCCAAAATCAAAAAAATCAATCTACAACAAAAATACAAATACTAACAAAACAGCTAGGGACAGAACTTAGATTTTTTATTTTAAAATTTAGATATTAATTTCATTATTTGCCATATTTTTTGTATTTTGTTAGTAACAAAAAAAAAATTATTACTCACATTTTAAATGTGAAAGATTAACACACAGAAAACAAGGAAAGAAATAATATATATATATATTATATATATATATATATATTTGAAAAAAGCAGAAAAAAGATAAAAATTATTAAAAATAAAAAAATATTTATTAAAGAAATTTAAATAAAAAAATATTTTTAAAAAAAATATTTAAAAAAAAAATCCAAAAAAATTTTTTTTACATTTTTAATTTTTTTCTTCTTCTTCACTTAAGAAAAAAAAAAGTTTGCTCTTTTATTTTCTTCCTTGTTTTCTTTGTATTTTTAAAATTATCTTATGGGCTCTATACACTTGTGCAGTACAAGCTTCAAGGCTGCAAAGGAGTATCAACTTCAGTGCACAATAGCCTGGGAAGTCTTCAACAAATAAACAATTATGTATCTCTTCTATAGGAAGGACACCATCTTAAGCAGATACAGATATTTTTTGAATCTAAAAAATCTCTTCCAAGACAGCCACATTAAATTTTTAAAATTATTTCTCATCGTGATTTTGTAAAACACAAATATTACATAAATGTGATAGTTTTTTAAAGACAATACAATAAAGAAAGAAAAAGGAAAAACTGTTCTAGAGGGTGGGGAGTAATAAAAAGAAATGTACTACTAACACTTCAAGATGGAATTTCACACTGTCATTTAAATTCAAAACCATTTATGGAATTATGAATAGTTCAGTCAAGTTCTTTTGTTAAAAAATACTTATAACTAATATTGATCTTCAATTGAATAGGATAAAACTTTTTCATTTTGGTATCATTAATTTTAAACTCTTATTCGAAAACAGCATCCAGGAAAAGTTTTTCAATTGAGATGAAGGCTTTAATCGAGGCAAGGAACTTTTACCTACTTTAATTAGGTCAATTAATTTTAATTTTTTTTAATTAACCACTCCTAATTTTGCCAATTAGAGGTGTGATTAGTTTTGATTTGTAAGTTCAAATCAATAGTAGTTTCCTCCCTTTACATAGTGGGAGCTAAAAGATGGGGGCTTAAAAGTAAAACGATCGCCCACAGAGTCAACATAGAAGATATGAATTGGCAGATTTATAGAGAATTAGAATGTAAGAAGTCTTATCTTTCAATTTGTTTTCATAATGATAATATATTATACTAAAAATCCTGAAGAGAGGATCCAGGTGAAATGATGGTATGATGTTTAAATTTGCAGTTAAATAAATTTTCACACATCACTTAAAACAAACTGCCATTGAATTTTTCCTGATATAGATCAATGTAAAATGAAGGTAAATAAGCAGTACATATATTGTATTTTAAAACAAATTTCCTATATTTTTATACGAAATTTTAAATAAATAGAAATGTAATTCACTATATTGTGTAATTTTTTTCTATCATATAATTTTAATTAAAACAGTTTAAAATAATCAGTCCCATTACTATTTGTGTTAAATTTCTCAATTATTACGTACTTCTCTTAAGCAAAAAATTCGAGGGGATCTGCTTAACAAAGTCTTCATTTTGTTTGTATTTTATCATGCACTGAAAATGATTTTCAACTGCAGTATTGAAACTTGAATCCACTTTTGCTTAAATATATTTCTATATTTTATTTAGTTCCCATTAATTTAACATTAGGTATAATCATAAGGTCTAGTTCACAAATGTTACAATTACAAACAATAATATACACATTCTTCAAAATATTAATTATTAAGAAAAAACCACATACATTTTCAAAGTCTTCTCTATGAGGCAGGAATTTTATTTCCCTCAGATGTTGAACTGCAACTTGTGGTAAATACTTTTTTACATTCACAACAACTAAAACATCAAAATTCATTTAAAAATGCAAACAAAAATTTTATACTTTTAAGACAGTTAAATATTAGACTTTTAGAGATTAATATAAATGCCGTATCAAAATTCAAACTCAATAGACATTCAAAGATGTTTAAATAGACTGCCAGACAGATCAATTTTTAGTTAGAAAGTAATTCCATCTCCTTAACTTCCAAACAGAATGTTGTGGAACACTTCCGAAAATTTGTACAAATTTAGTAACAAAATCAAAAATTAAAATTATTTCTTTGCTAAAAAATGTATGTCAAATTGCAAAAATGTCAAAATTTCTGTTGCCTGATATTTAAAATAAAAATTTAAGTTTATGAAGATGATATAAATTGCTTTTATTAATTTTAAGAACTTATATTATAACTTATATTATATAGAACTTATATTAACAGGTATATTATAACTATCATACCTTTTAAAGCTTACAAAATATAATAAAATTATAAATTTAATAAACAAATAGAATTTTTTGTTCAAAACTAGCCCATAGATAGTAATTAATCATGTATGTAAATAAACTGCCATTGATGCTGTTTCATAAATTTTAAGGCTTACAACACTTAGTGAAACAAAAATGAAATAATCTTCATAAATAACATTGTTGTTTGAGAGTGTATTAGAAACTTTTCTAAAGCATAAAATACATTATAAATGTCTATGCATTCATAATTTCATAATCAATGCCTAGACCCAAAACAACAGACCACCCAAACAGAAAAAGTAGTTGTGATGCCATTATAGGCATTACACACTTCTTAGCTTTTAAAATTTCTTTAATTTTATAAACATTTCATTTTAATCAGTCTTAATCAAAGTTTAATTAAACCAATCACATTTTATAAAAAGATAATACAAATTTTTTATTCAAATCTCTTCCTAACAATCAATGTAACACTTGTAATTCAACTATAACTCATATCAAATATAACTCATTAATTCAATGTCTGGACTAAATTGAATATCAAAATCTATTATTAACTCTCTATTCCTTAAAATTTTAGGTTGGCTTTGTTTTTAGCTATTTTATCTATCTATAAATTGCCAACCATGGATCTATACCTGTGCTCCTAAGTATCTGTTAGAAATAATTAAATTAAAACTTATTTTAAAATTTTGACCTAGGGACTGGGAGTTTTACCACTCACTCTGATTAGTATTTAATTTATAAAAATTTCATCATGTTTAAAAATGCATCTCCTCATCTCTAATATAGGAGATGCTGCTTTCTATTTTATTCTTATTTAATAGGACCATATTTGTTTAACATTAATAATACTCAATAATAAATCAACGTTTAAAATAATTTATGTAGTAATCACTATTTCATCACAAAGATGCAATTGTACCAGAAATTTTCACCAATGCCTCCATAAAACTGGAATAACTGTCTCCACAATAGTATCAGTAAATTCTTCCAAATCACATTACAGTTTATGAATCTCATTTCAAAAACTCATTTCATACTTGGTACTTTACTTTTAAGCTTACAGAATTTTTTTGTCTTGTGCAAAATTCAAGACCTTTGTGACAGAATTCGTATAAATTGATGAAAATATTAAAAGAAGCAATATATTTATAGATTTATTTACTTATTTATGCACCACTACAGACCACTGTGAGCCTTGGATTACCGAACAATATTGTTCTAGATTTTCCTATGTTAAGCCTTTGACTTCTAGTTTTTCACTTTCGACGTGGTTAGATCTTCCGTGGCCGCACATACATTTCTTTTTCGGTCTCTAGAGTTCAGAAGTTTCCAATTTAAAAGTTTTCCCAGAATTCTATTCTCATTTAATCTTTCAAGGTGCCCTAGTCAAGCCAAACATCTCAGATTTAATAAATTGAATCATGTTTTTTCATCTGATTTAATGAAGTTCACTTTTGTTTCTTATTATTCACTGTGTATTATTTACTTTAATTTGTCTGAAAAGTTTTCTTTAAATTTTCCTTTTGAAAATTAGTAGGTAAAATTCATCTATTGTTTGAGATCAAGTTTCACTCTCATACCCAACTATAGGTCTGATAACTGTTTTACAGATCTTCAACTTGATTTCCTTAGTAAGAAATTTTATTTATAATAAATATTGGTATAAGTAAAAACATTTATTTCCTTTTTGTATCCCAGAGTTAATTTTTTCAGAAATGTTATTAATATCACTGATTGAATCTAGGTAAGTGAAACTCTTTCAAACTTAGAGATATCCACCACAGCATTGATGAAAAAATGGTAGATTTTGTTTGTTTTACAAATTTTGCTCATTAATATTGAGGCCTACTGTTGCTTTCAGAAGATGAGTTGTCAAGGAAATTAAACCAGTTCCACTTCTACTCAAAATGATGATATCCTTAGCTAAAGCAAAGCTGAATGGTCTTAGTGATAATAGAGCCTTTCAAATTCATTTGGCAAATTATATAATCAAAAGCCAGAATAAAAAGTAATGGTTATAATGAATCCCCTGTCTGATGCCAACATCATTAAAAGCATCCGAAATCTCATCCTGCATGACAGCAGCAGATTTATATCCTTTGAGGGTAATTTGTATTAGTTTGATTAACTTAGTCAGTATTTTCAGCTCAGCTAAAAAGGATACCAACTTAGTTCGATTAGTTTTATCAAACACCAGCTAAAAATCAAGAAATAATGCAAAAACATCAATATTGTATTCATAAAATATTTTTTAAGTATGTTACAGACAGTATGAATTTACTTAGTTGTTGAGCAACCTACAATAAAAATAATCTGTGATATTCTCAGCAAAAGGTAATAATTTTCTATAAATTAAGCAAGCAAAAATTTCGTAGATTTACTCATTCTAGAACAAACAATTGCTTATAACATCTTGTGTACTAATTAATTAGCCAGATATTAAAGATGTCTGATTTTATTTTAGGAGCAGATCATTTTTAACTCTCAATAATGGTAAATTTTGTCGCATTATTTATATATTTTAAATAAGATGTAGTTTACCTGTAAATTGTACTAAGGTAAATAAGTTATGTTACTTTTAATTGAATTTTACAACTATTTAAAAAAATAATAAAAAAAAAGCGTACTTGGATCTGTGTGATCAAAGTGCTCTAATGGTTTTTCCTCTAGCTGGTAATCCCAAACTGAAAATAAAAATCAAGGATAAATGTAATAATGCATATAATATATTACAAAAAAACTTGCACACAGCACAAACATACAACCAGGGTTGGTATTTTGTCCAGTATGGATACTAGAAAAAACTGGACAAAATGGAAAAAACTAAAAATGGTCAATATAATTGCGTAGAAATAAATATTATTAGAAAACTTAAAATTTTAGTATAGTACCAAAAAATTTTCACATCTTCTGTTATAAATAAATGTTTCCATACTGTTTTCGTTTAACACAGGATTTTAAAATGTAGTGTAAAATAATATATCAGATTAATGAAGAGTCGGTTTGAGTATTCCTGCTTATTATATTGTGATTTGTAATACTAGTATAGTGTTCAGTATTGGAGTATAATGTTCAGTATGTGATCACAAATTTATAGTAATCACAGATAGGATTATAGTAATCACAGATAGAATTATAGTAATCACAAAATCTAATAATGATATTTTAACAAGAGTTCTTTACACAATTATAAAATTACGTTTCACTATATTCATTTATGTAAACCATTGAAGCACTTAAGTTAGCTAGTTCAGATTCTTTAAGAAAATCTTTAAATTTACATTTCTTTTCAATTACTTCTTTTAATTTTCCTCATTCAAAAATGGCTTAAAAATTAATACTGTTTGCTAAAATAGATTGTAATTACAAACTGTTCAAAAAATTGTATTAATACCTGATATTTCTTAATAATCTTTTGACTTTTTCTTTCCAATAAATATACCACAGGTTATAAAATTAAATTTAAATCTAGCAATAATCTTCACTAGGTCTTATATATTATAGGGACAAACTTGCGTTACTCTACCTAAGTTAACCAATTTTTTCTTTCTTTGGACAAATTAAAGAAATAAGAATGTTAGTGCCAATAACTGAGTTTTGGTATACTTCTGTTAACTATCCTGCAACATAATATTGTAATTGAAACATTTCTCTTTATAATGAACTTGACTCAACTTTCTAAAATTCCTCAGAACTTGAAATTTTGAAAATATTATATATAAATTAGGGATTTCAAAAAATGTGATTTCTAAAAATTTCATAAAAATCTAAAATGATCACGATGATATGACAATATCCTCAAATCATCCTTATAACAGAAATAAAAGTTAAAAAATAAAACAAATACAAGAATTTACATTACATGAAGAAACTCTTTATCAATGATAGATAAACAAGCAACTTTAATAAAGAAAGTATCTATTCCAATAATCATATTTACCTTGGCCAAGAGTTCCATTATAATAATACTGAAAGTAGTGATTTTTTACTTCTAAAAATATAAAGAAATTGGAATTTTAATTAACTATGTTAATATACACTAAAAAAATATACATTTCCTGTCACACAAATGATTATTGATATTGTAATAAAGTAAATACAGAATTAAAAATGGATTATTTATTTTAATATATCATTACTTCAATTACACGATAAAAAATTTTCTTTTTTGAAATGCAATGCAAAAAGTTCCATAAGTTATTAAAATATAAAGTCCTGTCAGATTTGGGGGGGGGGGGGAGACAATCGTAAATTTGCATTTATGATAATATTTTCCAAATACATATTACTTAAAAGAAAATTAAACTAAACTTTTCTTCTGGAATTCGTGAAAATAAACTTTTGAGTCTAACTTGAAAATACAAATCACATTATCTAGCATTCATTGTAAGTTTGCTCTATACTCTCATCAGGGTGCGTAACCATATTTTTCAACAAAAAATAAGCACCTTTTAAGCACTTAAAAAATATTTTTAAGCACTTCCCAAAACAAATCATAAATAGAATATGTGTAGTAATAAATTAAAAAAATTCTATCGTTGAAAGTTCTTAATTTATAAGCATAAAAATAAAATGAATAAAATACAAAAAAATGTCCAAAAACTTTACATAATTATGATAAAATTACTAATTTCTGATAAATATTGAAGAGAAAATTGAGAAAATCATGCATTTTTTGTAATTAATGACAACAATCTACACAGCAAAGAAAAAAATATATATTTTTAAAAGATATAAAATTAAGCACTTTTTACAAACTCCGAATAAAAAAGCACCTTTAAGGGGTTTTAAAAAACCTAAATGAAAACTAAGCACTTTTTAAAAACGATACGCACTCTGTCTCATTGATAAAATTTAAAAGAAAAGTGGTAAAGAGTACTTTAAAGTTATTTATCCTAATAAAAGTAATAACTCACATGAGCCTTTTTATTCCTAGAAAAGGATAATGGGTACTAACGGTTACAAGTTTGAAACTCTGAACCTGTCCCAACTTAGAATGAAAAATATTTGATAAAACAAACTGCTTATGATTTTATGTCAATCTTTTAAACTACAGAGATGAACCAGGTTCTAAACTTTTGCTGGGTTCGGATAGACAGTGAAAATTGAATCCTTAACCTGGCCAATACCGGATACTGTGCAGAAATTTTATATGTTACTCGGTAGGTTCCAGGTGCCCCTTAAAATTTAGAATCATTACTCGGCCAAGAATTTCATTTATACAAAACAATATCAGTCTTATAATTTTCTCTCAAACAAATATTTTACTAGATATAGTTCAAGGAAATTTATTATTCGCCTAAATAAATAAAAAAATGTGTTTTTATTTTTAGATTTTTTGAATAAATTTTAAAAAAAAGTTTATTAAAGTAATTTGGGCTGACAGTGCCGACGTAGAATAATTAACGTGAAACTTTGTTACAAAATTGAAACATCTGCTGATAGCGGACTTTATTAGTAATTAAATTTTCAATAGCATTTATTTGTATAGCTTCTGTTAAACATAGGATATTTTAAAAATATTTTAATAAACTGATGGTATTTTATTAAACGATCATAGTTTAATTTTTAATCATCTGATAACTACGAGGGTTGCTATTTATATTTCTGGCCTTGGCAACAGTAAGTGTTGCTAGGCGACCGCAGACGATTTTAATCGAAAGTTTTATATTTTTAAACATAAATTCAGCAGATGATTTACCATTATAGCTTCATTTGTGTTGTTGACAGTAAATTGAGAAGTTCTTCTCTTTCAAAAAATGGAATTGAATCGTGAACATTTTCGTGCCATTATTTTTCATAACTTTCGACGTGGATTGTCAAGACAAGAGTGCTTCGATGATTTTAATTCTTTATTCAGCGATAAAGCGCCATCCTACAGCACTGTAAAAAATTGGTATAACGAATTTAATCGTGGTCGATGTTCGATCCAGGACGAATCCCGTGCAGGTCGTCCAAAATCCATTGTTGTACCAGAAAAGATCGATGCTGTGCGTGAACTGATAAAGCAAGATCGTCATGTGACATACCATGAGATAGAGGCGTCTTTGGACATTAGTATGACTAGGACTTTGGACATTAGTACGACTCAAACAAAGGCATTTCTGACGGAGCGAAAGATCGAACTGATGGGTCATTCACCGTACAGCCCTGATTTGGCACCCAATGACTTCTTCTTATTCCCACACATCAAAAATAAATTACGTGGACAACGATTTTCGACCCCTAAAGAAGCGGTTGATGCATTCAAAACGCATGTTTTGGAGTTACCTCAATCGGACTGGAAAAAGTGCTTTGAAAATTGGTTCAAACGCATGCAAAAGTGTATTGATCATCATGGAGAATATTTTGAAAAACAATAAAACCAATTTCGATCCTACATATTTGTTTTATCATTATTAGGCCAGAAATATAAATAGCAACTCTCGTATAAATGTAATTTATGTGCAATGAGATCTCAGTACAATCTCATAAGCTTTAGGAAATATGTTGAGAAATTTAATCTTACTATCTTACTAATGTTGAACAGAATATTAATTCTGCTATTCTGCAGTTCTTAATGTTACAACTCAATCTCCATATCCTGATAATTTTGAATCCAAAAGGATTAAGTAACTCTAAAATTAAGTAACAAAAAATTAGCAAATTTGATTTCATGAAAAATTTATTTATGAAAGTAACACGTATTTGCGTCGCTCAGAGAAAAAATCCAAAAATACTCCATGGTTAACCAGATGGTAAGAGAACTTCTACTAGAGAATGTTCCCTAGTGAGTTTTTCGTTAAGTTACAATTAATTAAATTATTATATTTTTAAATATTCACTGCACTCAAAAATTTATTTATCAAATTTTGATCAAACAATTCTTAGTTTTAACACATGCTTTTATTTACTGGCAAATTAATTTAACAAGGATGTTTAAGTTAGAATAATTAATGAGTTATTTGTAAGGAAATATTCATATTCTGTTTGCAACTGTAGTCCAATTTTACTTCGATAAATTTCTAAGTTTATAAACTGAAATAACAAGAATATATTAATGCATTTACTCATTTGCTGAAGGCAAATTTAGTATGAGAGAATCATCATTATCATTTATAACACATTTTTCTACAGTGGTTTCTACAGTTAAACACATTTTTCGACATTTCTCATCCTTGAGTTTTATCCATTGTTATTCTGCTAACTTGGAAAAATGCCAATATAATTTCTTATTTCTTAGATCTTATTTATTTAACAATCATATCAATATATAAATTTAATTTAAATGGTTTTTAGCTTTATATTTCTGAATTTTCCTGCTATTCTCCTCAGCAGACACTTTTCTTTAGCAAACATTTTTCTCTGTCTTGAAGGTGTCCATTTTATTAAGGTTTCTCTGAATTAAAGTTCAGCACAAAAGTAAAATATACTATACCTCAACAGTTATTTCAGCTTGGTTATTAAGAAAGTGAAGGAATATTGAAATTCAAAAACTACATATATGAATAATTTTAAAAGTACTATAATTCTAAATATGGGTGTGTCAAACATAAATGAATGTTAACAGGCACTGGGTGCCCTGTAAATTTGGTTAGGGACCCTCATGAATGTTACCCAACACATGATCCAGGATTCTTAAGACAAAAAACCAGATCCAGGTGGTAAATTATTTTGTTGGGTCAGGATAATAAACCGGATACTGAAAATGTAGCCGGGTACTGGGTGATTACCGAGTATTCGTACATCTCTATTTTTAATCTATATTGTAAATCTCTAAGGCCAGTTATAAAACTAACCATTTAGTAGTGTTTCATACGGATCTACTTAATTAATAATGGTATTGTTTATGTTTTACCAAGAGAAATATCCTTAGAAACTTAGAATATAATTAATAAAACACATTAGATAGTCTAACAATTTCGACATTCCAGTTAGTTAATCTTAGTTCTACTCCAAATTAATTCCAATAATTCTCCCTTAATTCCAAACCTGAAATCAGCAATCAGTTAAATGATACTGTAATTACTATACTAAAAAAAAAGTTGGGTTAGAGAAAAGAGTTTACTATCCGGGTATTGCTAACCCAGCTGATAACTTCCTGTAACATGTGATTGCTAAAAAACAAAATACAACAGTTGGTTGGTTGATATAGCTTAATCAAATAACTTAACAATTTAGCTTAGCACATAAATAAATAAAAATAGTAATTTAACTTACCTTCTGGTCTAAATTTTTTTCTACTTTGTTCAGATAACTGTTCAGCAATCAATTCCCTAAACATAAATATGCATTATTTGCAAGTAAAATTACTCAAATAAGATTGAAAAATTAAACTTCAAGGAATTAAGCCATGCATCATCAATTTTGAAGTAAATTTTCAGGATTGGATAAAACAAAAAGATCATGTTAAAATTATAATTAATTAATGACCCTATAAAACCTAACATTTGCAAATTTCAAAATGAAAACATATATACTTTTTTCTTGTTATATATTCATCCTCTTCAGAGAAGATAATAGATAACTCCTACTTAGCCAAACCTACATACAGTACTTTTCAAAAATTTAGACGCAATTGTCTTTATTTCAAAAACAGTTAAATATTTCTGACTTAAAAGTATAATTTATCAAACAAAAACATCAAAAAACTTCACAAAACACTGTTTCTGTTTAAAAATGTTCATTATTTTTTCATTTTGTATCTATTCTGTAGTTGATTATGAAATGAATGAAAGTGCATGTAAATACCTATTCTGAAAAAGTGTAATTTATTTAAAACATTTCATTAATTTTTTCTTTATAAACAATTTACTTTTCATCTTCTTTTGTAAAGTTCATTATAAGTTAAATTCATGTACATATAACATTTAAAATATTAATAAAATAGCCTTAATTTGCCAGAATAGCTGGTACATAATAAAAACAAAAGTGAAAAATTTTTTATACAATTTATTACAGAAATATGAGTTATAAAACCAAAAATAAGTGTCAAAACACATGCAGTTATTATTGTACTCCATGGAGAGGGCTATTCAAGACAAATTGTCTCTAAAAAATAATGTTTCCCAGACCACTGCTGTCAGAACTTTGCAAAGGAAGAAAGAAACCGGCCAAAATAAGAACCATCAACGATCAGTGAGAACTAGAATAACGTCCAAATGTGAAGATAAATTAGTCTGCATTCAAAGTAAGCGCCAGTGGACAGGAACAGCACCAGAAATCCTTGAGGAATTACATACTACTAGGCAGAAAACTGTGTCAGTAACTACTGCACAACATTGAATCCGTGACTATGGTTTAAAAGGTTGTGCTGCTGCAGGAAAACCTCTTTTGAAAAAACAAAATATAGTTAAGCGACTGAAATGGGCTAAAAAACATGTTAACTAGTCTTTAGAACAGTGGTCAAAAAATTTTTTAATTGACGAGACAAAATTTGAGTTGTTCAGAAGCAAACGAAGGTAGTATGTTCGTCATTTAGTTTATGACAAATTGATGTTTACTACCAACTGTGTAGCATGGTGGAGGTTGTCATGGTTAGAGATGTTTTGCCGCTGACAAAGTAGAAGATCCTTTAAGAATGTAGGAAATTATGGATAAAGAATATTATAACAGAGTACTGCGGCGTTACACTTTTCTTTATGGACAGAAAATCGTTGGTCAAGGATTTGTTCAACATTCATCGAAATTGTGTAGAAACAACATTGCATCATAAGAAAAGAAAAAAGTACTGAAATATATGTATTGGTCCTCTCAATCTCCCAATATTAATCCTATTGAACTATTGCAGAATGAACTCGACAGAAATGTTAGAAAAATGCGATGTGCCAATCAAAACAAATTTTGGTAATCCTTACTTTGTTGCTGGAACCAGATCTCAACTAAAACATTGCAAAAGCTAATAAAAAGAAAGCCGAAAATATGTGCTGCTGTAATTAAGACTAAAGGAGAATATTTTGAAGAATCCACTATTGGACGAAATTCATAAGTTAAACACAAAATGATCGTTCTCACCGCATAAGTGTACCTATATTTGTCAAAATAAAGTTAATTTGTTGTGATTTTTAGTTTAAAAACCTTGTATTTGTTCGTTTTTAAAAATTCAAGAGAGGGTCTTAACTTTCAACCAGTACTGTATATACAATTAAAACTTGTATATAAAAAATTACATATACTTAAAAATTACATATACTTAAAAATTATATATACAAAGCAGTCATTATAAGAGATATTTTAAATTAAGTTTAATAAATAAATTCATTTATTATAATAAAGTATAAAAACTGTTTTTTTAATGTATATTAATATCAATGAATCTCATTAGTATTAAATTTTTTATGATTCTAATAAAATTGAATTTTTTAAAATAAAATTTCTGAGTTGTACAGTTAAATGCAGAAATTGAAACTGACTTTTTTTCTCATATTAAAAAAAAAAATGTATGAAGAAAGAAGTTTTTGGGGGAAAAAACATGGAAAAGTTCATTTGACCCATAAATTATTTATTTATTCTTTTTTTTAATAGGTATTTATTTGTATAAGTTATTTAACTTCCTTTCGTAATATTATTCTCTGCTATTATTATGACTTGATTTTTATTATAATTAATTCGAATTAAAGGCTTAAAAATTATTTTATGAAAAACAAAATTGAATACAGCATGTGATTTCATAATTTTAAAACTATTAAACAGTAAATAATTTATATTTACTTATATAATAAGTGTAAAAGTGTGAACGTGAACATTAATTATATTCTTATTACATATTTAGTATTGCATGTTTTGGCAACAGCAGTATTTAGTATTCCATGTTTTGGCAGCAGCAATTCTTGTGTACGATATAGAATTTGAGTTTTTAGAATAACGGTGTGCGTAAATTTTAATAAAAGTAAACAGTAAATGAACTGCGTTTGTTTTGTTTTTATTTTAAAAGTTGTTTCTTACATTATCAGAAGTGGGATAAACAGGCAACTGTAATTAGTTTTGAGTTTAAAATGGCATTTTTATCGCAAATTCGTAAAGATCAGTTACGTTACGTAGCTAATGAGTTATCTAAAGATGTTTCGTCTACTACTTTGAAAATCCCTGACTTGAGAAAGTTAATATTGAATAGCGAGAAATACGATTAAGAAATGGTTCGTGGAATGGTTGAAAATTTGGTTGAAGACGCCGAGCGCCTTCGTCAGGAAGAGAAAGAAAAAGCCGATCGCGAACATGAATTGGAACTCAAGAAGTTAGATATTGCTGCTAAAACTTCAGAAGAAGTCGAAACTGAAGTAATAACATCGGCGCCAAAGGTTGATTGGCAGTCACAACTGAGAAAGTTTTCTACGAGTAATGAGGATATCAGCCTTTATTTAGTACATTTTGAGAGAGTAATGAAAAGAGGTCAAATGCCAAGTACATTGTGGATGGCATGTTTAATTAACCAGTTACCAATATTCTCATGAGAATACTGGTGGAAAGTCATGGAAAGAATATTACCATGAGCTTGAAACGTATTTTAATGGGTGGACTGCAGGACTTAAAATAAGTAGTTTTGAGAGTTTAAAAGACCTGATCATCACAGATCGAATGAAAGCTCGGGTGCCTCCAGATATACGAGAACGTTACTTGGATCAGTGGACCCATATAATTTCACCTTATACATTAGCTGAATAGATAGATGAATTTATTGAACTCAAGGATGTTTTTAAGAATCATATTCAGTATAATAATAAATCTAGTAACAATAAGTTTTTGAAAGAAGAAAATATCGCCAAAGGCAAACAAACAGAGCCAAGTAGAAGTACAACTAATAATCAAACTGTTTGCTACAATTGTTATGATACCGGCCATTTTGCCCGTGATTGTGTAAAGCCAAAACGTCCAAAGTTTTGTACTGCCAGCAAAACAGAAGGACATGGTACAGAGGAATGTCCAAACAGAGCGTCTTTCCCATTAGTCAATGCAGTTTCGTATTTACCCAGTTCCAGTAACAGTACTACGAAGAATATCATCATAGAAGAAGTAAATACTAGTGCTCTTACGGATACCGCTGCTGATATATCTATGTTAAAATATAGTTTTGCACAAACGTTTAATAAAAATATACATAAAAATATAGTTACACGAATTCGAGGTATTGGAGGTGTAAGGGAGTCACTAGGAATTATCATACTTAATGTGACTATAGACAGGGTAAAGCTGAAGGAAGTTCTGTTTTATGTAGTGACTGATGATACATTTGAAGGCCCTGATGTTCTCATTGAGAATGACATCATTGACTCACCCGAGATAATAATGGTTAGAAATCAAAGCAGATCCAAGTTAGTTCATGTGGAAGAGCTGGATTTTTTGCATGATTTCCAAATCAATGAAATGCCTGATAGGGTTGTGTTGAAGACCCTCGAAAAGTTCGTGATTGAACCACGTACAGTTCAATTGGTAACTGTCTTCAGTGCATGCAAATCTCAAAACGGATTTATTTCCTGCAGTAGTCGAGATGATCTAAGCAAGGATGTTAAGTTTGCTATCCACGATGGTAAATCACAAGTGCCCGTCGTGAATCCTAGTAGCGTAAAATTACAATTAAAGAAAAATCGTGTTATCTTGCAAGGAAATTGGGTATCTGAAAATAGTTACAATTCAATGATTAAAGAAGATGCGGATTCAACCCCAGCCGTTTTATTAGCAAAAGAAATTGTGCGAAATCCTATTGATAGAGAATGTGTTAAAATTGGACCATCAATAAATAAAGAACAACAGCAAATTTGATGCGATTTGTTAAATGAATTTAGGTTGTGTTTTGCTTTAAAACAAGATGAACTAGGATGCATTAATAATACTATAATGCGTATCGTTGAGACACCGGGTAGTAAACCTGTTTCTCGTTCACCCTATCAAGCTTCGAACTACGAGAGACAAGTTTTAAGAGAAATCGTTCAAGAATTAAAAGATCAGGGTGTAATTCGTGACAGTTCTTCAGAATACAGTAGCCCTGTTGCTTGCATCTAAGAAAACTGGTGATCATCGTATGGTAATTGATTACAGACATTTAAATTCACAAACTATTAAGGATAAATTTCTATTACCCTGCATCGATGATTTGCTTGAAAGACTGTCTGGCTTTAGTTTATTCTGCATCTTTGATGCATGTCAAGGATTTAATCAGATAGCAATGGATGAAGAATCCTCACGAAAGGCAGCGTTTACAACTCCTGATGGACATTATGAGCCAACATGTTTGTTTTTTGGCTTATCGAATGGACCACCTGTTTTTCAGCGAGCAATGTCATTAGCTTTGGGTGATTTACTTTGGAAAGGTGTATCATGTTTTTTTGACGATATATTCTTCGGTTCGATCGGCTTTGATGATATGATAGTGAAGCTTCGACAAGTGCTTGAAAAGTTGCTAAAAGCTGGGGTAACACTGAAGCTATCTAAATGTGAATTCGGAATGTAAGATATTAAGTATTTGGGATTTGTAATTGATAAAAATGGAATACGACCAGGTCCAAGAAAACTTGCTGCCATTGCTGAATACACCACCGTTCCTAAGACCAAAGATGAATTGCGTCGTTTTCTTGGTTTAACAAGTTTCTTTCGCCGATTTATAGCACGATATGCTTCAATTGCTGAACCCCTCACAAGGATGCTAAAGAAAAATTCATCGTTTACATGGACTGATGATCAAAATGATGCTTTTGAAAACTTATGTTCTAAATTAGTATCGAGACCAGTGTTGAAACTATTTGATCCACGCGATGAACTGAATTACACACTGATGCAAGCTCTGTTGGATTAGCAGGAATGCTCTTGCAACGAAATAAGTCTAGTGCTTTTCAGTTAGTTTATTCTGTAAGTCGCCGTACAACTCCTGAAGAAGAAAAGTATCATTCAAGTCGTTTGGAATTGATAGCTGCGGTATGGTCAATGACTAGACTTCGTCCTTTGTTGTTGGGTTTGCAATTTACATTAGTCACCGATTGTTCAGCAATAACATACTTGAATACGCAAAAGAACATTAAACCCCAGATAGCAAGGTGGACTGAACTGTTGAGCGAATTTAATTATAATGTTAAACATCGAGATGGTACTAAAATGGCTCATGTAGATGCCCTTAGTTTCAATATCCCGGACAAGCTTGTGCGACTCACCACGCTTACACTATGTAAGACCATGCAGAAAGTTAAAATCCAAGATGACTTCTCGAAACCAATGGAGGTAAAAAATGGTGTAAGGCAAGGCGAGGCATTGGCATGCCTACTCTTCAATTTGGCATTAGAAAAAATTATCAGAGATTCGGGAATCAATACCAGAGGACATATCTTTCATAAGTCTGTACAAATTTTTGCATTTGCCGATGACATTGACATCATAGCGCGAACACAATCTGACTTAAAGCTAGCCATGGAAAAAGAGGCAGGAAAAATGCATCTCACTATTAACCAGGAGAAAACCAAGTATATGCAATGCACCAAAATGACTGATTCTACAACTCACTTGCAAATTGGTGAATACAAGTTTGAAAAAGTAAACAGTTTTATTTATCTTGGTTCTGAAGTCAACGTCAATGGCAATATCGCACCTGAAGTACAAAGAAAAATCAATAGTGCAAGTAAATGTTTTTATGGATTAAAAAAATATTTAAAATCAAACCTACTAAAAAGAGACACTAAACTGCTAATTTATAAATGCTTAATCAGACCTATCCTAACATATGCCTCAGAAACTTGGACAACAACACAGAAAGATGAGAATTCCTTGGGAATCTTCGAACGTCGGATCCTAAGATCCATTTTTGGGGGCAAACAAGTTGATGGTACTTGGTACAGACGTTCAAACTCAGAACTCTATCGGGCTTTTAGAGAGCCTGATGTTGTCAAGTATGTAAAAATCCAAAGAATTAAATGGGCTGGCCACATTATTCGAATGAACAGAGAGCGTTCGACAAACATAATCTTTTTGGCTCAGCCCATCGGATCAAGGCCCAGAGGTCGACCAAAGCTGAGATGGGCCGACTGCGTGGAAAGAGACTTATCAGTCTTAAAAGTCTCAAACTGGAAGACAACTGCCAGGCAGAGGCAGGTCTGGAGGAAGTTGATTGAGAAGGCCAGGGCCCACCCGGGGCTGTCGTGCCATTGAGGAGGAGGAGGAGGAGATGCCCTTAGTCGTTCACCAGTCGAAGAAAGAATTTGCACACCATTGCATGAAATAGACATTACGAGTCCTGTAGAACTAACAAGAGAGCTTAGGGTATTTTACATCTCTACTGAAGAAGACAGGGTAGCCCTCATACAAGCTCAAGATCAAGGTTTGCAAAAAATTGTATTTTCCTTAAGAAAACCAAAGACAAATAGGTCACTAGAAGAAAAACAACTAGCCGATAATTTCGAGTTGATTAACGGAATACTTTATCGCCTCCATTATGAATCTGGTGATAGAAACAAGACCCGAAAGTTGTTTGTAATGCCAAAATCAATGAGAAAGTATCTTGCTGTTCGTTTCCACGACTTTTCTGGTCATTTTGGAGTTGAGAAAGTAATTCAAATGATATGTGAACAGTTTTGGTTTCCACGTATGGCAAGTTATATCAAGCAGCATATACGTCAGTGTGTCGTATGTGCATTTACAAAAGTACCAGGCAGAAAAGCTCAAGATAAACTTAATGCCATTCTACCTGGTAGTCGCCCATTTGAAGTTGTTCATATGGATTTCCTTGGCCCATTTGTAACAAGTTCAGCTCGCAACAAGGAGCTTTTGGTTTTTGTCGACAATATGACTAAGTTTGTGCGCCTCCGTCCATGTCCTAGTTGCTCAACTAAAAGCGTTTTGAAGTACCTTGACGAATTTACTGATGATTTTGGTTCTCCGAGGCGAGTCATTACAGACAGAGGGAGCTGCTTCACCTCCTCGGCGTTTGAAGGCTATTGTAAGCAATTAGGAATCAAGCATACATTAAACTCCAGTCAAAGACCGCAAGCTAATGGACAAGTTGAACGCATTAATCGTATACTTATTCCAATGATATCTTCCAATGTCCAAACGGAATCTCACAAGGATTGGGATAAAATATTACCAGAAGTACAACGGTGTATTAACTGGTCTCCGAGTAAGTCGACTGGAAAACCTCATTTTGAACTCTTGTATGGATACATGCCAGTAAAGCCTGGATATTTTCCTCAAGATCTACTACCAACATCAAATGACTACGTAAATCCAACAAAACTGCAAAGAGATGCCCAGGAAAGTATTATCATTGCACAAGAAAAGATGAAAAGGAATTATGACAAACATCGATGTGATACATTTAAGTACAATATAGGTGACGTTGTGGTCGTAAGACGATTACCCGAACAAACTGCCTTATCTAACACTAAAACCCAAGTTAAATACAGAGGTCCTTTAACAGTCATCAAAATATTACCATCCGACACTCATCAAGTTACTGATTTACGCATAGTTGGACAAGGAAGAAGAAGGCAACATAATTATACGACTATCATCCACGCTTCTCAAATGAAACTATTTCATCTGCTCAACGACAAAGATCTGTCTGACGATGGGGACAATATTACTGGAAGTAAGGAAAACTTCATTGCTTGTGAACCCGTAAACGACAACAACAGTACAAATCAGTGCAACGACGATCCAAATAAAAATTTAATCCAAGATAACAATAGACCAAAGAGGTGTAAAAGTGTGCCGCTTCACTTGAAGGGTTATAAGTTGTTTTGAAGGGACGAGGTCGTCCAAAAGTCAGGATGGTCGAGTGTAAAAGTGTGAACGTGAACATTAATTATATTCTTATTACATATTTAGAATTGCATGTTTTGGCAACAGCGGTATTTAGTATTCCATGTTTTGGCAACAGCAGTATTTAGTATTCCATGTTTTGGCAACAGCAATTCTTGTGTACGATATAGAATTTGAGTTTTTAGAATAACGGTGTGCGTAAATTTTAATAAAAGTAAACAGTAAATGAACTGCGTTTGTTTTGTTTTTATTTTAAAAGTTGTTTCTTACATAAGCTTTATAAAAAAAGTTTACAGTCAAAATTTTCTGTTAAAATAATGAAAAATAATAATGTTTTAAAATAATGAATTCAGAACTGTTATTAAGAATTAACTTTACACGGCATTGCCTAGCAACCTGTTTGGTGAAAAACATTTAAATAATTTTATGTAACCAAAAGTTAAATAGGAATTTAAAAAACAAAATTGTAAATTCAACTGCAATGGTAAGCAAAAATTTGAATTTTATCCCAATAGAGTCTGCAATAATATCTATGTTAATATCATATTTTGATAAAATAAAAAAACTTTCTGCGAACACAAAATTTCAATTGAAAAACTTTATACAACCAATTTATTTTCTCTTGAAAATAGTTTCAACCCCTTCGCTGCCACCTACTTTAGACAAAATTCAAATGAAAATCATTGATTTTTTAAAAGTGTTTTAATTTTTATAATACATGCCAGCATATATTTTTAATGCAGACAGTTTTTGGAAGATAACAAGTTATTGTCTTACCAATTTTTCCGTGGGGATATTTCCATGTCATGATCTGCCATGTCAATTACAATTGCCAAAATTTTTTTAAACGGAAATTTTTTTTTAAAAAAACATGTAGAGGTTTGCTAGGGGGTGGTTACGAGTTAAACCCTTCAAGTTGGTCCCTTTCTGAGATGTTTTTTTAGTCTCTCACAGGCAGCTACCCGGAAGTTGCCAAGACTTGGCGATTATTCTGCCACAAGTCACGATACAAAAATCTTAATTTTTCTGTTTCTGTTGTTGTATCCTAATTTTTTAAAATTGATGGCAGAGCTGAATAAGCGAATTCTGACCGCTTTTTTCTTTTTCAAATGAGTAAAATTTTTCAAACAAATTTCCTCGAAGGTGACAAATTTTTCACAAACGATGTTCGTGTATATTATGCATACCTTGTTTATGTATTAAAAAATATTAGGAAAGTTTAATTGAATAACTACAAATTTCAATCTGTTAGTGGTTAAGAAATAAAAATAATAACCTAGCAATCTAAAACTTCTCCAAAAATAGTTAGATTAGAACAAAACAAATGGTAAATAGTTATCATTCATTTAAATTTCATATCAGAAGAAAATTTTTCAATCTCATTAAAAACAAAAATAAAGATTTAAAATATATTTTAAAAAAAAGGTTTATCAAAAACTCAGGAAGGAGAGCTATACTTTAAAAAAAATAATTTAAAAAAAAACTGGTTTTTCAAACCCTGGTTGTATATATGATCAGGTGATATTCAATTATGTATTTGAGAATTCTAAACAATCCTACCTATAAAAAAAAGTAACAAAAATATTTTTCAAAAAGATCATACCAATTAAAAAGGCCATTAGCTTCAATGCCCTCTAAAAGCATCACTTCTTGCTTCCAGCCCCACTTTTTAGGTGCATTTCTGAAAGCAGGTTCATTTTTATCAGGTGTCTCCTCTTTTATTTCAATTTCCTCTTCTGCAGAGCCATTAAGCATATCTTTAATATTCTGAATAGGTCCTTTATATAGATGCTTTGTACAGTAGTCCATTGTAACTATTTTTCCTTTTTTCTTCTCTAAGAAATCTGAAAGTC
The DNA here is from genome assembly GCA_949128135.1 of Parasteatoda lunata. NCBI lineage: Eukaryota > Metazoa > Arthropoda > Arachnida > Araneae > Theridiidae > Parasteatoda > Parasteatoda lunata. The sequence goes on along the minus strand of OX421970.1, from coordinate 41,868,455 downwards.
TTAATTTACGTTTAGGAACGTATTTTTCCTTCTCTTCATCTTCGTTGTCTTCATCTTTATTGTCTTCATCTTTGTTGTCTTCAGTTTTGTTGTCTTCAGTTTTGTCTTCTTCATCTTTGTCTTCTTCATCTTTGTCCTCTTCTTCCTCCTCCTCCTCATCTAAATCTGTATTAGTGTCCTCAGCCTCCTCATCTGATAAATCTTCAGCAGTATCACCACTTTCATCATCAGCATCATCATCATCAGACGTGCTTGTTATCACAGTTTCCTTGTCATCAGTTTCTTCATTAGAGGTGTTTAGTGGTTGAATTTTCCTCTTTTTTAACTTAAGAGGCATTGCATTAAACTTTAGTGTTCTAAAAAGAAAAACAGAAATAAAGACTTGAGTATATGGAGGAAAAACTGAGAAAACATTAATAAAGAAAAATAAACTGCACTTGAGTAATTTATTTTATTTTATGGAAAATCTTGTATTGATGACAGGATATAACTTATATCATTTGCATTCATTATGATGAAACTTCACTTTTTTACTTTTCATTAATCCTGTACTACTGTACAATGGAGTTCCTCAGAACAAACAATAAAAATAGCATGTTAAAATAATCTTCAGAAAACTATTTTATAAAAAGATAATCTTGATTTTTAACAAATAATTACTAATATAGTAAGTATTTTTTCCTTTGTTTTTAAGAGTAAAAAACATGTTATCATCTAGAAATTCTGATAAGAATAATTTAGTTAGTTAATAATTAGAATAATTTGACAATATCACAAAATAAAATTAAGAACTAATAACTGACATACACAAGGTCAAAAAAACTAATACAACAAATCTTGAACTATGATTTGGCTCATTATTACACAAAAACCATTATTGTATTGTTAAAAAGATTGCAGCATTTTTCTTAATTTGTAGGTATACATGCCAAATCATATTTATTTTTCCCTAACAGTTCTCCCATTTACGAAGGAAAGCAAGGTCATGTGACGATTTGTTTAGGATAATGATAACTATATATTAAAATATTGTAAACCAGATTTGCTGTACTTTTCATTATTGCCAAAGGTGCCAAAGGAAATTGCTCTGTTGTCTAACGTGAAATAAAGTAAAAAAGAATGAGAAATGGCTTGCCCATGGGTCGTTAAAAGCTTTAGATTTTAAGAGTGGCAATTCAAATCAGATTACAAATTTCCTTGCTTTTTTCAGGTTTTCTAGGTAAAAAGATTCAAACTTTCCAGATAAGCATGCTTTTTTTCTCAAAAAGTGCAGAAATGGGTCAATATTATTAAGTATATTATTTAAGATGCTATTTTTTTTATATATACCATCAAGAAAAAATAATTAGGCTAAATTTAGTTTAATAACTTATCAAGATTTTTTTATTTTTAAAATTTTCAATGTTTTGGTACAACATTAAATTTTAAAAAAATTAAGATAGATGTGGAGAAAATATGTTTAACTTGTAGAATATATTGATTTTATTGAATAAAAAAATGTTTTAATATGTTGCATTAGGCAGTTTTTGCACTAAGTATACCAATTGGTACATACAGAATCATCCAAAAAACATTGGATAAGTACTGTTTAATATATTTTCATTAGGAAAAGAAAACAATTCCTTTTGATTATACGTCGATAAATTTTTATATTTATTTACATTTCAATATAGAGCCATTGTATACTTTATTTTATCCAAGCAGTGGTCTTTATAAAATTCATTGATACATTTTCTTTAAACCAATATCTAAAGTCAAATGTTTAAATAATGTTGATTTAGAATTATTTTTAAGAGATATTCAGTTTTCAAAAATAAATGTCGCAAAGGCAAAATTGTCAAATTCCATGCTGCATATTTTATAGGGGAAAAAATGGATAAATTCTTGATATTTTATTCTTCTTTGGTTTTATTTCCCTTATTTGGAATTTAATTATTTAAGAATTCTAATCTAACAACATGTTTTCTTAGTTTTTAGTTAATTGTTCTTGTTTTTACAACTGGACAATTTCTATGAGCAGATTTCTTCGAAAAACTCTCTTATAAAACAAAAATTAAGTTTATCATAAAATTTTAATACCAAACATTTAGTACATCATAACCAATCAAAATACAATTTGTTTTATAAAAACAGATTATAATAAGTTCAAATTAAATGGATTAAATTGTTGGTGTCGGACATCAATCACACGAAAGCAAAAAATGATTATTCATTTACAAATTGTCTAAACTCTGTAAATTTCTTTCTAATTTAAATATAAACTTGACTGAATTTTGAAGCTGACATTTAATTAAAGAATTCTATGCAGTTCTTAACTTACAAAATATGATAGATAATTAATTTGAAATTTTTTACTTCGGTGTCAGACGTAAAATTTTTGGAGTCAGACGTAAATTCTTAAAGTTTAATTTAAATTTAAGTCAAAAATGATTATAATTACTGAAAATTACTTTTATTTTAATCTTAATGTCATAAACATTAGTTTCCGTTTAATTAGCTTTTTTAAATTTAAAATGTCATCTATTTCTTGCTGCAATAGATGGATCGATGTGTTTTCCAACTTCTTCCACTTTGTAAAAGTTAGTAAGAAAATCACGAATTTCAATTTTAACTTTGCAACATATATTAACAGCAATGTAAATAGAACTCATATTTAAGCCATATTTACTTAAATCTAATAATTTTAAAAATCCTGGAATAAAAAATAAAAAAAACTTTTGCTGCATTTTTTAAAATAACATGGAAAAATAGAAAAAAATGCAGAAAAGTTTCATTATAAAAGTTCATTTTATATACAATAAAAAAAAATCTATTGAAAAATATGTTACTGTATAATAAAAAGGAAGGGAAAATAAATTTTTTTTACTGTATTATTAGTCTATAACAATGTTACCCTCTCCCTTTAATACCCCTTTCTGCCAATTACAGGCCCAATAATAACTACTAACAATTTTTATCCAATTTAAAGAAAAATTGAATGGGAATTGTATTATTGTTGTAGTTTGCTATGCATGTACGAGGGTCATCCAGAAAGTAAGTTTCCCTATTTTTAAAAAAGAAAGAATTTACACTTTGAGGAACATATTTATTGGCAACAAGTACAGTAATGTTTCAGCTATTTTTCAACATAGTCACCACCAGAATTGAGTCACTTGTCGTATTGTGGAATCAACTTTTGTATGCATTGTCGTAGAACTCTGCCGCCTGAGAATGGAACCAGTGTGTGACGAAAAACCTGACACCCGAACACACAAAATTCAACGCTTAGGACGCTGTCAGTACGGAAAGTGATGTGCAAGGTGTTCTGGGACAGGGAGGGCATTCTGCTCATTGACTTCCACCCACATGATGAAAAAGTAAACGCTGACCGTTGTTGTGAAACACTGCGGAATTTGCGACGCGCCATTCAATACAAGAGGCGTGAAATGCTTACTGCAGGTGTTGTGCTCCTCTATGACAATAATCTTGCTCCCAGCGATTTTCACGTTTTCTTACACCTCAAGAAATTCCTGTCCTCCAGTGTAAGTTTTGGAAACGACGAAGAGCCAAAGACGTCTCTCACACGATGGTTCCATTCACTGGCGGCAGAGCTCTATTACAGAGGGATACAAAAGTTGATTCCACGATACAACAAGTGTCTCAATTCAGGTGGTGGATATGTTGAAAAATAGCTGAAACATTGCTGTACTTGTTGCCAATAAATAGGTTCCTGAAAGTGTGAGTTCTTTTCTTAAAAATAAATAGGGAAACTTACTTTCTGAATGCGCCTCGTAAGTTTATTTTTTAAATTATTTTTGCAAATTGAACGTAACAATAACAAACAATAAACACTTATCCTTCAATCAAAAACAATAAACATATAAATGTAATAGAAACTACACTTTGGTAACATATACTGTTCAATTTTACACCAAATCAAAATAATATTTTTTACAATGATGAGTTTCATTGATTTAAAATTATAAAATCTTATTTGATGTAAAATTTAATTCATAAATTTAATTTTGCAAAATCTAAACTTATAACAGTCCTAAATAGTTCCCTTAATTCTGACATTATATCGCTACATATATATACATATATATGTATATATATATATCAGGGGTCTGTCTAGGTTTTTCTGAGAGGTACCTATTTTGTGAAAATTGAGACATGGTTTGTGAAAAATTAAAAATTATATTAAAAAATCAACATAAAAATATGGTAAAAATGTGGATTTATAGTTTCTTAAGGGTTACAAAAGTTGAATTTTAAGAAAAAGTATTTTGTGAAACTACTGTTTTTCCTAAAGTTGAATTTGTGAAGGTACCGCTAAACGGTAGTAAATTCGGCCTGGACAGACCCCTGTATATATATATATTTGTCTCCAGTGCCATAAGCCCTAACTACGACATTGTTTGTTTTAGCAAGGTTTGGTATTCTACATCTGCACATGCTTAAACTCAAGAGCGATTGCTGAATATGGGCCTAAGTAGTGTTTTAAATGAAGTTAAATTGTTTCTAAAAAAATTAAAACTGTGTTGCTTACCTCAAATAAATAAATTAGACAAAAAACTTAATTGATCAATTTTAAGTTTTAATATAAATAACTTTTAGTACAACATAGTTAAGCAGATTTTATTAGGTTACCAAGGTGCAATACATTATTGTAAATTAACCAAAAACAATATTTAGAAGGTTTCTATTCATATTTCTTCATCAAATAAAGAAAAAGCAAAATAAAAGATGGAAATAGATAAAAACAAATGTAATGAAAAGAAAAGCAGTGGTGCCATATGTAAATTGTGTAGGATGTAAAAATAATTAATTTACAATAAAAATATTTATTATTTTAAAAATTGAAATAGACTATACAAATCTTGCTTTAAACAAAAAAATATTTTAATTGTGTTAAATGCTAGTGGCACAGTACAATTAAATATGTATTTTAGTGTCTGAGATAAAATATCAAAAGTGCATTTTTAGAATTTCTTTTTCTTTCTTTTTTTTTTTCGTATATCAAAATGTGAAATGTTTCTACACATTTGTCTAAAATAAGCTGTTTTGTTACAGCTTACTTTAATTATTATTTATTTCATTTTCTATTATTAATGTAATTTTTTTTCCAAGAAAAAAAAAAAAAACTACTTGTTAGAGATTTATTTACCAAGATTAATGACATCATTTAACATTAACATAATATACATCATTTAACATGTTTCACATACATTACTTAGTTTTTGTCAGCTTTGTAGTGTACATCTCTGAAATGCAAGCAACATTTATGAACTTTTGACAATGTGATTACTACAAAATTCGAATTTTGAATATTAAAAAAAAACAAATATTCACCAACAAAAGAGTAAAATTAATTGCTAATATATAATTGGTTCATAAAAGAACCCTTTTTTAAAAAAAAACAAAATATGTTATTAAAGGTCAAAATGAGATTGAGAAAATTATCATCAATACAACAATTTGTCAACAAACATTGCTATTAGTGATTGTAAGAAAATGAGTGATCGGTTGGCTCTGCAACGAAAAATTATTTCCCTGATTTCATTGGGTGGGAGTACAAAAGCTTTTTAGAAAGAGAGTGTAATATAAAATCTATTAAATTATAACTTACCTTTGGAGAATTATATAAAGTTAAAAATACTAAAACATTTTGTTAAAAGAAAGAAAAAAAAACAAATGCTCCCAAAGCATCGAAACAAACTTGAATGATAAATGGATTCTTCAGCGCATGTACTAGAAGCAAAAATATAAAAAAAACTACTTTTATAAACAAAATCCATCCTAACTCCTTCTTCCACCTCCACCACAATCTTTGCCTTTTCTAAACTACAGTCCCAGAGTCTCCAAGGAGGCCAAAGGTTTCTCCATTCATGGAAGAGTTTCATATGGCATTCTAGTTTAATGGGGTTATAATGGAGCAAATTTTAATACAATTAAAGTATCGCTAAGTTGATGATATTTCAACTGTTTGTCGATAAGTTTCTGTCGGAAAAAAAGTGGGTATAACGGGTAGTAAAATAATTTAAATTAAGAAAAAAATTCCAGCTTTTCGTTCAAATTCCCTGATTTATTCAGGTTTTTATCCACATTTCCCTCATTTTCCCAGGCTTTTACCAGTATAAAAAAAAAAAAACTCCCTGATAATTCCAGATTTTCTAGGTGGGTGGCCACCCTGATTTTGAGTTGGTCCCATTTTGTGATGGTTTTTTAGTTTGGAATTAATTTAGTGCAGGTACCAAATCCAATATTTTTCCAAGATTTTAATTTGTAACTAAATTATCATAACACAATTAAAGTCTTTTTTAAAGCACAACAAAATTGGACTCTGAAATCTCATAAATAAAAATTATAATATAAATAAAGAAAAAAATAAAACATTGAACTTCGTATATATAAAATTTAAACTAAATCGAGAAGCACCATAAATGTCAGAAAGACAACAAACAATAATTTCAGTACCATAATGAAGCATCTACTTCATTGCCTAAATAAAGAATAAAAGAGAGAATATTGGTACTTATTCCCAAATATTGTGGAAGAGTAGCCCATGGGAAACTTGAAAAAACATCACAGAAGGGCCACACAGAAGCAAAACTCAATTTTTTTTTTTCTTTTCATTTTTGCAAGTGAAAAATCTCTTTGGCTCCTTGGTGATCATAGTTAGCACAAACAAATACCAATATGGAAAAATCACCAGAGAAACACACAAAGGTATGAGAATTCTAAGGATATTTCCATATCTTGAGCTCCAGCGACGACTAAAATTGCTAAGACACCATGGAGGGAATATTTCCGTATCACGACCCGTCACACCAACAACAATCACCAAATAGATTTTAAACTTGCAAATTTTTTTTTTTAAAAATATGTTGATGTTTGGTGGCTACAAGTTATACCTTTCTGTAATAATTTTTTAGTTTCTCATGGGCCGCTGCCTGGAAATTGGCACGACCTGGCGATTATTCTGCCAATGATCACGATACGAAAATCTCCCCTAAATGAATTTTAAACTTACAAATTTTTTAAAAACTAAAACATGTAGAAGTTTGCTTCGCAATGGCTACTAGTTACACCTTTAGAGTTGGTTTCATTTTGTGATGTTTTTGTTAGTTTCTCACTGTTCACTGCTCTAAGTTACCAAGACTTGCGATTATTCTGCTGTAGATCAGGATACGAAAATCTTCCCGGAATTCTCAGTTAAAAAATATTTTTAAAATTTAATACAAGCAGCTATCAGTAAAAAGTAAAAGAGCTTGTACTTTTTCTGACTTACATACCAAATACCACTTTAAGTTTCTTACTTCCAGTTTGGATAGAAAGAGTATTAAATTTCTTCTTGTTTATTTGGAAAAAATAACTTCTCTGAAACTCATATTTTAAGATTTAGTGTATTTTAAAATTTATTTAAACATAATATTAATAACATCTTTTCCACGGATCGTATGAAAGCACCGTCAAAAGTAATCGAATCTGTTCGATCATTTTTGGGCGATGATCTAATTCTTATCGAATTTTTGCTTATTAATTAAATCGAATAAATAACAAAACAAAACCTTTAATTTTGTAACACGGCGAAGCGCAGAGAAATTTTAAACTTCATATTGTACAACCAGTTTCATTAGTTTTCAAAATTAACATGTATTGAATGAACATAAAAAGTCCAATTCCTAAATTGAAGTTCAATTTAAAGCAATCAGTCAACATTTAGAAGTGCTTCTTACCATAAACAATATAAAACTTCATGAATTTCAAAAATATATTAAGAACTCTTGGAATTTTACATTTCTTGTTTATTGTATTGTAGAATAGTGCGACGAGTACTCTGTATAAGCTTATAGCTCTGTACCTGGCATGCAAGAAAAACTAACGGCATAGTCATTTGAGGAAAAATTTGATTCCCCAGTCGTGGTTGCGGCAGGTTGGCGGGAGAAAAGTGTTGCACCAAGCAGAATCCTCAATTCAGCTTTTAACATGTATAGTCTATGGCGGGCTTGTCACACTTTGAATCAATTTTTTTTATTTAAAAATCGGAGTGATCACGTCACCAAAAAAAATGCTGTTAATTTTTTAGTCGTTTCAATCCTCGAAGCTGTGAGTCAATTTTTTTTTTTATCTTTATTACATTTTGTAACATTGCCTTTGAAACTTAAGTCACTTTCTACCTATGAGTAGTTGAACCCAGGGCTAAAGAGAATAGAAGGGCTGGTTCACTCCTTTGAAGAAACTCTCGCCGCGCCAATCCTCCGATTTTTTCTAGTGACGTCACTTTGGCGCAAAGCTCGCACTTTTACTTCAAGAACAGAGCGTTCGGTCTTACTAGCTCTAACTAATATTGGAGCATTTCTTTTTGTGACATATTCTAAGACATTTGTTATTTTCTATAATGACTTTCCTCAGTTTTTGCAGTGAATTTACAAAAAATTAAAATTATTAACAAAATGCCAGTTTGCGCGATTGCAACTTGCAAGATTTCTGATAGAAAAAAAAAAAGGAAAAAATATAATTTTCCGCGTGTGCCCTAAAGTAAATGAACAACTATGTAAAGAATGGATTCCGAAATGACATAGTTAATATAAAACAGCAATACGTTTTTTCTATCGTTAAGAACTTTTATAAAAATTCTTATCAAAATAGAAACCGCCTCGTTACTTCAAAAAGAAAGGCAGGTGAAAAAAACTAAAAAACGGATAAAGTCAAAGAAAATTAAAACGTAAGTAAAAAGCATAAATAAAATATATAGTGTATAGTTGAAATTCTCCTAATTTCATAATATATTTTTTAATGTAGTTATTCTAAATATTTATGATTTTTTTTAAAAATTATATTCTCTTAAATTTAAATATCTATAAATTATATCATCTTAAATTTAAATATCTATAAACAATTGTAAAATTTCTAATATCATTATGAACCTAAATTATTATTTTGTTTCCGTAATTAGCGTTTAAGGTTGATGTTTCCTAATGATTAAGTATGATCAAATTGCTATTAACGGCATATTATACATATAAATCAGGGATTCTAAATTTAACTCAACTTATTGTTATAAAAGAATATGTAGATAAAAAAGTGTCGATATATGCTTTCATTTTTCTTAATAATTAAAGTCAAAACTGAACTTTTTAAAATATAGTATTTATAGTGTCACTTTCGCCAACTAGTAAAATATTTTTATAAGTTTGAAATGGTATTTTTTTAATATAATGGCCAAGAAAGTTTTTTTGAACTATGTTTATGAACGGAAATAATGTGTTAATTACGTAAAGTTTGAAAGCTAATAACCAGAAAAAGTCTAGCTTTTTTTTACAAAGAGAAAAATGCAAAGTTATCATTATATCCTTGCTTGCCATCTCCGAGATCTGTGGACACAGTGACGTCATGAGGAGGGAAATCGTAGCTTCAGCTCTAAGAGCGGAGTGAACTAGCCCTTCTATTCTCTTTAGCCCTGAGTTGAACCTCTCCCAAGTTCCTCCTTTAGCAGATGATTGCTGTCTCACAATCATCTCCGTTGGTGGTCTTCCTCCCAAATATTTTAATACTATTTTCCCCTTTTTTTGGAAGTCTGTTTCTCTCATTGCCTTTTTAAAGAACTGATATGGCAAGCGGTTTAAACTGATAGCTCACTTTTTATTTATAGGCTTTTAATTTCCTACGAAAGTTATATTCGCTGTTAATTCGTTCCTTCTATATAACTTTTATTTATTTAGCAGTTTTATTTTTCTTGTTTCATTCTGTGAGCGAAATTTATTTCTTAAATATATTATTTCCTTTTTAGCTTTATGTTCTTGTTTTTTTTTTTTTTTTTTTTTTTTTTTTTAAAGATATTTTAGAGCTAAAAATTTCAGCTTCTGAATAGAGTGAGTTTAATTAAATCGAGACAAAGACGTAAAAGATCTTCCAATATACTATCAAGCATCACAAACTATCGTTTTCTTTTCCTTTTTTAAAAAAAATATATATCGTATACTAATTTGTAGGCTTAAAAAAACATTTACAATAAATGTAAGCATAAAGTGTTGCAATTTTTCCATTCCATAAAAATTTTTAAGTATTCTAATGGCTGGGTTAGTTTGTTATTCCACGGTAAGAAAAAAATAACTAGTACACAGGAACAAACATCACCATCACCCAACCATGGCCAAACATCTTACCCTGTTTTTAGGGCTCTAAAACAAATGCACAGGAACATAAAAGTATTATCAAAATTTTATTTAATTCAGTGAACGAAGAAAAGTATGAAAATATATGTATGTAGAGAGTTAAGTTATAAAATCCCTTATTGAATATTTTTAAAATTCTTAACAAAAATGAAGTAAAAGAATATACACATTAGTGGACAGAATTAATATTTAAGTGAGAAAATACAAACACCCTCAAAATAAAAGGAATCAATGTTCGGGAATGTAAAACTGAAAAAAACCAGTTTGATTTCCAGAGGAAATAAAAAGAATAAGAACGGTGCATATTATTATAAACACGACGCAATTTTCTCATGGTAAATTAAAAAATTAAAAATAAGTTGTAATATTTAAACTTCTCTTTGCTACCTCACGCAATTAAACTGGTTTTGATAAGTAAGGTGCGCAATTCTTGAGTATTTGCACTTTTTCCTAACAGAAAAGGGGCTTTCCTAATAGAAAAGGGCACAAAAGCACATTTCCAAGAAGGCGGAAAGCATGTTTTATAAGCCGGTCTATATTAGTTAGATTTTAATTTTTGCTGGTATATTAGTTGTAGACTTTGTGTGAAGAAGTTAAAATCTAAAAAAAAGATTTCTTCCAGGGTTAAACTGGAAGTATAGGGCTCAGAGAGCCACTTAAATTAATTTGATTTGAATTGCTTATAAAAAAAATTTTTTAAACAACAAACACTGATATCATTCTTTGCTAATTTAAATATATTAGAATTTATTATAATTTTTCTTTAGAAAGCTATATATTTTACGTTTCATTTTTAAATTTTTTGTTTTTAATTAACCTAGTACATATCATATTCTAGAAAATTGAATTTGTTGTAAAAATTTTTAAATTACTTTGTTGATCCGTATAAGCGTTATCAATAAAATACATAACATGAAGCAAGTCGTACATACAAAGATTATTTTGCATTAACACTCTAATATCACCTTTGAGTAGAAATCAAAAGTGACCACTCAAAAATTTTTAATTTTTATATCTGAATAGTTCATTACTTTATTAAAAATATAAAAGTATTCAACTGTGTATTACCTGATTAAATTTCATTCACTTCAAATATATATATACTAGGGGGCTAAGCCCCCTGTTCGCTACCGCTCACCCCGATGATTGCTTCGCAATAATTGTTTTTTTCTTGGCAGAAAATGGTTTTTCTACGAAAGTAAAAATTATTCACTCAACATATATGTACTAAAAGGAATTCTGTTTGCTTACGCTTGCGCCTCTACTTCCCTCGTTCAAATATTACTATCTATTAGTATTATAAACATTTTGGTGAACAGAAGTGATTTTTCGAAGTAATCATTTTTTAAAATAACATTTATATTCTTATAACATTATATTATTCAAACAAATTTGATGAGTTCACAACCATAATTTAAAATTTTCACTAATAATAGCAGTACTGGAAAATAACTTTAAATTAGGGATACAAAAATATTTAAAGAAAAACAATACCTTTACGGCCTTTGTTAATTTTATGCTGATGACAACCAAAACAATTAGAAATGAATGAGAAAAAACTGGATCCTACCACATGATTTTCCGGCCAATAAAAATGCCCCGACGACAGTGGAAAATTGTGTCAGACCATTATGTTTTTATGTTATATAGAGATATGACATGAAAGCAATTAGTGTAGTTTTAAAAGGTACCAAATATACTCTTTTGAATTAATTTGTAGCTTTATAGCCGCACCAATTCATTACATTTTTACATAAACTTTTTACGGCCTATCAAGAATACAACTGCAGGAGAAAGTAACTCGATTGTGGTTAATTTTAAATATCAGGAGTTGCCTCGAGCAACAGCATTATGCCAAATGTTACTGAATGCAGTTCATCTTTATTTTGATGAGATGAACTACTAAATACGTGCATTGCTTTATCTTATAATGGACAGCCACCGGGAAGAACAGCAAATAATAAACGAAACGTTGGAATTATGTCAGCTTTATTATTTATGTTGGAATATGACTTACAGCTTTGTGCACGATTTTGCAATGCTGTTCACTTCTGATTTACAGTCATAGATGCTTATTTAGATTGTTATAGATGCTTTTTTTATAGATGCTTAGTGTTAAAAATATAGAGAAAACATGGAAAGTAATAAAGATTAATGAAAAGATGATTAATGTTTATTAAAATAAAATATTTTTTAAAAATATTAAAATAACATATTTTTAAAAATTATTTTTAAAAAAATATTTAAAATCTTTTTTTTAAAATATATATTAAAAAGCCGGGAAACAAAATAATAAAAAGATATAATCTCATCATCAGCTCAAACGATTATATCCGCAAAAAGGAGTGCTTTCTAATATTGTATCAATATAACCAAAGCAAAATATATCAACACAATAGTGTGAGGAGCACTCAAAAAATGAAAAGGAAAGAAAACACATTAAGTAAAAACATATCAAGCAAAAAACAGAAAATAAAATGTAAAGAAAATACAGAACAAAACACAAAGCGAAATCTATAAAGCGAATTCAAATGAACTTACACGTACTGAAATCTTTTAAGAATGATTTTAAATATTTTCGTAATAAGATTGCCAGATTACAAAGTATGAAGAAAGAAAAGACGCAAATGGCGTAATATAAGCGTAAATAGTAGAATTTCTTACGCCGTGTTCTTACTGCCGTATTGAAGCGTGTTTGATTAGTTAGTTATCAAGAATTGGCCCAAAAATAGATGTGCGCCAGGCGACAATATTATAACTCTATTAAATAATATTATTACTATTAAAGTTTATAATTAATAAGGTTGATATTTAATTATACAATTTTAGTAATTTTAGCAAATTAGCATTTATTTTTTTTAAAAAAAAAAGAAAAAAAGAAGAAGAAGAGAGAAACATGATTTGTCCGTTTTGCAAAGACTTTTCTTAATTTTCTTCGTTTTTCTATTTTGTTTCTGTTGTGATATATATATATATATATATATATATATATATATATATATATATATATATATATATATATATATATATATATATATATATATATATATACAATGCTTTATCATAAGTTATCCCTGCAAATATACTGAAATGAATGTGTTAATTGTTCCTTTTTTGAATGATTTCAGAATTTTAATTCAATTTTTTATTGAATACTTCTATTATATAATTATCATTAAAATTTCTTTTCCTATTATGGGTTTCATTACTTATATTTTCCGATTATTATTATTATTGAAGTGTTTTTGTCAAAGATGGCACTACTCAAATAAATTTTTTTTTTACCATTTATTTAATGCAATAAAGCTAAAAGCGAATACATTATATTTCTTTCTTCTTAGAAATTTTTGTTAACTGTTAGATTAATCAATCCAATTTTAACGCATTTTTATTTTATTTTTACTTTATTTTGGTAAGTTTGTTTTCTGATTTTCTTTTTTCATTTCAAACTCTTACATAATTTTTCGTTTTTTCGAGACATAGACGCATTGTAAAGAATGATTTCTATAAGATAATAATTTTTTTATTTTGAAATTCATATATGTATATAGATACGCACACTATCTATACTTCATAGAGAATTAAAAAGTGTTGCAAATCATCATCAGCCAACAACACCACTTATCTTCTATAGAAGTGCTGCCTTGGATTTCGTTATATCAACATGGCGAACATTAAAAGATGTAGGCCATGTTGCTATTGGCTGGACCTTATACGATCAACTGGAGCATGAGAACAGAAACTGAGAAGACCATTTGAAATATAACACCAATATTTCAGAACTAGTTGATAGTGTAGTGTCCAGCCATTTGTAACATAGCCTACAGTTTTTTCTGTTCACCATGTTGTTATAACGAAACCCAGCGCACTTCTTTAAAAATGTATATGCGCATTTCTTGGCTGCTGACAAGAAATAGTGACAAGTGAGTTACAAGAAATAGAACACTTTTTATTATATATATACACACAGTTCAGAGTTCCATTTATAATGTAAGCACTCTAGCTAATCGGACAGTTGTCGAAATTTTGATTGACAATAAATTTCTTGTAGTAATAATATGGCGACGAATTCTGCTCTGCTTGTGGATAAGTTGTTAGGAAATATTAATTCTTTAATTTGTCTTCAAGCTTGTAGCTTTAATTGAGATTTAAACACTAATTAATTCTGCCTATAGTGACCAGGGAATAATTGAAACTTGCATTTTCGTCAAGAACGAAGGTACCTTTATAATGTACATATAGTTAATCAGAAATAGGTCGGAAATTTGGCGAGCTTTAAATTTCTTTTGACAATAATTTCGCAATAAATTATGCTTGTAGCAGACGGGAAGTGATTGCAAATAGAATTGTAATTAACTATAGAGCTTCAGTTAAAATTTGAGTTCTCTAGATAATTTTATTCTGGTTAGTAATTTTTCGTCGACGTTAAATTCTCTTTGACGGTTACAACGCTATGAATTTTGCCGGCAACCTACGGAAATCTTGCACTGACATCAGACACTGAGTTTCAGTACGGTTTTGATTTTTAGACTTAGTCCGGAAAGCAATCTAAATTTTGATTGCAAGATTCCATCGACACAAACATACATACAACGAAATTCTATCGCAAACATTGCAAGATTCCATCGAGTTAATAAAAATATAGCAAAATAAAAAGTATATTTTGATTGCACGATTCCATCGTCACAAACATACATATATCGAAATTCTATCACAAACATAGCAAGATTTCATCGAGTTAGCAATATAACAAGATAAAAAGGATATTTTGATTAAGTTAAAAATACTTATATAAGTTATAAAAAATATATTAACAAAAATAATATAAATAACATTAACCAATCAAAATTTGTAAAATTATCAAAAGTTTACTCTTCTTATTAAAATTTAACTTCATTTAAGTTTCATTATTAACCTTTTTTTGACTCAAAAATTGCATAACAGTAATAAAAAAAAAGAAAGAAGAAAATAATAATAATAAATAAAATATTGAAGTTTCAATAAAAATCAATGTGTTAGCTATAAGTTCTCAGCCAGGAAGGTAGAAAGCGAGATTTGAAAAAAGTGTCGCATCTCATTCGCCACTCTCTTTCTGAACCTTACTATTTCACACAGTTTTGAAGCTATTGTTGAAACTCTTCTCTAACTAAAAGTTAGATTAAAGGAACTCAATTTCCTGCCGGTGAAAACGCACACGATAAGTGTATATAAGATGGCAATATTAAAACGAAATTCATATTTTTCAAAGAATGAACAGTTAGATACGCTAATATTTTTCTATTCAAAGTTAGTTTTTAAATGCTGAAAAATATACATCTTTTGAGCATAATTTAAAGCTACAACGTTGTTCTGTTATTCTTCACGACTGCATCTCTTCAAAAAATTAGGAATTATTTTGAACTGAGTTTCTTGACCATTCTATTAAAAAGAGATCTCTTTATGTTATTTACAAATACAAGAGAGAAAATATAGAAGGTAAAGTATCTTCGATAATTATTATAACAATTAAAAGCATTTGCTTCTTTCGATCGTTTTCCTTATAGGTCTGGAAACCCTTAACTCTTTCATCGCGAAGAACGAGATAACTTGTCTTCTAGGAATATTCGCTGTGTGCTAGAGACTAGATATCTCGTCCTCTACACAATGTTTTTCAATATTATAATAGCTTTTCTAACGACTTATTTACCTACATGTAGAATAGAATATTATTTTTATTTTATTATTTTTATTTTATTATTTTTATGCCTGTAAACACAAAGTTAGAATAGTTATTGATTATAATTTTTTAAATTTAAATAAACAAGTTATGCATATGCGTTTTGTTTCAATTTTAACTCAGAAGGTGAGACAAAGGCGTGCTTTTGTCGCAATGAAAGTATTAAAGCTTTTTCCCCCCCTTAAACTTTTCACTTCTTTTTTTAAATCCATTGCAATTGAGAGGGATTTTTATTTCATAAACTTTAAAAGAAATAGTATATCAACTGGATTAATGTCATCAAAATGCATGCACAGACATGTAATGAGAATAAATACAAGAATGAGTTTTTATTTAACGACATTTGAGAATACAAAATCTATTTTCAGTGCATTTAATTCCGCGTCCCGATATACACAATCAAAAATTTTCTCACGAATACTTCAACAAAATAATACTTAACAATCATACTGAGCATTGCTTAATAATAAAATTAAGACAGGATAAATTAATAATAAATTAAGGAGCGAAAAAAATTAATTATGGCAAAAAAATTTTATTTTTGTGCAACTTAACGCACAATCGACAGAATATCACCAACAAAAAAAACCTCATCTTGTTGATGAAAATGTCAATGACTTTCAATGATTTTCATTGCGTTTTAAGCCAGTGATCAGTGGTATTGCAATTTCAAACTATTTAGTTTTTGCGAAGTCGCTGAGAAAAAGCTTCGTTTATTCGGGCAGCTATGTTTATTTGGAATTTCGTAGAAAACAGAATGATTTGTTTAAGTCTTCTAAATAAATTGAGAACCTGATTGTAAGTTTTTTTTTTCTTTCGCAATAAAGCATTATAATGAATGGTAGTTTATAGTGTTAAAATTATTTTATAATTTCAAAAAATTAATACGACTCTAATTTAAAAAGAACTTTTATAAGAAATCGTAAATTTTTTTAATCAAAATTAAATTGTTCTATTTATAGGCTGAGATTGTTTAAAATATACTCCGACCCTAAAATGTGTATAAAAATATTTGAGGTGTGATTTTGAAACTCGACAAAAGTTTACACAAACATTTACATGGGCACATATTTGAAATGAAATACATACTCTGTTTATTCTATTTTACAAAATGAACTAGTATTTTTCGACAAATAAATAATATAATTTCTCAGACAAGTGCAAATTTTTCATAAAAACAACCTGAGTAAATGGAGTGGTTCATTGAAAAGTTTAGTTGTACTTCGTTTTCAAATAAAATGTATTTCTTACGAAATGTTTTCAAGCATATTTGACCACGCTTAAACTTTTTACGAGCAACTATTAATAAAATTGTAGATAATGGAATATCAAAATAAAATAAAATAATAAAAAGAATTTAAATAATAAATAAAAATAACTCCAGAGTTTTCGGAATTTTAATCCCGAAATCAAAGTTATCAAATTTCGAAAATTGAGAATAAATATTACGTAGAATATTTTCTGGTATCACACAGAGCAAAAAAATAAAATAGTTAACCACAACTATAACGCAATTAAAAAATGATGTTCATCAAAGGACTGCATTGATATAACTTTTTTCTATCCTCAATGTGCAGACGGAAGATTAAGGCATGAAATTAGGTCCAACTTTTTACAATTATTGATGAAATTAAATGAAAAGCAAATTCAGCTAGACAAAAAAGAAACTGCTTCTAATAAAGTTTGTTATAATTAAAATTTAAATTAAAGTTCGTCCAACTTAGAATAGTAATGGATAAGGTTGTTCGCATAGATCTTTTACATTCTGATTAAACTTAGTGTATTCTTACTTTTAGTTCAAGAAATGATGGATTTTGACCCAAGTAACATGAATAATGAAGAATTCAATCCACTTATATATATACATAAATACGTTAGAAATTGTCCCCTACAGCAGGTACTGACAAAAAAGAATAATCTTGATAACGAAATTCAATCGCTGGACGCAGACATAAAAGGACTTCTCTACGACAACTACGCTAAAATATTCTCTGCCTTGAATGTTATTACCAGAATGACGAAGAAAATTGATGAAATGGCCATGGATATACAAACTTTGGAATCCAATGTAACCACCTTGAAAGACACCAGTGAGAATATTTTGTTGTCTTTACAGGCATCCAAACAGAAACTTCGTGCACTCATCAAGCGCAAAAACAATTTTGCAAAACTAGAAGCGTTGGCGAATCTTGTGCCTTCTTTGGAGAAACTAATCAAAGCAGGTGAATATAACGAAGTTGTGAGGCAATATTTAAAAGTAGAGAAGGCCTTAGAGGAATATCAGTCTCTTCCAATTATTGCAAGTATAAAAGACAAAACGGGTAGAGTCATTGACAAATTGAAAACAAAAATACTTGACGAACTGGGTGGGAATATTTATTGCTGGAAAGACATTTCGGCTCGAATTGAATTAATTTTGATTTTGGGAGAAGACAAAAGCGTTGCATTCGAGGCATTTCTCAGGAAATCTCAAGAAAGATCGGATTTGATATTTGCTGATTTTGACAGGGAGTTCAACATATTAGAAAGCGAAGTGGAACTGTCATCAGAAAATAAAAGAATTGCGCTGTTGTGCGATTTCAATTCAAAAACAATGGATGTTTTAACTATGATTTATATGACAACGAAAAATACTTTTTTAGAAAACTGCTTGGGGCACTCCGCCTTCTGGGTTAGTAAGGCACTTGAAAATTTTTTGGTTGATAATGTAAGGAAACTTCTAGCAAAACTTCGACACTATTTCAAAATATATTTCACTTTTATGGATGATCATCAATTTGCTCATGTTTTGGATATTCTGTATCGTAGGTTTCATACATTCTTCTTGTCGTCGGAAAAATTACCAATATTTAAGCATAATTCAGAATTTGTGATTGATATTTGTCGAGATCGCTGCAATCATCATTTCAACAACATGGTACAAGCTTTTGATACTCTGCTCGTTAAGTACGACGAGAGACTCAAGTGTGAGATGCGTTTAATGGATGCTCTTATTTGGTTCGAAGACAGCTATGTGAAGATTTACAGAAATGTCCAGTCTTTTTTAAAACATTACATAAAGCAGGAGTTCAAATACAGCAGGGATATCCAGTTCAAAGAAATTTTTTATCCAGCTTTAATTAAAGAAGTCTTCGTAAAGTTTATGGAGCATTATTTACACGTTATTCCTCAAAAATATCATTATTCTCCCGCTTTTATTATATCACTTTCAAAACACACTCTGCAGATGTCTGAATCTGGGCAAATATCTCAAACATCTTTATCTATACAGTTTAAATGTTTAGCAAAAGAGTTGTTAAATAATTACGTGGAATCTAGAGTGAGTGCGATGACTCAAATGCTCAGGAATAGTATTACTAATAAGTCATGGACGAACACGAAAATTCCCAAGAGGGTCAGCCCAGTTATTCGTCGACTTTTGGATGAATTTGCTATTATACTTCGTGAAGTACAAACTTTTTTCTATGATTCTAATAACAAGTTGCCTGACTCGTTCAGTGCTTCAGACTCAAAATCTCTACTATCGGTGCAGCACTACACAAATCCAAATTTTGATCCCAATGTTGTGATTACCCAGATGTTGTTTCGCGAATCTCCTGTTTACTCAAAAGAAGTTGAATTCAGGAACGATTCCATCCTGTCCTGCATCATGAAGAGGACCCTGAAGTCGTTGCTGGAGCTCGTACGACAGAAAACATTCAACCGATTCGGCATGCAGCAAATCCAAGTCGATGTGTTCTGCCTACAATCGTGCATTATGGAGAAGGATTTTATCTCGCTTTATGATGACATAATATCCAGTTGCTGCATCAGGTGCTTCGACCCAGAACTCATGAATCCTCATGTTGTTTCTGCTATCTTTCAGGAAATTTGACACTTCCTGACATTTTCAGCCATGAACAGTACTTACAAATTATACAAAACGTCATTCCTCTGATCACTGTCGTGCTAATGAGGAAACAAATGGGTTCACCGATGGAAATGTATTCGGATTGTTTTTTCTATATTTTGCTTTTATATGACTAAGTCAAATAAACGCTTGAGTGTACAGTGTGCAAAATTAAAAAACGATATCACCCCGAATAACTTTCGTTCTTATCATAGGATTTTCCCAAAATTATCTTAATAATTTCTGGACGTGACTTCAACAAATAAGCTAATTAATTAGTGCTAACTGTAAATTAAATTACAAAATCAGACACAAAAAAAGCATTTTCTCTGATTAAACAAATATATATATTGTTTAATCAGAGAAAACGGCTATTAATATACGGCTATTCATATATATTTATATATATAGCCGTATATACCGGCCCTTACAATAGGGGGTTAAGCCGTGATTATGAAATTGTGATCCTAATATTTTAGTCAGGAAAGTGGTCGAAAGTTTGGTTCCCTTAATTTCACTTTTTACGTTTTCGGTCAATACTTTAAAACTAATTTGCGTAATTAAAAAAATTGTACTCACTAACAAAACTCGTTTACTCAAAAATTATTTTGTGCAAAAAAATTTTTTAGTAACAATTTATTATTAAATTTAATACTGGACAAAAATATTTTGAATTATGAGCCCTGTTTTTTTTCTTTTTTTTTTTTTCTACCATATGCATATTTTATCAGTTAGTTCAATTTTTCATTCAATCAAGTTCAATTCGCGATCGCAACGAACTATAGGGGGCGTTGTTGTATGTGCCGAATCCCTGCGATTTCCATATGAACAGCCATTCAGTTACACTGGAGACGTCTTTAATGTAGCATGTAACATTGTAACGTTCCATCTTTATTGTGGCTGATTAAATTTAAAAAAGAAAAATGCTTGTTTTCTTTCTTATGCAAACGAAAACAAAATGGTATCTCCTTTTTTTTTAGAGAAGGAACATCCAGAACACATCGGAAAAATATTTGCAAATAAAGAGAAAAAAATAGGTATATTCTTATAAAAGTTCACACATAATGCCTGAGAAATAGTTTTACTAAATTTAATGGCATAACATGAAAGGCCCATTTAAATTTTAACGCAAAATAAAGAATGCTTACGAAACAAAAACAAAACAAAAAAAGAACTATTCTTTTTTTGTCGCCATTTTTAGTGTTACGAAAATGCGTCTTTGGGACTTGATAGAAACAAAACAAGATGCAATTTTATTTTTTTAAGAGCGAAATATTTTATAGAGTGAAATATAACGAAAATGTACCAATGTCCATATCATGAAACTTTATCTTAGTAAAAGTCCGTTTTGGAAATGTTATTTCATTTTGAATCTTATTTATTAGAGTTCATAATGGCTATAGAATCAGGTGAGAGAAAAGTTTGTTTTGAATCTATGCTAAACTCTATATCGGCCCATTTTCCACCTAAATCCGATTGACTACTTTGATTTTTGTTTCATTTTAAGATTTTTTCCAAAAATTTTAAGTGTAGATTGGCGGCACTTAAAAATCTGCCAAATCTGTAGCTGTGGTTAATACGTAAGTACCGAATTTTTCTTCCATACTTTTCTGAATCATATTACTTCAAATATTAGAATATGCAAGAAGTATAAATAAACATATAATTTAATACCATTTAATTTTTCAAAAAAAGTATTTTGACAACAATTTTATCAAAAAATTATAAACTAAAAAACGTAAAATAAAGAATTCTTAGGATAAAAACGATTTAAAATTTCTTCATTTTTCAATAAAAACTTTCGTTTTGTTTCTTTATTTAAATTCTTATAGTATTTAATCAGACGTAAAAAAACCATTTTGTTGAGAACGATCATCAAGTAAGAAAAAAAATTATTTACAAGCAAATTTTTTATTATAAAAATCATAACACTTACCTGATTTATAAGTCCGGAGAATTCCAAAATGATATGTTCTTTGTTTGAAAACTTTATTCTAAAATAATATATACATAGTTTATCCCTTCAATACTTTTAGGTAACATACCACACATCAAAATTTTATAATTGTAAGATCTCGATATGAATTTTAATATGTTGCTTAAAAACAGAATAGCTGTATTCTAGTTGAAATTCTTTCAAAACTAAAAAACACTTACCAAGAAAACGATAAAAAATTTATTTATAATCAGCACAAAATATACTTTTTCAAGTAATTCGGATTATTCTTTATTGTTGTTTTCTGAATTATGTAGATACAGAAATATATACTATTCTATGTAGAAGAAGAATATTCTATAACTATTACAGTTCTGTATGGAATTCATTGGAATGACGAAAGCAATGTTGATTTCATTTTAACTTGTAATGAATTGAAGACAGAAAAATTATTTTACCGCAATACACACATCTGTAACAGCAAGTGATCATGAAATCATGTTATGTTGTTGGTAATAGAAAGGTAAAAAATATTGAGAAGTTGTTCTTCAAATGCTTGGCGTGTTCTGCTTCAATGTTTGGCATGTTCTGATTAGTTTTTTTTAAGAAGTTTTACCTTTTCTTTAGGGAAATTTTGCTCCTTTTTCGATGCTAAGAAAATGGCGTCCGTCATTGCCAATGGTTATGTGGGAACTAATGCACGATATTTACAGTCTCCCGCTAGATGGCGTATCGAGTGTTGCGATCGCGAATTGTTTTTATTAAATAGAAGCTGAGAAAAATTAAAATTAATTATTTTTAAAAAATATAATTTGGTGGCAATGTTACAAAGAACTTGACTTATGCAAGCCTAGCGTAAATTTCATTCAAGATTTTTCATTATCGTAGATTCGATATCGTTTTCTTTTTCTAATGGGATGCCAAGAAAGACATAGACGAGAAAGAATTAGATTTTAACGAATTCGAAGTGTGATATGGCTCTGTATTTAATTAACTTCACGCTAATTAATATTCTAATTTATGTGGACAAACTTAGCTCAACTTTAACTCGTCATTTTTCTTATAATCGATCAGCTGAGAGCCGCGATGGCTCAGGGGATAGAGAGTTCGCCAGTCGATACGAAATCAGCATCCGGCTTGCACCGACCATAGTGCTGACGTGAATTATCCTCAGTGGTAGATGGATCATGGGTTAGAGTCCCCTTGCCGTCAGGCTAACCATGGGAGGTTTTCGTGGTTTCTCTCTCTATGTACGCACACTCTATGTACGTACACTCTCTATGTACGCAAATGCGGGTTAATTCCTTCAAAAAGTCCTCCATGAAGGCAAAATTCTCTCAATACTTGATCCAGGAGTTCCCTTGTCTTCTGGGTTGAGTTCAAAATTACAAGTTTACGCTGTTGAACATCAGAAGTCGTAATCCCAAAAAATTAGGTCAGCTGTTGAACGACCAATCAGCTGGCGCTGACGTCATTGGTAACGTGTGGGTATGTGCGATCTTCTTCTTAAACTGCAAGTACCCAATTATAAAATAATGTTTCTTTTTAAACGAAGATATATTTATGTAAAAGGTATCTTTATATCATCTCAAACCAAACTTTTGTGTCATCAACAACGTTTATCAACAACGTATTTTTGATGCTTCAAAAGTCGCCACAAAAAAATATAAAGAACTGTCGAATACGTAACCAAATTTTTTAAGCGTCTTAAAATATCTCAGTATCTTATTAATCATAACATCCTCATAACATCTCAGTTTTAAAATAAAATTTTTAACTGCCTGGTCACGTGTAGTTCACATATCTATTCAACAAATTATTTCATTATATTTTTACATTTTTCAAATTCTTTTTTTCTATGCTACTAAGTAGATTTTTTTTTCTCGATGATATACTAATCTATTTTATCTAATTTTAAAGTTTTCTTTAAACTAGCACTCGTACAATTATTGTTCGTTATTGTCAATTCGTTATTGTCATTTTTTTTCCTTCGAGTATCAGAACTGAAGTCAGTTAGCTGATTAGAATTTAAGAACATTATTAAAATTACTCGGTGCAAAACGTCTTATTAAATTAATTATTATCTACGTCTTATTAACGTTGAAATAACTGTTTTTTGATCCTTGGTGCTAGGGGACATTCAATTTTCTCAATCGACTTTTGAAATTTCAATTGTAAACGGAATTTTTTTGACGTCCTTAAAAAATGTTTTTAAGGCCAGCAGTAAAAAAATTTCGCTGCATTGATTTTTTTAAGAAGTTATGACTAACTATTATTTTTTCAATTTAAGAGCTTATACCCTTAATTCTCGTAAAACTTACTTTAGTATCGCGTGAAGTAATCTATATATATATTTCTCTTATACGGCACCAAAAAAAAAAAGCCTCATTACAACTTCCCGAATGGCAACGTTAGAAAATCGACCAATGATTGCATCTAAAAATGTCACATGCATAATCTAGCTGAGGTGGCTCAACATATAGCGCTTTTAAGGTATCTAACTACCACAAAAAGGCTAATTGTGACGAAATTATCGATTTTTTTTTATTTGTATTAATTATTCCTGCTACTTTCTACTTTCTAAAAATACCTTACTTTTTATTCTATTTACATTATTTATGAAGTTACAGCAGTTTTTGCGTGAAGAGAGCTCGATAAAATTAAACCGGAAGTTAGAAATCAAAACCGGAAGTCATTACATTGTAGCGAATTATTATATTTTTTGGTGTTTTATTTAATACTTTTGAACAAATATTAATTAGTTTAAGTTCATAATTGTGTTTAGAGATGTATATATTTTTAATATAGTTCATAAATGTCTTGAAATCTGGCAACAACATAGTAGATTGATTGTTGATTTTCTATTTGTTTACATTCGTTCGAATAATACTTTTTCTTCGTATTTTAATTACTATTTGGATTTATTTGATCAAAAACTGTCTTAAAAATTATATAATTTAATGTAACACATTTAATCTAGTATATTATTTTAAAATGTTAAATGCATATATTTCAGTAATTAGAAATTTTAACGTTAAAAATTGTCTGATTGGCATTAATAAATGGCTCCAAAATTAAAAGTACAGTAATTTGAAAAGTAAATTATTATTGATATGTACTAAACAAAAGTTTATTCATCTAATATAAATTAGTTTTAGATGATTTTGGCAAGAAAATTTTTTGAAATTTTGGTTTTAATTCTTTAAATGCAATTTTCTCAAAATCAAATTTTTTCGTTTTTGATGTCACCGCAAAGATGATAACTAAAAAAGTTTTCAAGATAATTCTCTAAAATTTTGTACCAGTGTTTAAGAATATATAACACATGTTTGAAACTAAGGATTAAGAAAATTTTGTATATTTGCATTTTTTAAGATTGTTTTTTTTTCTGTGATAAATGTAACTTTTTCGAAAAATTTGTACTTTATAGCATTTTGGCTCATAACATACAAGTAAATAGAAATACTGCAGAGATAATAGTTTATAACATAGATAAATGTCTTTTGAATATAATTGTAGAAGGATTTTTTATTTTATGCATTAGAATAAGTTTTACAGCTTCTTCCGTAATGTACAAAAAACGCCTTATTAATGCATAAAATTACCAATTTTTTCAAAAAATATATATTCCCAGAAAAGTTTTTAGTCAATTTTATAAGTTTCCACCTAAACTCAAACAAAAAATGAGTTTAGAAGTTAATTTCAAGCAATATTTAAAAAAAAAGCTGTCGCTAGTAGTCAGAAATCCTTAAAAACGGAAACAATAACCAGAGTGAGCATTATCAGGTTGTTCAATTCAGCTGCGGCAAAAATAAAAATAAACAACTTAAAAAATAAAAATGCTGTTGCCAGCCATAGATTTTTTTGAAAGTTAACTTAGCAACATAAATCAAAATTATGATGCCTGAGCGCTTGACGTAACAAATCCTTCAATTCTATAAGTGTTGTATCGCCAAATGCCCAAATTAACAATTGCAATTTCAAATTAATATTGAAATGTACAAAATTAATATTAGAATTTTCTACAGTGAAAAGTTTTCGGAACTTCAGTATTCAAAAAAGTATACAAAAGCTAGACGTTAAGAACGTATCCAATGAGCGAGCAAAGCGAGCATTGGATTGCGAAGCAATCCGAAATGAACTGCGAAAGCAGTTCCGGGGGTTGGTGAGCGCCAGCGAGCAGGGGGCGAAGCCTCCTAGTTTAATATACTGCGTTACTAAATGAATAATCCCAAGAAACTAAGGCGAAAAGATAAGAACTTCGCTGACCTTAAAAAACTATGAAAATGACAATAAAAGAATACTTATTTTGAGCATTCAAAAATTGACGTCACTCGTCATTCACTCCAGTTGAGTCTTAAAAATGGGAACTTATTTTTGAGCGCTCGAAACATGTCGACATTTATTTTCATCTTCATATTTTTTTAATACAATATAATTTTTATCATCAATTATCATTTGGGTTTTGATTATTATTTTGCTAAGAATTTTATGTTCGCTGAAGTAAACATCTGTATTTTATTATTTTAACAGGGTTCATGCAGTCCTTAAAAAAGAAAGGGAACCATATCATCAATATTGGTGTTATAAAGTTATCTTCTTTGGCTTTAAAATTAAAATTTTGAATCCAAATGTTTGGAGTAAATGAAGTTGAACATTGTGATGAATGTAAACGTAGCAAAATTCATTTTACCATCTTGGTTTTGCTGCCACCCTTTCAGTATCTTAAGGATCATTGTTTAAAAGGAGCTTATCGTATCAGATAAATGTAGTGATGATGAGAAACGTAAAACAAGTTTGTAAATTAAGGAGGAAAAACAAAGAAATCATGGTAGCGATTTTTGGTGGTAAATGTACTTTTGGTGATCGTAATTGAAGAATATGTTGTGGGTCAATTTATGGTGAATTTGGGAAAATAAGTTTCAGAATGTATTGAATCATCCGGATGCTATTTACAAATCATCTTTATCCAAAGAAAACCATGTAAACTAAATATTTGGCAGAATGAAGCAATTTTTTTAAACAATGAATCCTACAATATAAAACATATTATTACAACATGTTATTCTTAAACATTTATATTTCGATGTTTTTAAAATGCCACTTAACTCTTACCAATTTCTTTAGTAATAAAAAATATCGTAAGTTATATAAAAACTTGTGATTGTGCATTAGAATTACCATACCCTTTACATTTTGTTTAGCTATTTTTTTTTTTTTTTTGTTGTTGTTTCTTTTAACTCGTATTAACTAAAGACTCGATCAAAGCTGTAAAAATGATTATTCTTAAAATTTTGTATGTAATTATTATAAGTTGTGTATTTTAGTATGAAATCTTTATGTATATGATGTAAAAACAACGTAAAAACATAAATAATGTCAGATAAAAAATTCATGTGTTCGAATTCTGAAAGCTTGGAAAATCATAAGTAATTTATAAATCGATTCAAATTTTCTTTTCAAAGGAGATTAAAAAAAAAAAACAATCTTTGTTTTTTAGTCAGAAATTAGCTAAAAATAACAGAAACTCTTCGAGGTATTTTTCTATTAACTATTAACTATTTTTCTATTAATAAATAAACCTCTCTGAGCATTCACGAAACGTCTCTGGAGTTGCAGGAGATTGGGAGAAAGGTTTTAGTTTCAGTCAGACGAGTTTGTTTTTTAGTTTCAAGCTATTATGTCTGTTGATGTGCCATACATTGTGAATAGGATGAGTGACTAAAGATAAAATTTATAGAAGAGCATGAAAATAAATCCTTACAGATTTGAAGGAAGAAAGTCTGAAAGCAAAAAGAAATATTTAAGCATGAGACTTACTGTCCAACAGAAGATAAAAAAATCAGATTTTGGAGCCCTGTGTCTCTGGTGTGCATAGAGATTCTCCTGGGTTGGAGGCTTCCATCATTCTTGAATTCTGATTGACTAGCATCCATCTTTTCAGGACTTTTCAGGGAGATTTCGCTGTAAAGTAATCGCAGCATTTAGTCCGCGTTTTCTTTGGGGTGAACAATCGTTATTGTTACTAGTTGAAGAGTTGTCAGACGATGGGTTTGGAAATTCGGTCCCGTTCGATGCAGCAAAGGAAGACTGGTTGGAGCTTTTGATCTTATTAGAAATCTGTTCTGTTGAGCTTACTCTTGTATAACCTGGGTTATCATTTTGATTAGAGAGGCTGTTAATTCTTGAAAGAAAGATTTAAAATCTTTTATTGTCACAAATTTGCCTGATGAAAATCAGATCCAGCGATTTGTGGATATGTTTTTTCTTCTTTTTTTTTTTTAAGTTTTGGAATGATAAAGGTGCTTGGCCTCTATTGTTGTAATGTGGTTTTCAGCCTTTAGTTTGCAGATTTTTATTTTTTTGATAAATACAAAAATTAGGCATCTGTGCTTTGATGAGCTTTATTACACCTAGCGCGGCGTACCACTGCATTATATTTTAAAGGGTTATTTTGGAAGGTTCCGTGTTCGGTTAGTTGCCCACATCGGGTACATACTTTTCCCCGTAAACAAGTTCGGGTTGGATTGTTAATGACCATTACTATAGATGTTGTTGATCTGATTACAACTGTTTTAGTTAAACTTAATTATTTCAAGAACTTATTGTTCGGTATCGAACGTTTTTTTCTGTTGTTAAAGAATCTAAAGCTATTTATAACTCTATTCCTCTAACTAGAAATTTGGTGAAAATATGTTTAAGATTTTCCCTTTCACTGGTATGCCTAGAATTTCGGTCAATGAAGTTGCGTAAATAGGTGTTTTGTAATATTCATGCCCAAACTAAGCTGATTATGACGTCTAAATTTTAAATTATCAATTGGTTCTTTAAGTTTTAAATCCAATTCTTCCTAAAGCTTAATAGGTTTTGGCACAGGTATGCTGACTTGAACATTTGTTGGTTCAATGAAAATAGCACAATTTCGAACCAAATTTAATTTTTCTTCAATTGGTATTTCCGGTGAACTCATCATCCGGTGTTGGTCATTAGATAAGCCATGTTTGCCTTTTTGTGTCCTTATGGTTCAATTCCAATCTAAGTCATTTTTACTTGCAGCAATTCCAAGATATCTACTTAAGTTCGCAAAGTTGAAAACGACTTACTCCTCAGGTATGAAATGCAATAAACAGGGTAGTAAATCCAATGCAGAAAAGAAACACGACAAAATACTTGTTCATTCTCGCAAAAGCAAAAATTATTAATCAATAAAAAGGTTAGTTCAGATTTCCAAGCTAGAAATCCTTCAGATCGAAGTCGATTTTAGATGTTGCAGTAGCTTCCATTTTCAGTTTATTTTTGTTAGCTGTTATTGTTATCGGATATAAATAAAAGTGGCTGAGCTTGCTAAATTTCAAAGGACTGAGAACGCTACCGGTGTTTTGTTTCAGCTACGTTAGAAGCTCACTTGAAACTTTCTGTTGGAACCACTGTGGGTAGGTGGTCACTCTACTTCCATCAAACCATTCTCGCAACCTTCAATTTTTTTTTCAGAATCGCATGCAAATGAGAAACAGATTGGTAAATTATTGCCAATCAGGCTATTTTTTCGCATGGGGGAAGAAAACCCGCACCTGTTGAGAATGGTCATTCGATTCAAATCAGGACAAACTTAGTAGGCTTATATCCAGTTTACACTAGCAGTTTTAAGCTATCTTTGAGAAAATGGGTATTACCTTCGCTGAGTTGGGGAAGAATGTTTCTTCGTCAAAAGCGATAAACAATTTTACTTAGTTTTTCTCTTTACTACTCATACCTACTAACGTAATATTACAAATGTAACGTTTCTTTTTTTACAAATATAATACATTTTAAAATTTTCGATACTTCTTATTTATTAAATTTTATTAACTTTTTATTCAATTTTATTTAATATTGAAATACACGTTTATTTTTTTCTGTAGTTCGGGAAGTTTTTTTAAAAAAAAATTTGTACATTTTCCTTTTGAAAGATTCTAGAAATTATTAGTGTGTGAAATGCGGCTATTGTAAATAAACGCTTGTTATAGTTTTCAATAAATGGATGTGTGCGTCATTGCCCGGTATTTACGGCTATAATAAGGTTAAGTACCCCTGCCCGATATAGAGTTTATTTGCATCTCGACCCGCCCTATTTTAGGGCATACGAGCGTAGATACATACACAAAACATACATTAAAAATACATAAAACTCTAAAAGTTACATCAATAACGAGTATAAAAATCAGAATATCTAAAATAATGATCAATACAATACAAGTGTAAAACAATTAAAATAGTAAAGTAGTGAAAGGGTTAAAAAACAAAATCATCCAAAAACCAATAAATGTTAAAACTTTACAGAAGCATGTAAAACAGTGATAAAATATTAGGAGTTAAAATTCATTATAAAAGTTAAAAAGCAGAACAAGTTAAGAATCAAGACAACCAGTTAAAAATTGATAAGAACAATACAAGTTAAATCCTAGATAAATTCAAAATGATGGTAGATAAAAACACAGGACACCAGCAATAGTGTTCGCAGGCTCCGAGCAGAGTTAAATGTGGTTCATAATGTCCTCCAACGTTGCCTTTATAATATTTTTAACAGTGTTTCTACAGGCCAAGTTAGCATAGCATTGATGCAAAGTTTGTCCTGCAAAATGGTTTCCACGGAGTGTCTGGAAGTGTGGACAGTTCATGATCAAGTGTTCGATTGTTTGAATGTCCCCGCAGTAGGTACAGTTTGGGGTTTTATTGAAAAGTCTATTTTGGTGTTCTCAAAACACCCCGTGTCCAGTAAGTAATTGGTTTAGGTAAAAGTTGGCCTGTAGTCTTTTGGTGGAAGGGTCTTTAAAAAAAATATAAGTTTGTCTACCTCTCTTGGAGCTCTGCCAATCTGATTTCCATTGATTTAGGTTGTTGGATTTAATGATTGTTTTGATCTGGGCCATGGAACTTGGGACCTCTAAATTGGTTTGACTGAGACTGACGGCTTCCTTGGCTGCTTGATCCACCTCCTCGTTGCCTACCCCTGCCCGATATAAATTTGTCCAGTATACCCTACACTTATGTTTCACCCCCAGTATACACTACAAACCGGTAGCAAAAATCCTCCAGCATAGCAACGGGTATTGCAAATCATCAGAGCAACAGCAGATTATTTTTCATCTCTTATTTAAAGAAAATTATTACAATACCTGAAAATTGCTTTTCATCTCAGATTTAGAAAATATACCTAAAAGTTTACCAAAGGGAGAAAAAAATTACTTTTAATTACCTAATTTATTCAGTTACTAATTGTTTCAGGTCTTTATTAAAATTTATTTTACATTTCCAATTTTCAGGTATGTAAGTCAAAAAAGTGCTACTTTTCAAAAATTCTAAATAATCTTCCTTACTTATTTTAAAATTTTGATAAATAAGGAATTTAAAAAATTAGGCAAATTTTTAAAAAAATGAGAAGTCAAGCATCACTGGCTGCGGTCAGTAAGCAGGTGGGTGACCACTTTGATCAGCCTGCGTAGAGACCGAGGGTGGGTAGTATCGGTCCGCGTTAAACTGTTCTACCGTGCTATTGTACTAAAGAATAAACTTTCCCCTTCTAAAACGTGAGCAGCTGATTTGGTTACTTTTTAGCTGAACTTTACATTTTATTAGTGAAAATCTCAAATTAAAGATGTTGCGTATTTTTTATATTTAATATTCACTAATTTTTGATTGGGAAGTTTCATTTTTAAAATAACTTTTCATAGTTTTATATATTTAAAAAAAACTTAATGTAATCTAATTTTTTTTTTAAATTTTGTTTTTTATATTGTAAGCTTTGGAATGAAAGCTTTTTCTCGAATTTACAAAATTTTTAGCTGAACTTTACATTTTATTAATAAAAATCACAAATTAAAGATGTTGCGTATTTTTTATATTTAATATTCACTAATTTTTTAGTAGTTCTCCTAGTCATCACGTTCTAGGAGTTCGGTTCGAGGGGATGACCTTAAATATACTAATATGTGCAGACGATATTTTAAGTTACGAAATCAGACATAAAAACGCATTTTCTCTGAAGAAGCGAAGCATTTTTTCAACGGATTTGGATTTCCGAGAAATCTGGGAAATATGGTCCCCATAGTTTAATCAGGAGAGCTATCCAAAGTTTGGACTAATCCTTCATTAAGCAAATATGCACCCCCTCAAACCATTAAGATTGAATCCTAGATTGTGAAGAATCGATCAATAGATCAAAACTTATTAAGAGTGTTTCTTTTTTCTCACTGTACACAAGTCTTTAAATGATATAATAAAATTTTGGTTAGTCTTTTTAAGGGCACTTTACATAAAAATTTACATTATGTAAATTTTCAAAGTTGCAATTTTGAGAAGAACGTTTGTTTTTCTCAAAATTGAAGCTTCACTTTTGCTTCATTTGAATAGACGAGCACACTTTAAATTAACTTTTCCAACATAAATGTATATTTTATATGGTCACATTTCTTTAGTATACACGTAATTCGTATTGTTATGTTAAATAAAAAATTTTAAGTCTCTTTCATACTTGATAGGCGCTAAAAATGGGCTTGGCATTTGGAAAATTCGAATTTTGCGTTATCAGCTTGGAATGCGTGATAATTGCTATAGTTTCCGAAATGAAGAACAGAAACTATTTTCAAACGAATATTACATTTTATAAACATTTTCTGTTTTAAATACATTATAAAACAAAATTCGTGAGTTTCATTTACTTTGAAAAGGAAAAAATAAATGACACAATCTAAAGTTCAACCTTAGCTGTGAATTACGTTTACAAACCCGCAACTTCAATAGGACGTACTGGTTTGCTAGTTGACAAAACGACTCTTAGCATTGCCAAAGATCTTGGCGACCATATTTTATGCATCCTTGAAGATGATCCGAAGATATACCGTAAAAAATTTTGATTCTCTGCAAAGGAATGGTTCCTTCGCTTTCATAGCCTGATGGCCTATGCTGATACCCTCAGCCCATTCGCAGACTGATTAACGTAGTCACTAACCCGGTTACTGACTGCTGCCTGTAAAGTTTGACTACGGTGCTCTATTGGAAACCGTATATTTATCATCAATCCACTGTGATTATTAGTTTGTGATTAATAATTAGAGTTATTAACCATTTGTGACCCAATGATTTGGGAACTTCTCCCTTGCTCGACTATACTAATAAAGTTGTTGATACTAGTTAGAACAAATGTATAATGCAGACTCATTCGAAAATTCACAATTCGAGTGGCGATTTTTAAATATGATCTAATGCTTATGCTTTACGAGTATTTTAAATAAAAAATATTCAAATAATTTTTGTATTATATGTATAATACATACTTAAAACTAAATTTGCTTTGCAACCTACAAAAGAAAATTAGGGGCTAACTATTCGTAATACGGCTTTTAATATTTTTCTATTTATTGAGGCAAAAAAGCAGAAAGAAGAAACCCTAACGTTACCAAAAAGAAATTAAAAGAATAATGCATTTGCAATACATTCGAAGATGTCGACATCTGGTTATGAGATATCCAGAACCTTTGGCGACGGGGGGCGATTTTACTTTATTTTCTTCATAAGGTCAGTTTTGTAAAACATTTTCTTATTTTTTTTAATACAATAACATTTGCAGTATGCAGTTTGAATATAACTTGTAGATAAAGTCAATCTTTATTTAGTTTAAGAAACATACATTGTGTCTTAAATATTTATCTCTGAATATTTTTATTTGCAAAAGAAATTAAATGTTTCCTTAAATATGCGTGTAGGGTAATGCG
Source organism: Parasteatoda lunata (assembly GCA_949128135.1). NCBI lineage: Eukaryota > Metazoa > Arthropoda > Arachnida > Araneae > Theridiidae > Parasteatoda > Parasteatoda lunata. The sequence goes on along the minus strand of OX421970.1, from coordinate 41,835,007 downwards.
TAAAAGTTTACCTAGTCATATAAACTTCCCTTTGAAGTTCAAAATTTATTCTTGTCTTTAGGTGTCTTTAACATTTCATCTATCCCTCTTCGAAATGTTTAACTTGGAGAATCCTGTAGTCCAGGACGCGATTTGTCTTGACCGATACTGCTCTGTTGTAACAACTAGAACCTGGGCACATATTTTTTCGATCAAAATTGAACACCTATATGCATTTTTGAATTTCCTCTCACTTTTTTATTTCATATAGCTGATCATTTTAACACATTTCGCCCTCAGATTTCAGGTGTATATAAAATGCTATGGCGAATACTATCATTTTTGTCAAAAGAGATTCTGATCCATAGTTTATCCCCGTGAATTTCTGCTAAACGATAATTTTCCCCATGGATCTACTGGATCCATGGGGATCCAGTCTCTGGAACAGATCTACTGTCAATGTGAAATTCGATCCCTAGATAATTAATTCATGCGAGATTTGTTAATATTTTGAGAGAGTGAGATTGGATTCAGTGATAATTTACTAATGAAGGATTCTGTTCTACGATATTTAGTCTGTTTTAGATTCTATTTAGCAATTCTTGGACCAGTTCTCTTGTGACTTTTTTAATTTTTGTAGTGTTTTTAGTTTTAAAGGAAATAAGCTTAGATTTCAGTTGGTTTCTCATTAAAACTAAAAATAATTTATTTACTACTCAAATTAAACCGCTTACTACTTTATGACAGTAAATATTGGCCTGTAATTAAGACTGAGGAAAATAAACTACTAATATTTAAAAGAAAAATTCCCAAAGCCATCTTCGGAGGTGTTAAAGAAAACGGTGTTTGGAGGATTCAGTACAATTATGAATTATACAGAAAAATTAAACAGCCAAATATAATTTCAGTTATTAAATCCTATAGAATAAGAAGGCTGGGTCAAATCTATAGAAGGGATGATGGTGACCCTGTTAAGAAGCTGACTTTTGGAAAGTTTACTGGGAACCGAAAAAAGTGAATACCAAACACCAGATGTATGGATTCTGTGGGAAAAGATCTTAAAACCATGGGAATCAATAATAGGAGAAACCTTGTGTCTGGTTGAGCCAAATGGAGACGACTAGTTGGAACGGCTCTGGACTGTACTAAGCTGTCATGCTGTTGGTAGAAATGTTTTTAATGACAAAATATTGTTCTAAAAAACACCAGTTTTGTAAATGAAATACAGTAGAGCGCCGATTATCCGAACCCTTATTATCCGAACGTCCAATTATCCCAACTTTTATTATCCGAACGTCCAATTATCCGAACCATGTCCGAATTCGCATCTTCTTTTTTTTTTTTTTTTTCTTTTTAAGTTTAGAATACTTTTTAACTTATCGACAATTTTTCTAAATTTAGAAGAATAAATAATATCCACTACATCTGAAGACTATATTTAATTTACTACCTTTTTTAGCAGTTTTCTTATAGTAGCTAATACATACATGCATTGTTATACAGTTAAACCTGCATACCCCTTTAGCCCTCTTCAACTGAAAATTATCTTCCAAGAATGCCAGCTTCAATTTGACAGTCTAAAATGGTTAAAATGAGGAAGGAGTTTATGAATAGATATGTGCTGAAGTTCTACAATTGAGGGATGGGTAGTTGTCACTTATGGTTAATGATTAGTGATTACAGTGCTTGGAATCTTAAATCTTGGAATAAAATTCTTAACAAAAAAATTAACGAAACTGAAGTTTCTGAGCCAGTAGATCTTCCCGATGAAAAGATGCCAGGTTATACAGCAGAAGAAATAGAAGACTGGTGTCAAGACACTGAAAACGACCCAGGATTTCAAATTTTAAATGATGATGCAATTGTTGCTGAAATTTTGAATGAAAATCGGAACTCACAGACGAAGAGGAAGAAGTAGGTGATAAAATTCAAGATAGTGGACTTTCTCATATAGAAGCACGCAATTCATTAGATATTGCAATGAATTGGATAAAACGTCAAAATGATGTTGATCCAGTACATTTGAGTTACTTAAAAAGAATAAGGGATATGGCTGCTTAAAAAAGAGCATCTTCTTTGAAATAAAAGTATTTGCTGGATTTCTTTTGTAATGGAAAATAAAGAAAAATGTGGTAAAATCAGTAATTGATTAAAAAATTTATAAAAAGTTGAAATATGATAAAAATAATTCAAAATTAAAAAAAAAAAGTTTAAAAAAATAAATAAAAAATATTTAAAAATTGAAAGAAAAAAACTTTTAAACACGCTAGAGCTATTTTAGCCTATAAAAAGTGTGAGGGGAAGTTAGTGCATAAATAATAATCATTTAAACTAGATTTTAAACAACTTTCCAATTATCCGAACTTTTCATTATCCGAACGATGTTCGGTCCCGAGCAGTTCGGATAATCGGCGCTCTACGTATGTACATAAAAGAACTCGTAAAAAACTTATAATGGCAAGAAAGATCAATTATAGCTCAAGTGTAATCTATCCTCTCGGCTTGAAGTTTTGAAGGAAAGCAAATCTATCAATGGAATTCCGTAGGATAATGAAATATTTTTAGTAAAATTTTATTTAGAGAATTATAATATCGATAATATCAGGTTTTACCTCAAGCTTATTTAATTACATTTCAGTCTAAAATGCATAAATGGAAAATGGGGCTGAAGTTAATATTTTTTTCTCAAACTGAAAAATAATTTTGCAAATAAACAGCTTAGAAGGATAGGTTCAATGTGGCACTTATGGTTTGTACGTTGGTTATTATTTTTCGAAACAATGCAACAAAATTACAAATAAAATTAGTTTTCGGTATAAGTGTTTTAAAAGGCAAACAAATTTAAGTTGCAAGTGTGCATTTTTTGTCTTTGCATTGAATAGGGAATAGATTAAGAAATTAAATAAATTTCGATTAAAAAAGGATCTAAAGTAATAAACTTTTATTTACTTAAATTTTATTATTTTTTATTTCTATTTTTTGTAGCCTCTATAATTTTCTTCCCGGTTACCCAAGAATATTTCAAAAAACATTCTTCTTCTAAAAACATCATTTTTATTGACACATTAAGATATTTTCCTCTAAAAACTTATTAAATGTTTATAAATAGAGATAATGAATTTAAAACGCTAATATTACGAATTATGAAGCAAAATTTAATAATATATTCATGAAAGTTCTGGCACTAAGTTCATTCTCATTAAAAAGAACCGGAACGTCGTGCCAGTGTGTTCCGGCCCAATTACAATCCTGGGAAATACCTTATTATTTAAGATTATAATTTTAATTTTTATAATTTCGTAATTTTGTTCTAGGTAGGACTAATATTTTAAAATGTGTTCCCCAAAACGTGAAAATTTCATCTTAATTGATGAAAATCTAAACTCGATTAAAAGCTATTGAAGGACAGGAACGAATTTTTTTTTAATGCTTTTTACTTAATTTGTTTTTATATCATACTACTCTTAAACTTATAGAACGTGGGGATTCAATTTCTTTCTTAACACTATGTGTCTCTGTTTTTTTTTCTCTTGGTCAGAAAACATTTCTGTTATTGGATTATACTGAATTTAGTATATAATAGCTCAAGAGCGCAAAAGCCGTAGTCGGGCTTACAGCACCAGACGTATAAAAGATTACGTTTGTTTTAAGATTACGCAAATAAAGGGGTTTAAAAAATTATTCTTTACACCTGCGTGATAATGTATATTTTTTATTATTATTTTTTATTATTAATGTACATTTTTTATTATATTAGCTAAAAAGTGAAGAAGTTTTTAAATGGGGTACAGCAGAGAATTACTTTTTCAAAAAAAATAAAATAATATTTCTTAAAAAAATTTATTATTTTTTTAAAAATATTAGTTTGAATTATTATTTAGAAAATATCATAAGGCAGAAGTGTTCCCTTTTTCCGATAACACTAACGAAATAGATTTTATGTTAGAAACGTAGTCATCATAAAGCAAACGATTTTATCCACTTGTTAGACTTACTTTGAGTATAAGTACAATGCCTTACCTCTCCAGAAAAAAAAAACATATCAACAACCGTGGCAAAAGACATTCACAAATATTGCTTCATTATACTTTTTATTCTGAATAAACTGCCCCAATAATTTTTTATTAGACTTTATTTAATAAAAATATTTAGTAGAATTCAAACGAGAATGATTTCTTTATGACGACAATAGATTCACTGTAACGATGATAGATAACCGCATAATGGTTCTGACCAGTCCACTTTTACTATTATTGTTTCGCTTTTTGTGGAATCATTTGACAGTCATTGCTCAGATAATTAATCCTTATTATGTATAAAATTATTATTATTTTTTTTGAATAATGAATAATAAAAAATGCAAGTGAAACAAATCCAGTTTTAAAGTACTCTATCTTTAGAAAAACATGTTCATTTTCAGAATAGCCTCCGATTGGTGGGCACAAAGCATTTTTGGATTGATCTACATCAGGATACAGAAAAGATAGCGAATATCAACATGAAATAAGATAATATTTTCTAAAATGAATATTGAGTTAGAACAAAATTTCTTATCACGATCAAAAAATTTAAAGAGGGTGTTTTGATAAAAGTTTTGAAAAAGAACAAGAAAAGGAGAGAGGGAGAGAAACATATTAGTGAATCTAAGATAATCTGATCATTAAAAAAATCTGAAATTAAAAAAAGATAAATCTGAAATTAAAAAAAAGTCTCAATATATGCGTATTTGTTATGCGTAGCCTCTGACATATTGAGACCTCGTGTCTTTATATACATTTCCATAAAAAAAAAAACACATATGGTCATTTAAAATACTCCCATGGCCTGAAGTTCAAAAATAAGGGATAAAAAACTATCATTATGTATAAAACTGAGTTAAAAGCTTACTAATTAGAAAAACAAACATTATAAATTATTTGCATAGTTCAATTTAAATTCAGATAAAGCAGATGTTGTTGTTTTTATTTAGACAGTTAGCTTTAATTCGAAATTATTTTTCAATTTCCTGTTTTAATAAAAAACAAGAATTAATTAGCTTTTAGAGCCAGTCAAAATGTCTCAATCCATGGCTCTGAATCCAAAATTCAATTCGAATGACAGGAAAAGGATGATAATCACCATATTAGAATTTTTGCTGCGTGAATCAAATATTTCAGGTAATTTGAGAAGATACTATCTGAAGAAATCAATTGATGGTTTGCAGAAGATTTACGCCGTGAAACTAAATGATTATACTTGCTTGCAAAATCTAAAGCCTTTGGAAGAAATTTATGAAACAGTCATGCATCCGATTCCCATCCAGCATCGTCTGTTTGCTGAAATCTGCAATAATACGGGAAATTCTTTGATGGAAAATAAAAGGTATAAAGAGGCTGAAGAAGAATATACAAGCGCTTTACGGTTTTATCCTTCGAATCCAGTTTATTTTTGCAACCGAGCAGCTTCTAGCATAAAGCAAGGAGAAACCATGAATGCAGTGTTAGATTGTCAAAAAGCTTTGGCTTTGGATAACACGTACATGAAGGCGTATGCCCGTCTTGGACAAGCTTATTTTTTCCGAGATCGTGTAGACAAATCAATACGATGCTTTCGAAAAGCTCTAAAATCAGAACCTGGTCATGACCAATATCAAAAAGCATTAATGGCACTTATCCGCTACAGGAAAGGAGGCAGAGCGGGGATTTTAAATCCTCTTTTTAGATTCAGAAGAAGCCACACCCAGTTCGGTTCTCTTAATTTTCAGTGCAATCGTTGCAAAGGTACTCACTGGGCATTCTGCACAGAAGATGCTTTCAAAGAATTATGGATCTCGGAGCCACTTGATTAAATCAAATCTTTCATTACACAGTGGTGTACCTTTATTTTGTTCTTAAATATATTTTAACTCCTTTAAAATAAATTTATTTCTCAGTAAAATCATAGTCTACTTGCACTCTTGGTACGATTTTGAAAAATGTAGCCAACGCTGAAATGGCGCGTTGGCGCTTTGCGGCAAAGAATAGGCGTAAGTAAAAAAAATAGAAAATCGTAACCTGAAAATGGCAAATACACAAACGTAAAATGATAAAAGCATAGAAATCAAACTTTATAGCCCTCCCAAGCATCGCCAATGTCGTAATTTCCACCATGCAATGTATACTAGAATTGAGATAGAAAGAAATTTAATCAAGTTTTGTTTTCTAATGCTAATTTAATTTAGTAAATAAGTTCTGACCTTCAAATTAGGAAGTTCTTACCTTCGAATTGAACATACCATCTGAATAATGGTAAGATATCTAAAAGTGCTAGGTTTGAATTTGTAGAATGTTTGAATTTGTAGAACATAGTAAATTTAAGTCGGTTACATTTCGGTACTTTTCAGGGGCAATTGAAAAGTCCCGATTGAAATTGCCCCGTCAATTGCGCCCGTCGAATTGACGGGCGCAATTGAAAAGTCGCCAAAACATTTAGAGCTTCGCCAATCATTTTTTTTACTTTATTTATTTTTAAATACATTCAATTTAATGAAATAAAAATTACTTTACTTTAAATAAAATTTTAAAAAAAGAACAAAAGTTGAATTTCGTTGATCCCGGTCAACCGAAAAATACCTTCGCTTCCTTACTCGATAATTTCCTTTAACAGAGATATTGTTCAAATGTAGACCAGCTAAGATTGTTTGCATCAAACTTAAACTTTGCTAATGATTTGCTCAATGAGGATATATTTTAATGCGAACATTGCTGCAACCGAAACATTAGCACGATCCGAAGATCCCTTGTGCAGTGTTCACTTTTTTTTAATTCTAATTTATATTTTGCTTTACTACCAAGAATAGTTTATTATAATGTTTAATCAGTAATTCCATTTAAGTTTGGCACAGTCAAGTCGCTTCCAGACTGAAATCAAATTAAGTTCAATCTTCAATCAAAACTATTACAATTTATCTTAAAGCACATAGAAATATAACATTTAACTGTCTTAGAGTTGCCTTCAAACAGAAAACAGATTGTACTTAAAACATATTACCTAAAAAGAATTATCTTGAGGCTTTATGCTTATTTTATAGTTAACTACAAAATATTTTTGAATTTTTATTTTTTATTTTATTCATTGAAATATAAACTGTTATTTAATTTTCCATTTAAGGTTGTATGCATTTTTCAATTTTTTTTTCAATGTTCTAATTTTAAATATACTCACAACTTGAAAATTTGGTAGCTAGGTTCAACGGAGAGCATTTCGATGAATAAAATTAAACAAAAATGCCAAAAAGTATTTATTTTTAACTCAAATAAGACAATGCTGTTCAGATAATTCTTCTCGGGTTAAGATGGAAAAAGTAGAAGCCATTTTCTATCGAAGGAGGAGTCTGTTGATATTTATTAGGGCATATCACATGCTATCTCACTCTCAATATCATTCATTGAAAAATTCCTTTAATTAAGAGATTTAAAATCAATAAAAGTATCACACATTTAGAATATTTTTAAATGAAAAATAACATCCACAAATATTTTTCAAAAAAGGATATCTTAAAGAAAAGTGAATTTCAATATTCAAGTTTACGTAGAGAAAGATTAAGAAGGAAAAAAAAAACAAGAGAAAACAAAAAAATAATTAGTTCAAATTTGAAAAACTATTAGATTTAAACTGAAGGAAAGATAAAACTGTATTTTGTTTGATAAAATAAGTTTTAGGGGGGGGGGGAATGCTTTGAATATTCAATTAAAAAATTTTGAAGTTTTTGTTCCACAATATAATGAATAAATGTGGTATTTTTCGCGAAAAAAAAAACTTGTTGAAAATTGTTAGTCCCTACACTTTTGATCAATAACAGTTGCAAGAAATAATTCACTTTTCAGTTTGTAATGCGTGAGCTTTTAAATAAATAAATTGTAATAATGTTTCGCAATCATTCATTCATTAAAAACATTCTACTACCCAATACACATTTTTTAAAAACTGAGCTATTTTGCTGCGAATTTTGTCACTATTTTTCTTCAACCATTTTTCCTATCCTTCTCTCGTTCAACAGGTGTATTTTATGTCTTTTAAAACCCATATTCCAACTGACTGATTTAGTTTTTTATTTTATTTACTTTTGTACCATTTATTGGCAATGTTTTCTATCACTATTTTTTTCTATTTTGTTGCACAGTGCACTGAAGCTGATGCTCCAATCGAAACTTGTATGATACGATCTATGTTTACTTGAGAAATTTAAACTTTATTGTACTCATCGGTGGAAGTTTTATTCTTCGTACTATATATTACAATCATTGATAATATTTCTTTTTAAAATATGTAATTTACAGATTAGAACAATTAGAAAGATGGTTTAAACTCTAGTATTCACCATCTATTCTAAGAAATAAACTGTACTCTGACGTCATATCTGAACGCGACTATTTCTTGTTTAACAGTCTCACCTCTTTGATGCATTGCTCTATTGAATTCGGCTTGATGCGTCAATAGGGAATTTAAACATCTTTAATTTCAGATAAAAAATTAGAGCTTCGATGCATAGTGCACCCTAGAGCCCCTGCCTTATAGGAGCCTTAGTGCACCCAAAGCAGAGCAACTGCCACCACTTGCAAACAAGCTTTTCTCCATTGAAAAAAAAATAACTAGATAAAAAAATGAGTTGAAAGATGAGGTGAAAAGAAAAAAGTAAAAATCAATACAAAGGAATTTTTCATCGGAAATTTAAACAACGTCAGGAAATACTGCGCCCTACCATTCGCGATCGCAACGAACTATAGGGGGCGTTGTTGTATGTGCAGAATCCCTGCGATTTCCATATGAACAGTCATTCAGTTACACTGGAGACGTCTTTAATGTAGCATGTAGCATTGTAACGTTCCATCTTTATTGTGGCTGATTAAATTTAAAAAAGAAAAATGTTTGTTTTCTTTCTTATGCAAACGAAAACAAAATGGTATAACTTTTTTTTTAGAGAAGGAACATCCAGAACACAACGGAAAAATATTTGTTAATAAAGATAAAAAAATAGGTATATTCTTATAAAAGTTCAAACCTAATGCCTGAGAAATAGTTTTACTAAATTTAATGGTATAACATGAAAGGCCCATTTAAATTTTAACGTAAAATAAAGAATGCTTACGAAACAAAAAGAAAAAAAAGAAACATTCTTTTTTTGTCGCCATTTTTTAGTGTTACGAAAATGCGTCTTTGGGACTTGCCAAAAACAAAACAAGATGCAATTTTATTTTTTAGGAGCGAAATATTTTATGGAGTGAAATATAACGAAAATGTACCAAAGTCCATAACATGAAACTTTATCTCAGTAAACGTCCGTTTTGGAAATGTTATTTCATTTTGAATCTTATTTATTAGAGTTCATAATGGTTATAGAATCAGGTGAGAGAAAAGTTTGTTTTGAATCTATGCTAAACTCTATATCGGCCCATTTTCCACCGAAATCCGATTGACTACTTTGATTTTAAACAAAGTGTTTCATTTTAAGATTTTTTCCAAAGATTTTAAGTGTAGATTGGCGGCACTAAAAATCTGCCAAATCTGTAGCTGTGGTTAATACGTAAGTACCGAATTTTTCTTCCATACTTTTCTGAATCATATTACTTCAAATATTAGAATATGCAAGAAGTATACATAAACACATAATTTAATACCATTTAATGTTTTCAAAAAAAGTATTTCGACAACAATTTTATCAAAAAATTATAAACTAAAAAGCGTAAAATAAAGAATTCTTAGGATAAAAACGATTTTAAAAATTCCTTATTCTTCAAAAAAACTTTCGTATTTTTTTTTTTTTTTAATTCTTATAGTATTTAGTCAGACGTAAAAAAAACATTTTGTAGAGAACGATCATTAAGTACGAAAAAAAAAATTATTTACAAGCAAATTTTTTATTATAAAAATCATAACACTTACCTGATTTATAAGTCCGGAGAATTCCAAAATGATAGGTAACATACCACACATCAAAATTTTATTATTGTAAGATCTCAATATGAATTTTAATATGTAGCTTAAAAACAGAATAGCTGAATTCTAGTTGAAATTCTTTCAAAACTAAAAAACACTTACCAAGAAAACGATAAAAAATTTATTTATAATCAGCACAAAAGATACTTTTTCAAGTAATTCGGATTATTCTTTATTGTTGTTTTCTGAATTATGTAGATACAGAAATATATACTATTCTATGAAGAAGAAGAATATTCTATAACTATTACAGTTCTGTATGGAATTCATTGGAACACATTTATTCATTGGAATGACGAAAGCAATGTTGACTTCATTTTAACTTGTAATGAATTGAAGACAGAAAAATTATTTTACCGCAATACACACATCTGTAACAGCAAGTGATCATGAAATCATGTTATGTTGTTGGTAATAGAAAGGTAAAAATTATTGAGAAGTTGTTCTTCAAATGCTTGGCGTGTTCTGCTTCAATGTTTGGCATGTTCTGATTAGTTTTTTCAAGAAGTTTTACCTTTTCTTTAGGGAAATTTTGCTTCCTATTTGCTGCTAAGAAAATGGCGTCCGTCATTGCCAATGGTTATGTGGGAACTAATGCCCGATATTTACAGTCTCCCGCTAGATGGCGTATGGAGTGTTGCGATCGCGAATTGAGAACACGAAATACAGTTGAGAATTAATTTAATGGTTTTCTCCGTGTCATGCTTCGATTAACCAGCAGGTTAAAAACATTTTAAAAAAATACTCAACTTCGATATGAGCGAAAAGTTCTTAAAACAGCAAACACTATCACCACAAATCCAATTCAATATTTTGAAGAATATTTTTACTTCTCAAGTTTCGATTAAAAAAGTTTCAAAATTATTTCTCAATATGCCATTTTAAGAAAACCAAAATACATCATTCATTCGAGTCAATTAAGATGACTCAGTGTAAGATGTGTAGGTCAAAACTAAAATCGGATGATGTAAAAATGTTGGTCATCGCCATCGCAAACTTTCTACTGGACGAATCAAGCACTTCAGCTAAATCGAGAAGACAATGTCTAAACAAAGCAGTCGATTGCTTGGAAGATGTTTATTCCCTGCAGTTAAAAGATTATTTTCGTTTCAGAAACCTTCAGCCTTTGATAGAAACATACAAAACAGCCATGGATCCAATTCCCATAAAATATCGCCTACTTGCTGAAACCTATAAGAAAGCAGGGAATTCTTTAATGAAAGATAAAAGCTACAAAGAAGCTGAAGAAGAATATACAAAAGCTTTATATTTTTATCCTTCAAACCCAGTTTACTTTTGCAACAGAGCAGCTTCTAACATAGAGCAAGGAGAAACCATGAATGCAATGTCCGATTGCCAGAGAGCTTTGGCTATGGATAAGACATACGCAAAAGCATATGCACGTCTTGGACAAGCTTATTATCTACGTAAACGCGCAGATAAAGCAGTCCGGTGCTTTAGAAAGGCTTTGGATTCAGAACCTGGCCATGATCGATATCAAAAAGCATTAATGGCACTCATTCAATACAAAAAAGCTGGCAAAGCCAGAATTTTGAATCAAATTCTCAGATTCGGGCGTAACATAGTACAATTAACTTCTTTTCCTTTCCAGCTTGATCATTGCGAAGGTTCACAGAGTGTTTTGTGCTCAGAAGATGATTTCGCAATTTTGACTGTTTCAGATGAACTAGATTAAATATAATCTTCAATTCCTTAATTGTTTTATTCAAGCTGATTGTTATTTATCAAGTTTTAATAATTTTAATGTGATTCCTAATTCTGTTATCGAAAAAAATTAGATTAATATTGATTCGAATACTGTATCATAATATATTATGGCATTCACATTTCGCTGATGGCTTAATGTGAAGTAAATAATTTTCCATAAGTTAAAGAACTCAATTGCGAAATTGTTAAAACAAAAACAAAAAAAAGAAAAATTTAAAAAAAAAGGAAAAAAGGATACTTACCCGCTTCTTGAGACCGCAAAAAAATCCTCAAATATTGTAGTACTTAATTAATTGGAGTAATAAGTACTAATATTATTATGGGAATAAGCAATAGATGCTTTCGTAATAGGCACCTAAAGTACTATAGATCGGTATAATATAGTTATTGTTGTAATAAGATTTTAATTTATAACTAATAAATATTTTTTTTACGTGAAATATAGCGTGAGCAAGTTTTTGAAGGGCATATTTTTTATTGGGACAAAACTAGTTGTGTTGGTACCTAGCAAAATATTTTGAAATATTGGCCTCACATTCTTATTATTAACTCTATAACTGTTAAGGTCTACACTGCTCCGGGCTATATTAATAATCATATATTACAATATATATTGATACAATATATATTGAAAATACCAAATATTTGAAACAGTTTTGGAGTGGATAAATAAGAAATAGTGTTTGGATTGTGTACTATATTATAATGTCTTAATACTCTTTCAACAAAACAAATATTGCGCGACAAAGTATTCGTTTTCCAGAGATCGCTTCAACTTAAAATAGTTAGCAATCAAAAGGTTTCCCGGTAGTTTCCCGTTTTTCCATTGAACGCCTAGGCTCTGTTTTTGTTGAATGGCCCGTACATTCTTCAGTATCTTTGAAAGAGGCACTTAGATTGGTTTGAGGTATATGGATATAATCTTGGAGCCTTATGTTCACTTACTGCAGTTGGTTCCAATTTAATTTTTATTGATGACAAAGCATGACTACAGAGGGCTCATTTGGTTGACGATTTCTTGAAAAGTGAAAATACAATTCGGTGGATGCATTAGCCAGCTAGGTCACTATACCTCAACCTTACAGACAAGTCTGAGATGCTTTGAAATGAGCAATCTCCCAGTATCTCTCCCTATAAAATATCTAGAACCAAAAAACAGCATCCTGTATGAAACCAAGTTCTAAGAACCGATGTCCTTTACTTTTCTTTTAATAAACTGTTGTACGTTGTAAAAACCGTAAAAAAAAGTACATATCTCCTATTAACCCTTTTTTTTTGGTTCGATTTTGTGTGTTTTTGTGGTGATTGCTTTTGTATTAATGTTATTATTCGTACTTCTTGACTCCAATAAGTATTAAGCCTGATAATGCGTGTGTATTATATTCTTTGGATGGTAGCATTATATCAATCTATTTTTAAATCTCAGTACATTTATTAGTAGTTTTATTACTAGTACTATTATGCTCAGTACTTTTAAGATAAGTTAACCAAATCTGAAAAGGTTATAACTAAAGTGTAAAAATCAGATATGAGTCAGATTATCTATCTAAAGCAGAGGTCGCCAAAGTGGTCTATATAGACCCCCAGGGGTCTATGTAACAAAAGCGGGGGTCGATCTGAGTCAGGGAGTCGAATGGGAGTCGATCCGAATCGGAAGGGTCGATTGGGGGTCGAAGAGAAAACAATTCTTAATACGCAAATCACACATATCTAATTGAGTATGCAAAATTTGTGTATTTTTATAATTGACTTAATATCAGTTTCTTTATAGAACATAAATTAATAAACGTATATTTATTCGGGTGAAACAAGTATTTACGTACCAGCGCGCAGTGGCACGAACTCTGCACTTCTGGTTTATAAGTCATATGCATATGTGCGCTTGTCCAAATGTCACGTGTTACGAGCATTGACGGTACAAACGCAAATATCATACGCAGTTTCACCTATCTTTGCAAACTGTAAACAGTGTTGAATATTTGCAGTGTCATTCTTAAAACTTTTACAGTTTTGGATAATTAGTTATTGCTTCGATAAAACCATTCGTTTAGTTTAGATTTCAATTTTAATTATTAATACATGTAAAAGAGAAGGTAAGCATTAATAATATGGATTAGTACAACCCCCGACAAAACTATAACACACTTTGTATTTTTTGCAAAACAATAAGAACCACATTTTTTATTTAGCGGACTTATTTGGAAAATTTAATGATGCCCAAACAAAACTGCAAGGAAAAGATGTAACAATTATCGAAGCTCGAACAATACTGTTAGGCTTTCAAGTAAAATTAAATTTATTTAGATCTTCAATCATTCTACGTAAGGATTATCAGTATTTTTCAAATCTACACATTTAGAAATAAAAGAAGAAGACTTGGAAATATATACAGGTCATCTTCAAAAATTGAGCGACGATTTTAAACTGCGCTTTGTTGATTTGGAAAACATTGACATCCCTGATTGGATTATTGTGCCATTTTCTGCTCAAATTGAAAACGTGGACATCAACCTGCAAGATGAGCTCGCTGAAATATTATCGGATCTTGAAGCAAAGACGCTTTTTAAAAATTTAACAATAAGCAAATTTAGGACAAATATAAATATAATGCAAAAATATGTAAAGCTTTACGAAATAGCTCAGCCATTTATGCTAGCATTTCCAAGTTCTTATATGGTTAAAGCCGGTTTCAGTTACGTAAATTCAATCTTAACTAAGTGCAGAAATAAATTAAATGGGAAGTTTCGAGGGATTTAAGATTGAAATTGACCAGTTTTGAACTCAATATAGCGAGCTTTGCAAAAAAACATCAGATACACCCATCTCATTGATTAAGAAGCAATAAATTTGTATTTACTTTACTTGTTATTTCTACTTATTATTTAATAAATATTAAGGTATTTAAATTTCAAAACTAATATATTTTTCATAAAACTATTGTTACACAATGTACTATTACTTTAATAAATGTTTAAAATCATAAAAAAAATGTACAAACACAGTATCTAATAGAGTTTTATTTTAATTAACAGAAAAATACTTTTATGGGGGTCGTTGGAGATTCCGAAAAATTATATAGGGGTCGATGATCAAAAAAGTTTGGCGGCCCAGGATCTAAAGTATAGATTAACTTATAGTTTCAAATTTCAAATTACCTAGGTCATCTGCAAACTACCAAGTTAATCAGCACATTACTCACTAGACACTTGTTAAAGTGAAAATAAAATATTTTCTGGAACTATAGCAACATTTCTGTGAGCTGGAATTACTATATTGCTATTTATTTTCTTTTTTCTGTCTAAAAAACCAAGTTACGACAATAAAATGAATCACATTAGTTGATACAATCAATCAACAATAACTTTTTTCAAAACTATAATATAAAGAATAAAATGGTTTAAAATATTAATGCAATCAAGGAAATTTATTCTTTCATGATTTTTTTTTCCATTTATTTGTTTTTCAACCCAAAGAATCAAATCAATAAAATTCAATCAAACAATCAACAAATTAATCAACAAATAATCAACAATTACGATACACAAACCGTTAAGGCGCATATCACCTTGGTTAACTGCGGAAAAATCTTGATTGCACACTTTAACGAATTACCAGAGTTAATCTGCAATTAGGATAAGGGACGTGTACAATAACGGCTTTCGAGCTTCAGCAGTAACATAAACAACTAACAAGCTTGACCGCTGATAGGTGAAATCCAAGCTGAAAATTAAAGTTATATACACATTAATTGATATTTTATATTTGTTAATATAAATTACAGTTTTAAAAGCGTGAAATGCAGGAAGTGACCGTGAGCTTGTTTAATAAGGTATGTGGTTTAGTTTTTATTCATTTATTTTATACTAGCTGAATACCAGTTCTTTTTACGGGGTGAAAATATTAGTTTTTACGGTTTTTCGTAACGAATAAGTATATTTTCTACATTAATTTTGCTTCTTAGTTCATAGCTTATTGTTTTTAATTTATATTAGAACCTATTACCAAATTAGTTAAGCATCATTTTATTTTATATTTTATAACTGTCGTTGAACACCCGACCCAATTTTCAGTTTACGACTATCGATTCTGAAGCTTTGTAATTTTGAGCCTAATACAGAAGACAAGGGAACCCCTGGATCCAGTATTGAGAAAAATTTGCCTTCGAGGAGGAATTTTTGATGAAACTAACCAGCATTTGCGCTACATGATGAGGAAAACTATGAAAACCTCCTATGGTTAGCCCGACTGCAAGGGGACTCTAATTCATTATCCATCTACCGCTGAGGATATTTTATATCAGCACTGTGGTTGGTGCAAGCCGGATGCGGAATCTGTATCTACCAGCCATCGCTGGGATTCGAACCCGGTTCACATCCTTGGTAGGTGAACACTCTATCCCCTGAGCCATCACGGCTCAGTTAGGAATCATTGACGACAATAATAGTTTGTCTATTTTTAACACTCTCTTAATCGAATTAAGTAACATGTCTCCATTAATTTTGCCTTTTAGTCCATAGCTTATTATTTTACTTCAATGAATAACTATTAACAAAATTAATCATTGGCGTCAATAATTATATTGATGTTTTTTTTATCCTCAACGAATCTAATCTTATCCTTATATTTTTCTGCTTATCCTCAACGAATTAATTTCATTTCTTCATTAGTTTTGCTTTTCAGTACAAAACTTTATTTTTTATTTCAATTGCCATTGATTTCAAATTATTTAGTCATATAGTAACATGCTTTAAAAGCATAACTATAAGCAAAATTAACGCATGGTTTCACATAACTTAAGAAATACTAATTGGGTAATTTAATCCACCTGTTGCAATGGGAAAAGTTTATTTTTTAAATGTCTCTGAATTAAAAATATCATTAAAATTCAAAAATTGGACTTCCTAGTTTGTTAACAATTTCTCTCAGATTCATGTTGAATGTTGTATTTTTAGAGTCTACGGTGAACCCGCAAACCGGTATACAGACGCACACACACATAAAATTCTTTATTTTATGTTTAAATTACATTTAAAATGTTTCCTTTTTTTAAAAAAAAAAATTTATGTTTTAATTTTTTTTTTCACTTGCAAAAATTATCTGTTTTTACTTTCTAAAATAAAGTTAGTAAGATATTCAATAACAGATTTCAAAGCAACATTTAATTTGGTCAAAAGTTAGAGGATTACCTTATAGTTCTTCCGAATATGTACACTTTTTATTACATTTTGTTTACTCGCACGGAGAATAAAGTATACAAAGACTAGTTAATGGTTTTTCTCAGAGAAAATTCCAGACCCGTCGGACATGGATTTTTACCGTTATTTACTCATGTCTGAGTCAAGATGAAAATACAAGACGGAAATTTAATTTGTATGCAAATTCGAACACAAAGAAGATCAAATAAGATTAGCGGAATGACTACTCTCACCTTTGGCCGTTCGTAAACCTCTTTTCATCCTCCGACATAAATAAGGCTTAGCATTCCGTCAAAATCACTTTTTGAACCAATCGATGCAAAAACGTTTTAGGCTATTTATGGAATTCAATTGAAAAATCTTTGAAACAGAATTTATGAAAACCATTAGGTTTATTTATACTTATTGAAATTTAAGAGCTTTATTAAAATAATTTAATTTAAGAATGTTTTATCAATATAAGTTTCAAAAAAAAAATTAAGAAACACGCGTGTTTTTCTATATGATTTTTTTTCGAGAGTCTGTAAATAATCTATTTCATTTTTGTACTTTCAGATTTTCTTTACTTACCAAAGAATAAGTGACAGTAAAAATTGTTGAAAGCTTTTATTTTTCGGTATAAATTTTCGAAATAAACTTGCTCCTTTCCCAAAATCTTGTAAATTTAAATTTGATTGAATTGATTGATTAATTTGTTGACTTAAATTTGAAGTTATGTCTTAAATTTAAATTTGTCTAAGTTTAAAGAAAACTAATATTTATGATTTTTATCCTGACTATGTTCAAGCGTTTTGTTCTAAAAATTAATTTTAATTTAAAAACTTTTATTTTATATTTTTTCTTCAGTGTTAATATAGATAATTTTCGAAAATTATGAAATACTAGTGGCTCAGGGGATGGAGCGTTTCTGCTGACGGTTCATACCGTCCACAATGTTAACGTAAAATATCCTTAGTTGTATACGGGTCATGAGTTAGAATCCCCCTGCCTTCGGTCTAGCCGAGTGTGATTTTCGTGGTTTTCTTCATGCAACACAAATGCGGGTTGGTTCCATCAAAGAGTTCTCCATGAAGGCTAGTTAGTCCTAATGCCTGATCCAGAAGCTCCCATGTCTTCTGGGTTGGGTTAAAAATTACAAGACCGCGGAGTTGAATTCTTAGTCAAGCACTCAAAATCGGATCGGTTGTAATATTATTATATAAATTATTATTAATTATATTGAATTAATATATTATTGTAGAGAAAACTATTTTCAGCAAACGCGAAAAAAAAAACATTTATACTAACACTTTTTTTCTTTTGCAGGGGAAAAAAAAAAACGTCGCTTTAAGAAGGACGCGATGATACATACAACATCAAAAGAATTCGAATTTTTGAAATTCAGCAAAATTTTACAAGCAACTTCAGCACGCAATATCAATAAGTTTTGGACCAATATGTTTTCTAAAGAGGTCATTTCGTAAAATGTCATACAATATATGATCATCTTATCATAATATGTGATCATCTTATCATACTTTGTGATCATCTTATCATGATATATGTTCATCTTATCATGATTTATGATCAGCTTGTCATATATTTTTTTTATAAAGAGAAATGCTTCCTTAAATTATATTTTTCTCAAATTAAGTGTATCTTGCGTACCAATTTGTATATCTAGCTTTTTCTTCTCTATTGTCTCTTGCT
>OX421970.1:41758962-41811462 GCA_949128135.1 Parasteatoda lunata | reverse complement strand
GCGCATTTTTAGATCTTGTAGGGGACGCTCCTAAGTTTACAAACGCCACTGAACGTGTTTTTGTAAAACTAAATAGTTTAAAATAAGCAGTAATTAAAATAAAAACTATGTACAAAAAAGAAAAATTAATGAAGAAATGGTGCTAATTCGTTTAAGAGAAACGAAAAAAAAAACTGCCTTACTATTATTGACAGCTTAACTATTTTTTGTAATATTATTTTTCGTATTAATTATTTTTCAGTCACTGCTGATATTATGGGAATTGGTGCTGTTTTAATCGATACCAAATACATTGAAATAGGTTCAAAATATTTTACGAGTAAATTTTGTGCCTATTAAAACTGCACCAATATTGTGCTTTTTAGTTATATATAGATGCTGTAAGAATAGATTTATTTATTGATTGTGGTAAATTTAAAATATGATGAGTTGACCTCGAGCAACAGCATTACGCCTGATGGTTCTGAATACAGTTAATCTTTATTTTGAAAGGATGAACTATAAAAAACGTACTTATATAATCTAAATATGATCTATCGTAAAATCTAATCTAACGTAATTTAATCTAAAGGAAAGTGCAATGTATAATATTAAATAAATAAGAATTGTAAGAACAATGGAATTTTTTTAACTTTATTATTTGTCTTTCAGTTTTGTGTTTCATTTTGTAGTGTTGTTCAATACTAATTTTAATTTATTGAAATTTTTTTTTCACCCCGTATAAAGAGCGGGCATTTATCTGGTATTATATTTATTTCCGCTCTATGAATTAATCAAAAACAATAATTAAAAACGTCATGATTAACAATGATTAAAAAAGTTTTTAAATGATAATTGGGTGTTTACAACTTGAGATGAAGTGAAGTAATTATACCTTACCACGTGATTTAAATCAGATTTAATTGGATACCTGTAAGCGACGTCACGCGTTTGTGGTGATCCTGTTTGTGAATCGACAAATGTCATGATTTACCTACGATGACGTTACTTGCAGGTACCCCATTGAAACAAATCACATTTAAAAAAGACAAAAAATACAGTTAATTAAGTAGTAACAAAAATGACCATCTAAACTAAAGCGTTAACTGAATCAACATTCACTCAGTATCAATAGCTTAGCATTAATAGTTATAGCTTTTTGAATTTAAAAAAAAAAAAAAAAAAAAAAAAAAAAAAAAGCATATAGTTATTAAACATTATCTAATTTTAATGAAATATTTCTCGATAGAAAATGTTATTGCAGAGAACAATCACGGCGCGGATTCAGTACAAGTTGCAACCATTATTAATCGAGAATGCTGCATAATTGTTATGTAATACAGGGAAGCATGAGAGTACCATTAACGATCTTTCAGTTAACGAGAAAAAGATTAGATTTCGATTAAGGTGTCGTCAAAATCTTCACTCTGTTTCGGAATCAAACTACAATCAATGCAGTGGTTCACTGAATTTATTAAGAATTGCGAAGGTTTAAGGAGGAATCGATTAAAGCATTTTTATTGAATGTTTGGGCCGTTTGATTCGATGCATGGCTGGTATTCTTTTCACACTATCATTTATTCAGTCGTTAATGGAAGTACTTTAAATGAGATTGTTAATTTTAAAATGCATTATCTAAAACAGATGAGTTCTGTAGTAAAAATTATTTATTTTTTTGAAGCTTTTGCAAAGTTTGGCTTCATTAAAATTCATAGAATGCGAAAATGAAAGTTTTGGCCAAATGCACCGATTTGAAATGCAGCAAAAAATTTCGTTTTTCATTTTCAAAATTGTGTTTTTCTGATGCTGTGCGAAAAGCGTAATAACTAACACTGTCATGAAACATTTTAATGGTGACGTTATATTTGTTCAAAAATTTTAACGCAACGTTAAGAAAAATTTTTACAAAAGATTTAACGTCTTATGAAAATTCAAAGTTAATAATTTTTGCAATTAAGTTAATAAAAATTGCAATTTTCTAACAAAATGTAACTATTATATTATTTTCAATTGATGGCATTTTATTTTAAAATTTCAAGAGACTGAAGTATAATAAATTATAATGTTGTAACATCATAATTTATTATATTTTATTCAAAACAAAACTCTTGTAATGACTGAGAAATTGCTCAAGGAGAGCAAAACATTGCGGAAGAGTTTCATTACAATAACTACGAAAGCTGAAAGTGTTCTCAATGCCGTTTTGGCTGAGATTAAATTTACCATATTACGGAGTCGGTAAACGTAAATCTAATGTGGATCAGCTGTTGAACTCAAGTGATAAAAATTGTTAAATCTAACATTTAAAGATTATATATATATATATATATATATATATATATACAAATTTCATTAATTAAATATTCTTAAAATACAAGGAAAACCATCCTACGAACTTGAACAGTTGTACTATAAAATAGTGACCATAAAAATGAAGGAAAACAGCAGTTTTTGAAGAATTTTATTTATTTATTTTTTTTCTGAAAAAACTAATTTGATGTATATTATAGAGGAGAAATAATAATAAAAAAGTTCCATGATTTTTTCGACATAATGGTAAATGTTTTAGACAGTGACCCATACACCGGATGTATTCGTATTCTATTAAAAATTAACTATACTGTGTGCGAAGTTTAAAACGGAATACCTGAATAAATTTTGGTTGGATTTTCATGCATTAAAATTCAATCTGAAATATAAAATACAAAATTTGAATGAAATCGGTCGAATAGTTTCTGAGTTATCAAAGATCAAAAACTCATATTTTTAAAAATTTAATTTTTCGAGGACTATTCGACAGATTTCGTTCAAATTTCGTATTCGATCATTTAGAATTATTCTCTAAAATGATTTAAAAATTTGCATAATTTACAATTGAAACTTTTATGAAATTGTTATTAAATAAAATTATTATTAAATATTCGGCTATTATTAGATAAAATAATAGAATTTTTTTTTAAATATTTATAAAAAATCCTTTTTTGTATAGAATTATCTTCGAGTAAACGAATTTTGTAATTGTGTGCAGAAGTTTTCGATTCATTAAAAAAATTCTCGAGATAAAACGAAATACTCAAATATTAAAATTTAAATTGAAGGTATCGACCGTTCTCCTGACCAAACTATTGGGACCATATTTTCTAGATTACAGTTCACTCTCATACTTTGAGAGTCAGGAATCCAAAGCTGTCGAAAAAAGGTATCCTGAGAAAGTACTTTTTTGTGTCGTATTTCGTAACTTTCCTCTGCTCAAAATAATCAACATATTTTAGGCAAGCCTCTCGATTCCTTCAGATTGAGTTTTAAAACATGAAAATGAATTCAGTAGATCAAAAAATTTTCTAGAAGTTCTGTATTTTTTTTATTTTTATTTTTTTTTTTTTTTACGCACTGTACACCAGAAACAAGAAACAACACCCTGAATAACTTCTGATCTAATGTTCAGATTTTCACGTAAAAATACACAGTCTTAATGATTCAAATGCCTCGCCTTGAATTGTGGCATCGCACAAAATTTAAAATAAACCGATTGAATATTATAATAGTTTTTATATTTTTTAACTTAATTTTCATAAAAATATGTACTCACCTAACTATTATTGTTGTTATGAATGTTATTTTCAGAAACGTGATTAAAAAAACACAGAGTAAATTTTGAAACATGATCGATAACAGCGTTTTGCTTCTGAATTAATAGTATAAGTTTGTGTAATAGAGCAAGACATGTAACAAGAAGTATTGTGTAGAGTTGTATTCTGTGAAACAGGAAAGAAAGAGGTAAAAATATTAAACAAAAGGCCTGACATCATTTCTGGATGGTCCCTTATTTCAGCAATGGGAAAAAATAGGGTCAAAACTACAAGAATATGATAACATTTTCTGAGTTACTGGAGCTATGAGAACACCAAAAAACCTAATATTTACCGAAGCTCTTTGGTAGTGATTTTGATAAAATTAACAATAAAATGTCGCTTTATATTATGAGATGAAATTTGGTAAATAAAGTAAAATTTGGCAATTTTATCGTGATATCTTAGTGCATGGCATAAAAACCATTTATTTGGTTCAAGATACTTTTCAGTTTTTTATTTTTACTAAATGTGTGGTAATAAAAACTATAATTTTGAAAACAAGAATTTCGAGTAAAACGTTGCCATACGAACTGAAAAATTACATAATGAATGGTTAAATACCGTATATTTTAGTTTTATTAACCAGAAAAATAGTTTTTTTTTTTTTTTTAATCAGAAATTTCATTACTTTACAGCAGTGTTTCCCAAAGTGTGTTACGCGTACCACCAGGGGTACGGGAACAGTTTAGAGGGGGTACGCGTTCTTATGCGAAATATCTTGTAACATACGAAAATTTCAAAAAATTTTATTTAAAAACAAAGCTAGCCATGAAAATTTAGGATTACGTATTTTTCTATTGGCTATTTTTTGCAGAGTTAACAGTTAATAATTAGTGGTATCAACAGCCAGTTGTGATTTTTAACTTTTGTCTAATTTTTTATATTAAAAAATACATTCATTTTTTTATAAGTGGTACACAGCGTTACGAAAAATTTAGGAAGGGTACACATAAGTTTACTGCTTTACAGTTAGGTAATTTTAATAGAACTTTTTTCTCCGTGTGAGAACGAATATTATGCATAATATAAAATGATAATATGCGTATTTCATAAAGCAAAATTATCAATAGAATATGCTACCAACAATATTGTATTGCACCCCCCCCCCCCAATATATAAATGGAACTTTTCGTCCGAATCGAGTACCAATGATATCATTATGAATTATTTGTGCTAAAATATTTTATTCGAAAGAGAAAATACTTACAAAAAATTAATATACTACTCTTAAAGGTTTGGTTTTCAAATGTAAGTTGCTTTTAAAAACTGTTTTACACAAAAGAAAAATCTTGAAAAAGTATGTTTTGGAGCCTCGTAAAAGATGCAAGTTTTGATAAAAAAGGTGTAAAATTATATCGTGAAGTGTTTTGGTAAAAACAAATCTATGACACCATATCAGAATATGAGTGCTGTAATGTATCATCTGATTTCCTTAGAGACGTGGATATCTTTTGGTTTACATTTAGAATCCCAGACATGACTTAAGCAGATTTTTCTGAAAAATCTTAAAAGTTTCTCAAAAACGTATTAACACATTTATCTCTAGAGTATAAATGATTGTAAAATAAAGAAGTTCAGAACCGAGAGTATTTCTTTTTTTTACAAACATTGCTATTTGACTTAAAAAGCAATTTTAAGAATTTATAGGAAAAATTGATTTTAGTGTTGAATTTTTAAATATATACAGTATATCTCAAAGTTGAAGGGAAGCTAAAAAAATTTTGAGACAGCAAGTTTTAGAGATAACAAGTGCAGAACTATATATGTTCTAAAAAGTAGTAAAATATATATTCTAAAATATTACTGTAAAAAGTAGAGTCATGAAACATAAGAATAACTATACTATTAAATTTGTATCTAATGATAGTTGACTATAAGTTTAAATATGCAACAATGATAGTTTCATTTTTAAAAGTAAGACAAAAATAATTATGCCCTAAATAGGAAAGAATTGGTATACTATAAAATTACTCTATGATTTTTCTGAAAAATTTTTATTTTTATTTCGAAAAAAATTCGACATAAGAAGGTTTTGAGAAGAAACTCTTCGACAAAGAATTCTTGAATTCAAAGAAGACTTGGAATTCAAATTAACATTTAGTGGATGCATAATTCCAAGGAAAGAATGCATATTTTTTTGACCTAATAAGGTTTTCGAGAGTATACTGTATATATACATATGTATTTTTGCGGAAAATATTATTAAAGGTAGATTAAGTATGTACAGTGCACAAGATAAAAAACGAACCTCAGTGGATAACTTTTGATCTAATGGATATTCACATTCTAGGATTCAATCTTAATGGTTCTAAAATTATTTTATAATAGGAAATTTAAATAGTAGGGGGGGGGGAGGGAAATGTTGAATTGTAAGGAATTCAAATTTTAATAAAACTTTAAAGAATGAAATTTTAGTCGAAT
Organism: Parasteatoda lunata; assembly: GCA_949128135.1. Classification (NCBI taxonomy): domain Eukaryota; kingdom Metazoa; phylum Arthropoda; class Arachnida; order Araneae; family Theridiidae; genus Parasteatoda; species Parasteatoda lunata. Next base: position 41,805,430 of record OX421970.1, on the reverse strand, counting down.
AGTTCCTGAGAAATCAAATTTGGAGAAATTCGTATTTGTAAAAGTCCTTGCTTTTATTAGCCCTTGTTAAAAAAAATTTGAAATAGTGTACCAATTACGGATCGCAATTAAATTATAAGTAAGAAAAGATAGGAAAGCGTAATTATGCTTAAACTTTTGATGAAATATTTTAAGTAAGGATCGTATACGTCCTACAAGGCTAATGGTGTAGCCTTATTTTTCATAAACCAACTCGAGGTTCGACTGGCAATTTGAAAAAAATGTTTGAAACTCAACTCCAGTGAGGACAAAGCAACCATTTTACAACAAAAAGTCACATAAAAAAAACTCTGTCTAAAATGTAAAGGCTAAGCAAATTTGTAAAATGCATATTTGTTATAGGCCAGTGTAACGTTAAACGTGGCATGTTTTCATAAATGAACTCGAGTTTCTACAGTTATTGCTAAAATAAATTAAAGCTCAACTCCAGAATATATGACCCAACCTATAGAAAAGGACATTCGTAAAAACTATTTGTCAGACTTATCGAGTTCTTGGTGCAAGATTTCACAACACATTTTCCAGAAATAATTACTGTAGGTGGCCTCATTACCCTTTGTCAACTGACTTTCGGAGCTACTTAGGATATGTTTTAAAGTCAAATTTATGTATTTTTTGAATTGTGATTTGTAGTATTTGTGATTGCATTGCTACAGGAATGTTTAATTTGCATTGACGTGGTATTTAAATTATAAATTCAAGCTTTTATGGTGGTCTGAGTTTCTCATTTTATTTATTTAAAAAAGTAATAGTAAAATAAAAATACAACGTGCAAGCGAATAAAAGTTAAATTTATTCCGATGAATCATTATCATTTATTTAATCAAAAACTATGCGTATAGTAAAAATCTAAAGTGCAAAGGAAGCTACTAAGTAATATGTATGTTACCAAATTTATTCTAATGAATCATTATCATTTAAGTAATTTAAAACTGTAGCGTATTATCCAGCAACTGTAGCAATCTTGTAAAGGAAACCCCAAAGTGATATGCAGGCTATCAAAAATAAAATTTATTCCGATGAATCATTATCATTCAATTAATTTAAAACTGTAAGCGTCTTATAAAAATCCAAATTGTAAAGAAAACTACTAATTAATATACATGTTATTGAAAGCTGAATTTATTCTGACTTGTGGGATTTTATGTCTGTGAATATGAAAAACATTATTTAAGAAATTAATTAACAAAATGAAAGGTTTGCGAAAAATTGTATCTCCCATATTCACGCTATAGAAAAATCTGCTGCATTTTTCTTTTTTCAGTTAGTTTCAACTTATGCTTTAAAAATAGATCCGTCAGAAAATTATATAAATAAATTTTTAAAAAGAATTTCAAAAATATTAGGTTTTGAAAAGTTATTCCATATATTTTTGCTCTTTTCCATACCATTGGTTAAAATCTTTAGCAAAAAGAAAAAAAAAGTTAGCAAATAAATTAATATTTGAGTGCCGTATTTTTAATTAAAAAAAAACTCAACTCTCTCAGGAATACTTTAAATAATTTATTTTGCTGCAACGCTTTCTTAATTCGTCTTTAAAACTTTACGGAGAAAGAATAAAAATTTTACATATTATGAATCTTTAATTTTATTTTTATTACTAATGCACAGAAAGTAAAGAAGATAATTATAGATTTCAGACACAATACTTCTTTACCTGTATTTTCAGAAGACATGTTAAAATCGTCTGCTTCTCTTTCAATTAAGCATTTGTACTTTTCATTATTCCAAATAGGGCTAACATCCATGTGATTTTATTAAACAATATATACAATTAATTCAAGCTTGAATCATAAACTAATCTCCAATTCTTTCGTTAGTTTTATTATTGATTCAAGCACTGGAGTAAACGTAGCACTCAACAGTCTTTTCTCTTCTAAATTCTAAAAATAAATTACGATGATGCAATAACTGAGAAATAAGCTTGAAGATGTGCTCTTGCGCAAACAACTTTCGGATGTTCTATGGAGGATAGTTAATATAATATTTCAGACTGTTTTTTTTTTTTTTTTTTTTTTTGCTTTTTTTTTTTTTTTTTTTTTTTTTTTTTCCTTTTTTACTTACGGAATTCTTTTTCTGCTTGCTGTGAATGCGAAATTAGCTTCTGAATAAATCGATTATTATTTTTTGAAAATCATATTTTTATACATTATTCATAAAGAGTGATTGAAATATTTTTCATTGTATTCGCTTTCTATGATACATCGTTAGTCATTATGAATAGTCATTATATACGATATGGTCATAAACATTCATCTACATTTTTGTACTTCTATTTTTTTTTTTTTTTTTTTTTTTTTTTTTTAACTTCTAAGAGACTGAGACACCCCCATCTGTTCGCTCCGCTCACCAACCTATATAATTGATTCTCATTCTTCATTGTTCTTAAACATCAATATTTTTCACAAAACACAGAAACTTTTGTTTTCAAAATATACAATCATTGAAGCTTTATGTAAGAACAGTTGGTTAATCGTAACGAAATCAAGAATTACCTATATTTGAAAAATAATAACTTGTACCAGAAAAAAAAATTAACCTGAGGAATTTTGATAGTGAGATTCAAGAATTTTAAGAATTAATTTTTCGCGCTGTCTAGACTTAACGATTCAATTTGAGAACGCTTTTTATCGTTCCATATTAAAGTTTTTTTATATTTCAAAACTTAACTATGAATGTTAAGATTTATACATGGCAACTTGTAATCTCCTTTGGTTCTTTTTTTTTTTTTTTTAAATTTTTTTATTGATATTTAGTCGGGTGCGTGCTTACAAAATAAAGATCTCATGAGTGAAAGATGGATTTCAACATTATTGTTGGATATATATAGTCTTTGAGGTAAGAAAGCTGGAGAAAAAATTCTCGAAAAAGCTCTTAAATTTGCAATAATTTTCAAATAAATTAGAACTTCGAAAGAATGATCGCTAAGTTCATTAAAAAAAATGGCTTTTCAAGCATGTCAAATCTTCTAGTTACATTTTAACTGCTGATAAAACAAGCATGGTATTTTTTTCATTCAAGTTTAAAAGTTAATAACCCTCATAACAGTTCTTCATCGTACTCCTTTTTCTTTATCTACGTACCTTCGTAAGTTCAAGTTTCTAAGTCAAATAGATTTTGTACATCAAAGCAAAATGTAACCTAAAGCAAAGAAAGTGAGAAAAAATTTACAAAACTAAGCACTTAAAATTGAAGGAACTTTTGGAAAAATTTAAATTTCGAAATAAAAAAGTTCATAAACAAATATGTCCCTTTCAGCATTTCAAATTTCAGCTCTATAGGTGCATTAACGTGGCCTTTAGAGTAGCTCTTTAGGTATTTTGCCCTACAAATTAAATAGTTAATGTCGAGAATATACTAAACGAACTAAATATCGAATGATAAATTTTTTCATTCCATCGTTTTCCTTGCTTTATTTTCTACACACCTTCGTGACTTCAAGTTTCTAAGACTTATAGTTTTGGAGCAACAAAATCAAATGCTGATAAAATAAACAATATTAACAATAAAATAAAATAAAAATTTTGCTATACAGAGCGCAAAAAAAAAAAAAAAAAATGGATCACCCTGAATAACTTTTGATCTAATGATAGGATCTTTGCGTTCTAGGAGTCAATCTAAAGGGCTCAAGAGTGTGACCTCAAATATGCTAATTAACTATTACAGACGATATTTTAAATTACGAAATCAGACGTAAAAACGTACTTTCTCTGAATAAGCATACCTTTTTTTCAACGGATTCAGATTTCTGACCCCAAAATATAGGGGATAGCAGCAATCTGGGAAGTATGGTCACAATAGTTTGGTCGGGAGAGGAGTCCTAAGGTTAGACTCCTTAATGCTAATTTGATTTTTTGCGTATTTCGCTATATCTCGAATGCTTTTTAAGTGAATTGAAAAATGTTTGCACACAATTATAAAATTCGTTTATCCAAAGATAATTCATGCAAAAAATGACCTGTATTAAATATTTATTATTTTTTATTACTTTATTTAATAATGGTTGAAAAAATTTTGAACTGTAAGGTGTACGATTTTTTTGCATCACTTTAAAGAATATAACGTTACTTAGCAAAAAACAAAATTTGAGCAAAATCGGTTGAATCCTGAGAAACTGAATTTCAAAAAAGTCATATATTTAAAATTCGATTTATCAGGAATTATTCGACCGATTTTGCTAAAATTTTGTATTATGCCATGTATTTAAAATGTAATAAAACCGTGAGGTTCTTTTCAAGGTTATCGATTGACAAAAACAGCCATTTTTCGACTCTCAGATTTTCGGAAAATAAATAAAAAAATAAAAATCTACAGTATTTTTTTTCCCAAGAAGGTGGGAACACGATCCGGAAAATCAGACAATCCGGTAAATCGGCGCTCTACTGTATAATATTTTTAACTTATTTAGACCTAAATTATTACAAAATTACGAAAAAGTATGAAAAATGTGTTTACGAAAAATTGCACGTCAAAGGCTTAGAGCATATATTATTAAAAATGTATAATAATAGTATATACCATAATAATAGTATATTAACTAGCCATAATAAAAGTACATCAACACCAGAAAAAAAAGGCTAATGAGATGGGTAAATACAATATATATCTCAAGAATTTCTTTTCATTCTCTTACAGATATTTCAAAGCGGAAGCTGTTAACTTCTTTTTTTTCCATCCAAGATTAATGCTTTCCCATAAAAACCGCCCACAAATACGTCTTCACGGTGACCGTAATCCACTCAAATAATGATGCTACCAGAATTGTAATCGGCGGGATACTGAGTAATGACAGATAGAAGTTAACATAGATTGCCTTTTTTTTCTTTTATGTGTTTTGAAATAGATGTTGTGTAATTCTCAATTAAATTGATATTAATTTTCCACTTAAGACTACTATATATCTAAGCATGCTAAATACTTAAGGTATGCATGCTCGGAATTCGATTATGGGGATATAGATTATTGACATAGTTGATGAATCGTATAAATAATTGGTGGCAGTAAATTTTTTTAAAAATTTGACCAGCATGACAAATAAAACTTAAGACAACTACATCTATTACATCTTAAAACTACTAGATATCTAAGCATACTAAATACTTAAGGCGTGCTTACTCGGAATTCGAGTAGATTATTGACATAGTTGATGAATCGTATAAATAATTGGTGACTGTAAATTTTTTTTAATTTGACCAGAAGGACAAATAAAACTTAAGACAACTACATCTATTACATCTTAAGACTATTAGATATCTAAGCAGACTAAAAACTTAAGGCATGCTTACTCGGAATTGGAGTGTGGGGATATAGATTATTGACATAGTTGATGAATCGTATGATTGGTGACTGTAAATTTTTTTAAATTTGACCAGAATGTCAAATAAAATTTAAGACAACTACATCTATTACATCTTAAGACTACTAGATATCTAAGCATACTAAATACTTAAGGCATGCTTACTCGAAATTCGAGTAGATTATTGACATAGTTGAATTAATCGTATAAATAATTGGTGACTGTAAATTTTTATGAATTTGACCAGAATGACAAATAAAACTTAAGACAACTACATCTATTACATCTTAAAACTACTAGATATCTAAGCATACTAAATACTTAAGGCATGCTTACTCGGAATTCGAGTGTGGGGATATAGATTATTGACATAGTTGATGAATCGTATAATTGGTGACTGTAAATTTTTTTAAATTTGACCAGAATGACAAATAAAATTTAAGATAACTACATCTAGACAACTACATCTTAAGACTACTAGATATCTGAACATACTAAATACTTACGGCATGTATGCTCGGAATTTGAGTTTGGAGATATAGAATGATGAAACAGTTGATGAATCGTATATATAATTGATGTTTGTAATCTTTTAAAGATTTTTCCATAATGATTCTAGATTTTATCAATCTTTTCGTTGTCTACATTGTTATTAAAACTCTGTGAAATCTCTGCACCATAATTACATTTTCAATTACGGTCTGAACGATCTGCACTATAAACACTGATAATAATGATTTAAATTCCCCATATCATACGACCCTTTGAATATTATAAGAAAACGGACTGCAAAAGATTTCAAAGAGTTAAAAAAAAAATTACAGCAGATTATGAAAGACGAAATGAGAAAGTTTTAAATTATAGATAAGGTATTATTTTCTCGGAATAGAATTAAAAAATATATATAATTTCAGAGGGAAAAAATCTAGAAGCAAATAGTAAATGTTTAAGTTATCTTCCAGAATATGAAAATTCCTGCCAGGTGGCAGAGCGGTTAGCGTGCCTGACTGCGAAGCCAATGGTGGTGGGTTCGAATCTCGCTCTGAGCATGGATGTTTCTCTCTATGTGCTGTCCTCTGTTGTGTGTGAATGTGGCCCACCCTATGAATGGGTATGTGTGGCGTGGATAATGTTGCTCGTCTCCGTGACTTTGTTTCACAGGTGCCCACTGGGTAGCGTTAAATAAGCAACACTTCTAGCATCTTCCGAGGTGAAGAAAGAAAAGTTCAGTACCTGCCGTTAGAGAATATGAAAATATCGATCAATAAAAAGTTGCGTTTAAGAATAGAAACTCCCGATTTTTACATTAAGAATTGCGATCGCAAGAGAGTTGCAGTCACCAAGATGACGGCGTGTCGCTACTTAATCTACACATCCTGGGCTTTAACTGTTGCCAGACCATTGTATCACGTGATCAATAATTTTAGTTAAATAGTCTGACACAGTTTTTCATAGTTGTTGTTGCATTTTTTTGGGCTGGAAATTCACACGGTCGGATCCAGTTTTCCCTCATATTTTTTTAGTTATCATCTATATATTAAAATTAATAGAAGTCACCAAGGTACTGTTTCCCTATAATATATATTTTTGTCCATAATTTAATGGCATTTACCTGAAATATTTATTTTTCTTATTATATTCTGCCATTCTTACGTTTCTGATTTTGATTATTTTCTCAACAAGAGTTAAAAAATAAAAGAGTTGTTTCTTTAAAAATAAAAGAGTTCTTTAGAACGTTATTCTATAATATTAATTTATTACGCTACATTTTAGATAAACTTATTTAAATCGGCGTCCAAATTTACTAATCGTCTTATAATTATTATTCTTTCGTACACATTCAATAATATATTACCTACTCAAAACAATTAAAGGATATTGTAAGTCTTGTATGAAATAACGGTATAAGCAATGTTTTTTCTTCATAAAATGGAAGTGGAGAGTCACAAATGCAAATTGTTCTTATTTTCAAACTTTGCAGCATACAAATTATAAGTTTGACGTCAAAGACGACGTTTCAGCGGCAGCGAACTTGATTTGGCTTTCAACATAATGGGAGACAAAGCGGTAAAGAATGATCGACATTCAGTAAGCGAGTTGATTCAATGAATGCGATGTCTCTACAAAGTTATTTAACCGTATCAGAAGCTTGAAGAGTTATTGGCCGGTTAGAGGAGGGCCAAACACAAGCCGAAGTACGTTGGAGGTTCACAAAGTTTGATTTCGTGCAACAATGCCCAAGGAAGACCATTATTTAACGCTAACGACTCGGAGACACTGAAATATGAATGCCACTCTTCGTCAACAACACATTTGCTCGGCTACTGGCACCACAGTTTCGACACAAACTGTCCGAAACCGCTTTCACGCTGTTGGTCTGTGTGTTTGCCGACCAATGGTGTGTGTCACGTTAACAGCAAGGCACCGTCGCTCCCACAGGGACTGGGCAACAGAGCATGTGAACTGGAGGAGAAATGAATGGCGCAATATTATTGTCTCTGATGAGTCCCGTTTCTCTGTTCATCCTGATAATAGGCGTATTTTTATCTGGAGAGGAGGTGGCACTAGAAACAATCTTGCGTTCGTGTGTGAAAGTGTAAAATTTGGAGAGTGGGGGGAGTGATAGTCTATGCTAGCATCTTCATTGATGGGTGCACCGAACTCCATTCAAAATGGAGTACTGACCGGTCGCCGATATCGGGATGTGATCCTGAGACCTATTGTAGTACCTTACGCTGCAGCAATTGGAGATGATTTCATGTTAATGGACGACAATTGCAGGCCACATCGTGCTAACTTGGTGAATGATTTCCCTTTGGAGGAAGGAATCGTGTGAATGGATTGGCCAGCGTATTCTTCAGACATGAACCCAATCGATCATATTAGGGACATTCTAGGCAGACGAAATGCTGGACGCCTACCACCCCCACACACTCTCCAAGAACTGGAAAGAGCTCTTCTGGAGAAGTGGGATGGAGTACCCCAGTCCCTCATAAATAACCTCATTGACTCGATGCCTCAAAGGTTGACGACGTTGCTGGCCGTCCGGAAAAACCATACCCCCTACTAAAAACGACTCTCTATTAAGAAAACACTATTTTTTATTTGTTTTTCTCATATGCACAATTTGTGTTTTTTTTTTTTTTTTTTATTTTTTTTTTCCCCTTTTGTACCCAAATGCTCAATTAAACGCATTTTTTCTGCCAAACAACATGTCATTTTTATCTCATATAGCCTACTACCTCTGTCGATAAGGTATCAATCATTCAAACAATTGTCCAGGTGCAAGATCAATCCACAATCTCCATATCCTTTAATTGTTTTGAGCAGTGTATTATAACTTACACTTGAAGCGATTCGTGAAATGATTGAGAACTTAACGATCAGATTCATGTACAATGAGGGGCAAGCACAAATTTCATACCCACCACAGTCATCATATGTGTAAACTCGCCAAATTTGTTTTAGCAATAAACCTTTGATTTTAATTTTATTTTTAAAAAAATGATTTTCTAAGTTAAAATGTTTTTGATCACTAATAGATCTTTATAATACCAAAGCAAACGTTTTAGATCAGGGAAGCATAAGAAAACACAATTATTTTTATTATATATTTAGTATAATACTTTCAACTTTCTTAGAAAAAAATCTTTTATGCGATAATTATAAAAAATTCTCGATTAAATTATAGAAAAATGCACTGATATGCTGTGTGCCAAAATTGTTTATCGTAAAATTTTACAGAACAAAAAACTTGACGCAGCGTAATTTTTATACACAGTAAGATTTACTCTAAAATCACTCAATCGCTAATAATTAAATAAATATTATTGAAAAAACTACGGTATATAGTTTAGCCCTGCGGTATGGTTTTATGGAGAAGTTGATTTCACGGATGCTGCACTCAGTGTGCCAGCACTTTTTACTGTAATTTTATCCGGGAATTTGTTACAGTGAAGAAATTACAATTGTTTCGAAGCAATTATCGGGGTTGCGAACAGGGGGCTTAGCCTACTAGTATTTTAAAAAAAAAAATTACGAATAAGTTTTGTCTTTGAAATGAAAAAGCTCATTTAATATATAGAAAAAACTTAATTGAAATAATATAATACAAGTTAAGATTTTTATTAAATAAATATTATTCACTGTTCATTTTTCATGTTTTAATAAATAACTTACACGGAGAAAAAATTATGGTAAAATACTGTAATGATATTTTTGGTAAAATAAACTATGATTCTGTCAATAAAAACTGAAATATATGGTATTTAAAACATTTATTTAGTAATTTTTCTGTCTGTATGGTAATCAATTACCCGAAATTCTAGTTCTCAAAATTACAGTTCTTATTTTCACGCATTTAGTAAAAAATAAAAAAACTGAAAAAGAAATTTAACCGAATAAATACTTTTAGGTACATCAAGATAAAACCACCAAATCTTAACACCTTTACCAAATTTCATCACACATTATGAAACCATATTTTATTATTAATATTACCAAAACGTTTTCAATAAAAATTATTGAGTTATTTGGTGTCCCCATAGAGCTAGAAACTTGGCTAATTTTACCATATTCTTTCAGTTTTTACCATACTTTTTTTCTCAGTGTATTATTACTCTCAGCATTATTGGTAATGAAGTTCAATGTCGAAAAAAGCTAAATTATTACCTCTCTATAAGCTACTGAACTGATATATATTTTTATGAAAACTCAAAGTAATTTTACGCATTAGGCTTTTTTTACAATAAACTTTCCTTGGTAAGTAATGTTTCAAAATTTTATTTATAAAGAAATAGCCAAGGAAGTAACTCATAGGGATGAAATTCCTATAATCATTAACTTATTATTATTATTATTATTATTATTATTATTCCTATAATTATTCCTATAATTACACGATCTCTACGAGGATATAGAATAACATCTGTTTCATCAGAATTATCTAGAATAGAATTCTCGAATTTATCAAATGGTTTTTCCACTTCGCGAATTTTCGAAATAGATTGCTGACAACACATCAAAACTACACCAAAACCCTTTTTCTTTAGTTTTTCGTTGAATATACTTCTGGAAATTTCTCCCACCCAACATAAAGAGTTTTAGTGACCTCAGCGGTAATTGAAATATTTTTACTCTGAATTTTCTAGTAATTCCTATCATTTTTCCTTTCAATTTCTTACTTTATCTCAAAATGTATTTACTGAGCATTTAAAATAAATACACTCTGTTTAAAAAAAAAATTACGAAAAAAAAAAAAGCGCAATCGAATACAAAATTGCAATTTTAAAAAAAATGCTGATAAAATATATAACATAAGTTAATTAAAATTTTACCAACTTGACGATGTAAATTACATATAGAAATATAGCTCTAGAATCTTTCCTGTGTAGGAATTTCAATAATAATAATAATATTTTGAAAAGTGCGGCTTAACTAAATGAAAAATGAATAAAAATATTGAAGCAATCTTTTTATTAGATCTTAGAGTTATAAAATTCTGAAAATTTTATAACTATGCATATTTAGATTATTATGTATTAATAGATTTCTATATAAATTAATCATATAAGTATATTATATAGGTATATTATATAAATATTCTATATTTTCAAAATTAGCATGTTTTAATATATTAAACACAAACATTGGGAGGAGATTTTCAGAACGTTCTAAAACGAAAAACAGTTCGAACAGTTTGTTGAAAACAGTTCGAATTCGAATGTAATGTCATTCTCGAGGATCGAAAAATATCTGGATCAATTTGAAGCCTTAAAAAAAATTATAAATTTACGTATTTATTTATTAATAAAGTACTAGCTTTTGCCCGCGTGCAAGTACTTTAATTTCAGCTTCTAACTAATTTCAAGAGATGACAGCGATATTGTCAAAGTTCTCTATATATTGATTTTTAATAATAATTCAAAATCTGTCCTGATCCAGTGATTAACATAAACTACCGTAAGTATAAAGGCCTGTTTACACGGTCCAAGTTCTCGAATCCGAGAAATTGGACGGATTTCTCTGTCCAAGAAATTGGATGATTCGTTGACACTATCCAAGTTCTTGAATGTCACTGATTCGTTGAAAGAAAAACTTGCGCATGCGCATTGTTCATATTCAACATTATGAAATAATACTACATAAGTTTAAATTTACTAAATAAATTTCAAATAAAATCATAATAACACAAATAAACCGCAACAGATCCATTTACTTGAACTAAAATATATGAAAACAGACAACAAAATGACATAATTTGCTGCCTGCTTGGTGACGTCACAAAACCTAAGACGCTGATTGGTTAAGGGAGAAAAAACTTGGATGGAAAGTAGAACATGCTCTACTATCGTCCAAGAAGTTGGACCAAGTTCTTGGATGCTTGTTTACACGATCCAAGCTCAAAGCAAAACAAGTTTCCATCAATATCAATCAATCTCTGTCCAAGAAATTGGATCGTCTAAACAGGCCTTAAGTCCCGGGCATTTCAGCATGGTAGGCAGCAGCAATATTAAAATTATTTGAATCTCTGTCGTGAGATAAAATAGAAGACTCATCCCATAGCTTTATTAGGTGCGGTACTACTTCCTCACACACCTCTCGAGCCATAAATTGAGTATCGTATAATATACATATGCCTTGAAAAAGGCAAAAGCTCCGTCACCATATAATTAGTATGACGGTATGAGGAATCATAGTCCAGTTTATGCTTAAAATGTCTACAGACTTTTAAGAAAGGATCAAAAAATGAATCTAAATAATTATTTCGTAACTTTCCTTACTTCGTATATCTATAAAAACACAAAATTGTTCTAAATAAATGCTTAACGTTTAACTATTCAACGCTACTTAAACTATCATTTAAAAGTACCTAGCAAAATGAATCTAAATAAATATGTAACGTTTGACTAATTATTGAACACTACTTAAATTATTATTTAAATTTAACCTAGCAAAATGAATCTAAGAAATACTTAACGTATAACTAATTGTGTAGCACAACTTAATTATTTAAAACAGGACGACAAAATGAATTTAGACAAATACTTAACGTATGACTAATTATTTAACGCTACTTAAATTTTTGATTAAGATAACCTAACAAAATGGATTATTACAGATTACTACAGTGATGCAAATTAAGATAGAGAAATACCAGCGTTTATGGTGCACCAGGATAGTACTAAATACAATCGAACCTCGATTCAAAGTTTCTTCTTTCATTTACTCGCATGTATCGTCTTGTTTTAACGGTCCCACTACAAATGCTATTTCTTATAAAACCTGTTTAGTTCGTATTTGAAATTGATACCTAACTCAATCATTGAAAAATTCTAAAATTCTAATTCTTTTTCCAAAAATCATTCAGACAAATACAATGCTTCAGAGACTGAAGAAGTGATACCGATGAGGACAGTGAACTTAACTAAAACCAATGCAAATATTTGAAACAATAAGGAGCATTCTGTTTTCTCTCGAACTGACATGAAACGAACAGCAGTCTGTTACAAATGTCGAACATTTATTATGAGAGCTCTCAAACCAAAATTTCCAGATATTTTAAATAGGTAAATATGTTCTATTCACCCTTCTTTTACACAGTAAAAACTTTTGCATAAAGTGCATAGTTTGTTCTATTAAATTTTTTAAGAATAGTTGTAGATTTATTTATTTTCAAATCCATTACTTCTTTATAACTTTTTCTACATTTCAAGTCTGTATTTTGATGTTTTAAGTTGACCCGCATTCGTCGTTTTCTCGTGTCTATCGTCCGTGATGACTAGCTCCTTGTAAAGCGACCGATCAAGGTTCTACTATATATAGATTCTCTATAACTTTTTGTCATTTGTCTCTCCATCCTTTACTCCTTTTTTGAATTCATTTTTGTGTAGTGTTTGTTAAATACCTTTTTCTTAAAATGTAATGGTCTTGATTTCTTTTACAGAATAATTTTTATTTTATATTATTTTATTTCACTTTATTTTATTTTATTTATTATTTAAATTATTTTGGCAATACGTATGAAAATCTGAATCCAGAAAATTAGGTAAATGCCTTCTACTGATTCCTTTCTTTGATGATTTTCCTTTTAATGCCGTATATTTTTACATTGTCTGTAGCGACAATGTAGAGTCTGGCGCGACATGTAATGAAAGAAAAATCGAAATTCCAGTGAGAGTTCAAGTGTCCAGAATGTTAGTTACAAGATAAACAAACTTTATATTTCAAAAAATGATATTTCAGTAATGCAAGACAGTGTACAAAACTACTTTGTTCCTATTTTGAAATCAGAATTCAAGAATTATATTATCTATCTCCACAAATCATAGAATAAAATTATTGTGCAATAAAACATATTCAAATAAAACAAAAAAACAGTACTACAAAAGGATTACAGATTGCACTAAGGTCAACAAAAATTACCCTAAAACATCTACGACCACCCAAACCTCGAAACAAAATAATTCCTCTTCCCAACCCGATAATAACAATATTTTCTAAAAAAAGATTTAAAGATTTTTCACTCCAAATGGGATGTAAAGAATTTTCTTGACAAAAAATTCTTTACATCCCATCTTTTCAACCCTGGAGTAAAATAGCTTTTTCTCATGGCTAAGCATATTTTAGTCTTCGCCATCTCGATAGTATAGTTGCTTTCTAGGGAACGCAAGAGTCTCGTCTTTTTCCCCATCTTATACAAGCTGAGGACAATCTCCGTACCTTCGACAATCGATTTTTAAGGATTCTGACATTCGACGAAGAGTTGACCGATACTCCGCCCACTGCATCGCCGGGAGTGTTCCGGTTCGGGAGAATCTAAGCAAATCACAGGATATTCGGGACACATGAAGGAGTACACCCGTAAAATATGGCGCTGCGAACATAAATAGCCGCAATATTTGGAGAAATGAGTTTAAGTAAATCAGATCCTGTACTAGAACATCGATTTGTATAAAGGAAACCCAATCTTGAAGAAACACCACATATTTTCAAGTCGTGGGTTAGCAGTTTTGTGAGGTCAAAAAATGTGTTCTTCTTTACCGGGTGTTTTGTATTCATCGTCCTTAATCTACATTTTTACATTGTCAAAATAATTCTACATTTTTAGTCTTTAATCTATATTTTTAGATAAAATTTAGTTCTTAATTCTGCATTTTTAGTCCTTAATCTACAATTTATTGACCCTAATCCACAATTCTACATTTTTAGTTTATATCTTCAATTCTGCATTTTTAGACCTTATACTACATATTTTGGTCCTTAATCAATATTTTCAGATTGTCAAAATAAAATAAATGAACTAAGCACAATAAGAATCGTAAATTAATATTTAAGTAAAAAAAAAATATTAGAAAAATCTAAGGAATCATAATTAAATTATGTCCTTAATTCTACAGTTTTCGATTATGCACTTAATTCTACATATTAAGGTCTTAATCTGCACTTTTAGATTGTATAAGTAAAGAAAATAAACTTTGCACAATAAGAACCGAAAACTAATATTTAAGTTAAAAAAAAGGCGTTAGAAAAATCCAAGGTATCATGATGGAGACGAGATGAACGAAAAAAAGTGTGATTGCCTGATTGATTTTGGTTGCGCTTCCGATCTTAAAATTCATTTCGTTTTTTCCGATCTTAAAATTCAATTTGTTACCCTCAAACATTTTTATTTCTTTCCCTCTTAATTAAACAAAAATTTGAAAATATTGATCAAAGGGTAGTAACCTTGTATTTGAATTCGTTTAATAGTGGGGTGCTAGATGTGAAAAAAAAATCTCATATTGGGCAATAACTAACAGAAATATGATCAAAATTTAATTTAATTATGAAGCGGTGATGAGACATGATGAAGCAAATCAGAAAATATTGTGTCGCAATTGAAAAGGGTGACTGTTACAAAAATCTCTTTATCAGTAAATAAAATATAAATAAATAATTTCCAATGAAAAATATAAAGAGTAATAAAATTCTTATCCACGTGATTGTTAATACGTAGACTCAAAATTTGAAATAAATTGGTTAAACAGTTATTGAAACAAAACAATATAAAGAATTTTTTTAGCTCTTTATCTCGTAGCATTTCGTTTTTTTTTTTTTTTTTTCATAAACTGATACAATACCGTATATCTTGGTGCATGAGTCGATCCCCTATTTTTGATTGCAAGATAGCAAATATGCCGGGAGTATAAGTCGATTATTATTCTTATAGACGTCATGTGTCAAATGATACTGGACTCATTGCAAAGCGTGGATTTAAATGTTTTTATAAATTATTATTTTTAAAACCTGTGGAATTTCGAATTCTTTGATTGTTGTGAAAACGATTTTTTGTAAGACTCAGCAGATGATTATGAAATAAATTCCATTGCAAAATGGGAACCATATGACAACACTTCTAACGTTATTGAATTCGACACAGATGATATTCTGTAATCTTTAAATTTGTAACTTTATGGTATTTTTTAAAAGTTTTCATTGTCTTATTTTAAATACTCTTGAATAAATTATCTTAATTTTTTTTATCCATAATTTTTTTTTCTGAACGTAATTAAAAGTAATATTTCTAAAATACCTTTATAAGTAAAGAAAGCATAATGAGAGAAGATGTAAAATTAATTGCATATAAATACATATAAAAAATAGTTTTTGAAAAAGTTAATTTGTAAAGGTAAATTGATAAAGAGTTTTTTTTTATATCTCTCTCTTTTTTTCTTCTTTTTTTTTCTTTTTTTTTTTCTTTTTTTTCTTTTTTTATAAAGCATCGACATTTCGCGATCAACGACTATCTGACTTTGTTACCGTCTGAACATCAGTTTTTCGCAAAATTTTGAGGATTTGAAAAGTCGATTTATACACCGATGTGTACGGTATACCATATCCCAGCCACCTCGTTCATCCTGTAAGGTAGCGATTCTCATTTTTTTTTTCTAGCTGCCGAATCTTCATTCGGAGGAAATCATCCTTTAGAAATAACCTTTAAGGTAATACAGAAAGTTGGAACCTATAAAAGACTATTTGTAAAATATGTAAGCAGAAGAATGACGATTTTTTAACGTTTTATCATTAATAATCTTAAATTAGGTTTTATGTCCGACACATAAATTTTTCAATCCTTGTGCTGTATCTAGTCTAGTTTTTGCTGTATATACATAAGTTGAAAATGAATAAAATAGGTCGAATAACGCTTTACTTAAAAACGAAGACTTAAAAGAACTGGTGTAAACGTTGAAAACGGATATTATGGAAACATGTTTATTTCTTAAAGAATTTAGTTATTTTGAAAAAAATACTTATGGAATAACTTATAAATGCCTGTTTTTTTATAATTTGTTCAAGATATTGTTTTTAGAAACATTATATTTTAATTTAAAAAATGCTTTCATATATTTCATACTTGAAGTGATTTCATTAAGACAACCGGAACATTAAATAAAATTATGAATTACAAGTATCAAAACTCATTACTGGTTATAAAAAGTGCAAACTCGCTGAACCCTTTTATTTGTAGAACGTAAAATTGAGGTTGCGCAGCACACTGTTTGGGAACCGCTGTTCTAAGATCACCCCTTCGATCTTTAATTGCTCTTAGTGGCAGAGACAAGTTTGCTCTACTTGGTCAAATATGTTCTTTGACAGTAGAATACAATTTTACTGTCTCAGTATTTATAGAAGGGACACTCTCAGAAGTACTACAACTCTAATTTTCACTACACAGTTTTTTTTCCCCAGCCTTTTAAAGATGGTATCCGATTTACCGCTAAGATTTAGTAATTTCTATTTCTTGCTGGTTAAATTTGGGTTTTATCTTCCATTTAATTTTTCTCCGCAAGTATATTGAGTTTTTGTTTCCGATTACTAACATTCAATCGAGAGGCGTATTAAAATTAACATGTCATTTTTGTCACAGACGAATAATGAAAAACGTAACGGAAAACTATTGACATTTAAATAATATGACTAAAAAGAATGAAACACGACTCAAATTATGATAGCTGACTTTTTATTGTTTAATATATTTCCGTTATCATAGCAATATTTCCTCTAAAATCGAGAGGGAAGCCGTGGTCACTCATGAGACAAAGCTTTCGCCTCCCAATGATATGACCCTGGTTCGAATCCCAGCGGTGGCTGGTAGATAAGAATTCTGCTTGCACTGACCCATACTATACTGTAAAAAATCTAGGTTAATGTTTAACCAAGGTGCAAAGCTTCTAATTGCACCATAAATTGGATAAATATGATCAAGAAATGCGTTTATGGCGCAATCGATTGCACCAAACTTTCGTACTGGGACAGTCACAAGCTTTAACTGTGACCGATAACTTATTTTGTAGCTGTTGACTGATGGACGATTTTGTTGTTGAAGCTTGCTATCATCTCATTCAAGTTGTCTTTGAAATTGTCTATTTCTTTCGCAGGAAAGTAAACTTTTCTTAATTATTTGCATTAATTACAGTTCATTTTCTTTCGTATCATCTTTAAAAATTTTGTCTGTTCTGAAAGAGTTAGCTTCAAATTTTTTCTAGGAAACTATATTCGTTGAATGAATAATTAAATATTTTAAAATCTATATTAGCTCTTTTTTGCTCAGTAAATAAGGCGATAAAACGATTTCATGCTCACAGAAAGTGCAATACCAGTGACAAATGAACTGTAAATACGGCAATCTTAAGCAGCATAGTTTTCTGCCAAATTTACTGCCGGGGAAAATTTTCTGGGTTCGTGTTTTAATTTCATTCTACCGAACAAAAAAATTCGTATGTGCTTTCTGTTAGGATTAAAACTTTTTATCAATATCTATGCTTTTGTTTTGATTTTCATGTTCTATTTTGCTCATTTTCATTTGTTATGTCCCATAATTACACGAATTTTGGTCTATACATTCTAAAATGCTTTTGTTGTAAAATTTTCAATGCGAATTATTCACCTCAAATTAATACTAACCGTGGTCATGGAAACTCGTTTTCTCTTTAACTTCGTTGGGCGCACGAGGTAGGAGAAAAACATTCTAGTGGGTAATATTGGCGTTAAAGAAAACAAAGCAAGATATAAAAACAAAGCAAGATAAAAAAACAAGTTTTTTTTTTTTATTATTATT
Organism: Parasteatoda lunata; assembly: GCA_949128135.1. Lineage (NCBI taxonomy): Eukaryota > Metazoa > Arthropoda > Arachnida > Araneae > Theridiidae > Parasteatoda > Parasteatoda lunata. Next base: position 41,786,996 of record OX421970.1, on the reverse strand, counting down.
CGTCAAGAATATCTTACTGAAATTTAGCACAAAACACCGGCAGGAACAAGATTTGTTTTAGAAATAACATTTAGAAATAAGCTGCTTTATTATTATATTTTTTTAAAAAATAGATTTTATTATTTATATTTTTTAACTAAGCGAAACAAATTTTAAATTAAACAAAATATCGTATTTAAAAAGTTAATAAATATATTTTTTTTATTAAATATAAATAAAAAAATACTTTGATGCTCATAGATACTCTGCTTTAGATACTTATTTTTCCATTTTTTTTTTTTTTTGTTTTGTTTTTTTTTCTTTTTCTTCTTTTTTTGTAGATTTATGTATATTAATTTAGCCCACATTTGTGTTTTGTGAGGGAGGGAAAAGACAACATAAGCATGAAATCGAACGTTTTCATTGATCATCAAAAATGTCATATCTATTCTTTATAATATTAACAGTTTTTTTTTTTTTTTTTAAATAATTTTTTTTTCTTGAAAAGTTTTATTTTAATTATACAAGTATCTCTTTTTATTCTGAAATATATCTGTTTCTATGAAACAAAAGACCTTTAGTTAAAAAGACAATCCTCACAAACAGTGTACATGTGGAGTTTTAATACCATCCACATGAATACTGCTTGTGTGTTTATCAGCAGCCAGATTCCACCCTCTTAGACTCAACACGAACTCTTTGATCTATCCAAGTGGTGATAAATTTTTTCATTTAATATTTTAACAGTTAACAGTTCCTTCAGAAAATTTTTTATGGGGACGCTCTGCATAAAATTCAATTTACAATTTCTCACGTGGAGAAATTCTATTTGGGTGCTTTAGTGCATTTTAACAATAATAATAATAATAATAATATATTAAAATATCAATATTTTTCTTTCCTTTCCGTGATATTTGTGGGTGCAAGGAGGCTTAAGGTAAAAGTCCCCCCCACCGCATAAATAGTTGGTCTCGAAATTTTTTTTTAGGTAGTGAAATGTTTTAACATTTTTCTACATGAGAACTGCAATTTCTAAGTTTTTTTAATATTGTATTTTAAAAATACTAATTAAAATATGACTTGCTTTGATTGATCTTTCTATGTTTTAAAAAAGTAAGGATTCAAATTTTGTTTCTTCAGTACATTTTATTAGCATAAATTAAATTATTTTTAATCTTCTTTCATTAGCACAAAGGCACCAACAACTTCAATGATTTTTAATCAAGAAAGAGACATCGGAAAAAATATTGTTATACCCAGTGCCGAACCAATTGATAAAAATATTTATTCTGCTGAAATTACCAGAATTCCAGAAGGTTATAAACAGTTTTTTCACACTTGAAGAGTACTAGTTTCAAGAACAGTTTACAAACAAGGAATGTGTATAGTTTCAAGTTTTGAGAATGAAGAACCTGTGTTAGGAAAAACAATTATTATTTTGTGAATAGGCCCCAAAATTTTATTTGTGTGTAATCTTTTTAATTCTTGTTATGTTTTTTACAATCAACTGAAAAATGTGATACAGTTAAAGTAATAGCACCAGAAAATCTATAATAATGAATATGTAATAAAAATATTTGTTTTTCTCAAATACTCACCATCATTTACTAATTATTAAAAAAAACTACAGTATTTTTTTTCCAAACTGTGTGAAATTTTAATCTTTTTATCAAGTAGTAAATTATGCTTGTAAAAAAGTAATTATATTGTAAATTTAAAATTCAGATGAGGCAGAGTATATCAAGAAATTTAGTATCTTATTAAAATAATTAAAGTTATTTTCAGATCATCCCAAATTTCAAAACTGTAAGCATTGAGGCATATGTTAACATAATTTTTATTTTAAATTACTGTAAATTAAAAATAATTTTGAATTGAAAGCACTCTCTTAGTAACAAAAACATAATATCTATCATATTTTTGAGTGAATATTTTGCATTTTTTTAATGAATGCTGTGATATGTATAAAAAGTATAATATATTTAAATATTAAGATTTTGCTTAAAAATTATTACATTCTGTCTATGTATTCAAATATCAAAGTGATTGTAAATGAATAAATTATATTTAAATATTGATCTGTATATTTTTTGTTAATATTTCCAAGTTATTTCATTATTTTTACATTTCTTAATTGACGTCAAATTTATTATTTCCATACGCCAATGTAATTAATATTGGAATGTTTCCTTAATTAGAGATTGGAAGTTGACCAATACAATATTTGTCTACTTTTTTATATAAATTTTTATTTGAGAAAAAAATATTTTAATTTTTAAATAATATATTTTTAAAGCGCCAAAAAGCAGAGAAAGTTAGCATCATTAAAAAATATTTATAAAAAGTGAGAAGATAATTTAAATGAAATTCATATAAATCAAATTATAATTTAATTATTTAAATCTATAAAAATTAAAAAAGCTATTTTTATTGACTTTTATAGATTTAAATTATTCTACTTCTTTTTTTATAAATATTTAATAATGATGCTATCTTTCTCTGCTTTTTAGCTTTTTAAAAATACCTTATAATGGTGCAACCTTCCTTGTTTTAAGTTCCCTTCAAAAATACCCAATCATGGTGAATACCAAAAATACCCAATCCTTCAAAATACTTATTTTTGGCGCAACCTGTTCGCTGTTTTTAGGCTCTTTCAAAATTCCGATTTTTGGCGCAACCTTCTCTCATTGTTTGGAGCTAGTGAAAGCACCAATATATAGTAAAACTGAGCACCACTTTATGTAGCAAGCAAATGAATACCACTGCTTGGCGCAACATAGCTCGAAATTTTTTACAGTTTACTGACGCAAAATATTCTCAGTGGCAGTCCAATCATGGGTTGGAATCCCCTTGCCGCCGGGTTAATCACGGGAGGTTTTTGTGGTTTTCCTCTCCATGTAAAGCAAATGGTGGTTAGTTCCTTCAAAAAGTCCTAAACGAAGGTTAGTTTGTTCCAATGCTTGATCTAGGAGATACCTTGTCTTCTGTGTTGGGTTCAAAATTGCAAGGTTACGGAAATGAACTCAGATATGGTCGGCTGCTCAACGCTGGTTATAAAATAAATAAAAACCGAGAGGGGTTTCGTTTTGATTCAAGCGAACAGTTTTGATTTAATACTCCTAATAAAATAACCAATTTAATAAGTGTTTATTCTAAATTTAATCAAAGACGCAACGTTTCAAGAAAGCACACATAGCTGAAAATACATGTTTAAAAAATTATGATTTTTGTTACTGCGATTTTTTGAAGGAAAAAAAATGGATATAACTTGAATCATGTTTAAGAAAATGAACATAAGTTTCAATTGCATGTTTTGAAAAAAAATGAACATTGTTCAAAATGTGAGTTTAATAGATCGGACATTGCATTTCTTTCGTTTTTTAAACATTCATTTAATTGTATTTTTAAAAAAATCAACTAGTGAATCCAAAAAACTGTTTGATGCATTAAATTATTTATAGCTTATTTTAATATAAGTCTTTATTTAAAACAGACTTCAAAACATCCGCAGTTCTTTTTGGATATTGTCGGTGGTAGTATTAGAAACGCGCATATCCAATTTCTTTAACGCGCCTTTTGAATCACGTCCATTTTTTCAAACGCGCATTTTAAGCGATGTCTTTTTTCTTAAATGCGTATTTTGAGTCATATCAAAAAAGTAAAGCTCACCAATGAACCATAAAATTACATAATAAAAATGCATTGTAACCTCAAAATATTATTGAACAAAGCGTAACCTGCTTAAATGAGATTTTAATAATAAAGCTAAGAAATTTCTTTTAAAAAAAAACATGCATTCATCAGTTGATAATAATATTAATTTCTTTATAATGTGAATATAATTTTATTTAAGGAACTCTTTTATTCAATTTTTTTAACTTACTTCATTCAATTAATTTTAATCTGTTTTACAAAAAATATATGGATGAGAAAAAGAATATTTAGTAAAACAACTTTATTTAAAGTTGTATTTTTAAAATAGAACGTTAAAATAAAAATGAAAAAAAATTTCATTCTGAAAAGTTTCAAAATTATTTTTAGTCCAGAAAAAATACTAAAAAAAATCTGCAAATATTGTCGGGTAAAATAACATTGCGATAATAACTTAACATTTTTATCAATTAGATATAAGATAAGAAAATATTTCGATCGCAAAATTTCTTTTAATAAGACTTAAGTATTTAATTTTATTAATTAAAAACTGCAACACTTTTGACATTTTTTTTAATGCTAAAAAACTCTTTCAACAAAAAAAAAAAAAAAAAACTGAAAATTAAACTTTCAAAAGCTAATAAACTCATTTTTTATACAACATTAAAACATTACATCCTTCAAGATTTAAGAATTTTTTTAATTAAATTATGAACATAGTTTTAGGAAAGAAAAGACTTTGATTTTTATTACAGCCATATATTCATATTCTTACTATGACTTTCGCAACCAAATTATTTAAAGTATCAAAACTAATTACTCGAAATTTTAACTAAATTACTAAATTAATTAAAAATTAGCTGTAAATATTTCATAGTAACAATTATTTAATTGAAATTAGCTTATTGACAGTTTTTTTTTACTATTTAGGCACACTTTAGAATTTTACGCTTTTTTCTTTACTCACACTAAGTGTTGCTCTTTATTTAAACTTTAACTTAAAAGCAATTTCTGAAGCAAGAAATATCTTCGAATTTTTCTACACACAAAAGTAGTCTTCTTTTACGAAATATTTTCTACTCAAACTAAAGCTCTGAGGTTGCTTCTCAGAAAAAGTGAATTAACCCAAGACAACATATAAACTAAATTATTATAAAAACAAAAACCTTGTACAAAAGCAGTACTTTTCTTTTTATTTCAACCTAATAGAGTCACTGAGAAAAGAATTATTGAACTTTGCTTATTTTTTTACGTAATAACATATTTCCTTATTTATAACAAAGAACTAATACATTTTTGGAAAAAGTATATGTTTAACTCTTCTACCCAAGAAATGTGCAGGATGTTCCGTATTCATATTATCGGTCCTTATTTTATATCTTTAGAACATTTAGAAAAAAGGTATACTTCTTAAGGTATCAAATTAATATTTAAGTAATAAAAAAGAACAAAAACGTTATTGTAATCTAGGCCCCCTTCTCTGCTTCGGTCTCAAATAAACTTGATTTGTTCTTAACAATTCCAATCAATCTATTAGCATTACATATCTTAACTATTATTGACACTAAATTCTCGGCGCTTCATAAAAAAAAAAAGCCCTGCTCATTTTTTTCTTCTTTTTATTATTATTATTATTATTATTTTATTTTATTATTATTATTTTTTTTTTTGTAAAATGACAATCATCCGAATATAGGGCCGGGATAGCCTGGTCGGTAGGGCACTGGGCCCATGTCCACGAGGTCGTGGGTTCGATCCTCGCCGGCCGAAGACTCCTCGTGTAGTAAATGGTGACTGATGCACGTTAAATCTGTCGAGTCTCAAAGTCCTCCATGTTCCCATTACAAATCAATACCTCTGGGGGTACTGATTCAGGAGTTTCCTTGTATTCTGGATTGGTTCAAAATTACAAGGCTACGGAGTTGAACATCAGTAGTCGTAAACACATGAAATTGGGTCGGCTGTTCAACGACGGTTATAAAATAAAATAAAATCATCCGAATATGACCTCCGTTTACCCCATCACCCACCGCTTTCTGGGAATACCTTCCTCCTATATTTATCACTTTTCGATAATTTCATGCATTTATTTATTTAATTACGCATGAATAGTTGTTTCTACTTGCCATATCAGCAAGTTTGTTTGGGAAACCTAGTAAATTTAAGGCAGAGAGTGCGTTTCTTGTTTTTCAGTGGCACCATCCATGGCTAAGAATACGATTGCAGCCACATACACCACAGCCCGTTTTACAGGACGGACCCAATCATACATCCAGTTATTCATCCACATATTGAAATTTTGATCTGAACCAGAGAACGATCAATCTCCAATTCAGTACTCCCATAGGTAATGATTTGTTATTGGAACTTGGAGGACTTTGACCACAACAGATTTAACGTGCACCAGTCACCATTTATTACACGGGGTTTCTTCCGCAGACCAGATTCGAACCCATCATTATTATTCGAACATCATCATTAATTTCGTCATTCTAGCTAACAATCAGTCACAATACATTGCGATGAGGTCCCGAGTTTAGGGAACTTTTTCGTCGCGTTTTATCAGAAATAACGTGATTTCGTGACGAAATGATTCTCAAAATTAATGAAATACAGCTCAAGGGGATTGCTGAATCATCAAAAGTGAAAGAGGAGTGTGTTTAATTCTAAGAATGTTTTTCTAAGAGTGTTTCCATTGATATTTTCTTACTTATCTGCGATCTTTATTCTGAATAGTTCATAAACTGATATTTTAACTCGGATTCTAAAGACATAAATTTAGGGTAGCTATTGCGAATCACTGTGTACACAAATAATAACTGATGGCTTTGATTTTAAAAAGCCTTTTTTTAGGAAAAAAAAAAAAAAGAATTTTTCCACGTAAAATATTGTCAAGTGAGATTAAAAAACGAAATCTCACGCTTGATAAATGGAATTTCATTAAGTGACAGTAGATAACATTGTTTCAGCTATAAAGGCTATCACAAGATCATTAATTCTCTTGGCAATTTGAAAGAAGGAAAAATTTCATTACGCACTCTCGCTTTTTAGAATAAATTTAATTCTTTTCTCAGATAAACTCTTCCCTTGTAAATGCATTTTTCTTTTTTCTTGATCAATAAAGTAAATTAAATTTCTTTATCGGTGCATTTGTTCATAATTTATTCTCTTGATTGGAAATGAATACAATTAACACGTTTAAACAAAAGATATAATTTCACACATTAAAAAAACTTTAATTAAAGTCAGAATTTCTATGAAAGCAAAATTTTGCGAATTCATAAAATGTTAATAATTAGTTGATAATAGATAATTATAATAAATTAATTAAAATGATCTGAAACAAGTGATATGTCTCATCATCATAATTTTATCTACTATGATATTTAGATTGTTTTCTTTTCATGTATTTCCTTCTATATATTTTCTCTTTCTGTATATTTTCTCTTTTTGGATATTTTCTCTTTCTGTATATTTTCTCTCTTTCGGTGCATTTGTTCACAATTAATTTTTTTGATTGAGAATGAATGGCAATTAACACGTTTAAACAGAATTATAATTTCATGAATTAAGGAAACTATAAGTTATATTTCTTTCTATATATGTATTTCTTTCTATATATTTTCTCTTTCGGTTCAATTGCTCATAATTTATTCTCTTGATTGAGTATGAATATAATAAATACGTTTAGACAAAAGATATGATTTCACTAATTAAGAAAACTTTAATTAAATTCAGAATTTCTATGAAAACAAAATTTTGCAGATTCATAAAATGTTAATAATTATTTCATAATAGATAATTATAATCAATGATGACTCCGATATTTAGATTGTTTTCTTTTCATATATTTCTTTCTATATATTTTGTCTTTCGGTGCAATTGCTCATAATTTATTCTCTTGATTGAGTATGAATATAATAAATACGTTTAGGCAAAAAATATGATTTCACTAATTAAGAAAACTTTAATTAAATTCAGAATTTCTATGAAAACAAAATTTTGCAGATTCATAATATGTTAATAATTATTTGATAATAGATAATTATAATCAATGAATTAAAATGGTCTGAAACAAATGGTTCATCTCAACGTCATGATTTTATCTACTCCGATATTTCGATTGTTTTCTTTTCATATATTTCTTTCTATATATTTCCTCTTTTGGTGCATTTGCTCATAATTTATTCTCTTCATTAGAAATTAAAACAATTAACACGTTTAAGTAGAAGTAAGTCAGAAAGAAGTTCTGAATTCAAATAAGCATAATTTTAAACTATGTTATTGATTTAGAAGTAGTTGTTTATCTTTGAATTACTACGTATTCATTTCACTCCCAAATATTCAAATAATAAAAAAATAAGTTAATTTTACAAGTATTTTTCATTCCTTAAAATATTGTTTTAATAATAATAATTCGTAGCATTTTCTTAAGAGAAGCATATCATCGTAACTTTAAGAAAATGCTGTCAATTAATTTATTAAAATATGGGAATGTGATCAAAGTTATTGATTTTATTTTAACACTTGTTAAAATGTTCAATGTTGACTACTATAGGATTTCTTCCTCTCAAAACAAACAGAGTTCGGCAGTCAGCATGATGGATACTACAGTTACAAAACAAATAAAAAATTTCTAGAATTTTTTTTTTTTCAATTTAAGAAAATTTTACCATTCTAAACGGATATGCTGTTTCATATGGAATAGAAAGTTTTTGGCTGAGTAACTTCACCAATTTCACTACGTTAATAACTGCATTTTAAGGATTTTGAAATATTCTCATAGGTTTTTTCGAATTTTAGATACATTCATTTGGGCATTTATTGTATTTTGTATTTATTGTTCAACATAAGTTTGAGGTGTAAGAGTTCAAAAATAAAGTTGTTTGTATTCAAAAAAGTCAAAGAATTTTTAGCACATTTACCATCATTTACCTGCGCAAACTATTGACGGTGTTTTTTATGACAATATTTTTCATGCTTACCGAGACACGATAATTCCTAAGTTTCATTTTTCATCCGTTTAGTTTTATTTTTTATTCAAACTAATAACAAATTTAACATTATGCGTCCAAACAACGGAATTTCTAATGTAAGCAGGATGTTTTATTGTCCTTATAGTTTGTCTTTATAGTTAGAACTAAATGATTAACTCAAATTTCCATAAAAATTTCAGTTTGTCATTAAAAAATTACAAGTGCATCTAAACAATTCATAAGTGTAACTAAATTAGTAGTCCACATGCTACGGAATTTCAAGCAAATTAATAAGATAAAAGAAACTTATAGGATTTACTAAAGGACAGTTTTCAGGAAACAATTACAAATTCCCATTTCTCACATCAATGTTAAAAAAGCTGTATTTCTTTCTGATATTATTTCTAGAACATGTTAAAAATTTGCTATATTAATGATACGCGGAATCAAAAATCATTTTTCTCAAGAATTTTTAATAAAAGCTTCGATCAAATCTTTATAGAGTCTTTACGCAGAAAAATAATAAAACCAGCTCTAAAATTAAGTTAATCGGGTTAAAAATTAAAATTAATAATGTGATTAATAAGAAAACGTTTAAAAATTGTAAATTTTTTGAGTAATGAAACGTGATGTTTTCTCTCTTTACACGAAATACATCTTATTATTTTTAAAATTTTTAAACCTACTAGAAATACGGAAGGAAAAACTAATAAAAATAAATACATAGGTTTATAGATTAACAAAAAAATTTTTTACATTTTAAATTTATGTTTTAGGATAGAATCACTTATACCTATAGAGTAAATTATTTTCAAATGGTATTATGGTATAATGGTAAATAATTTAGAATATTCAATAAATAACCATTTTAGAATTAAAAATGGAGATTTAGGAAGAAAATTTTAATTTCAATGAAAGGCTTTCAAAATTCTGAGGGCTAATATGAAGTAGCGTGTTAAAATATTTTGTGACAATATCTCTGAATCATAAATAAAACCATTCACGAAATATAAGATAATATTTATCATCGTAATTTCACCATTATAAAATATGCAAAAAAAAGTTAAAGTTAAGACCATTATAAAATACACACAACTTTTTTTAAATACCACGTTTTTCAAATGGACTGAAAGGGAAGAAAATAATTATATTTTTGTCTTGCTTAAAACATGATGCACAATTCTTATCACTTCCGGGGGAAAAAAAGAAAGAGTGGTGATAGTATAAATTCATAGCGAAAGTGATGCATCACGTTTGCTCACGTTTTTCTTTTTAAGTGTGACGAAAATAAAGTTGTTTTTCGCCTTTTTAGACTATTTGATAAACAGGATTTTTAAAATCTATTTTCGTTTTCCTATTTTATTCATTCAGGTATTTTCTTTATTTTATTTATTTATGTTGGAAAGTAGTTGAAATTTCGTTTGGTGATAAATCTGTTTACAAAGAAATAAATAATATTTTATCCATTCCCAATGTTATTAGATGAATAATTCTGTAACCCAGAACAATCATTTTAGGAATATGAAAAGATGGGGAAAAATGGAGATTCGTTTTAACAATTTAAACTTGTTTTTATGTAGTTCTTATTAAATGTAAGAAAAAAACAAATAGAATGAAACAAATCGAAAAATACCAGTTGCTTATAGGGATACAGTTTTATTTATGTTTAATCTCCTCAGCAAGAAATTTTGAAGCGAGTTAAACCATACATATGGTTCAAATTTGCTGCAACCTTTAATATAGTTAAGTAACGAAACATTGAAGAAATTCTGAACCGTGATTTCAAGTTACGATTAATTCAGCTTGAATGGGAATATGGTTTATTTTAACATTTTAATTTAGGTGTGTTCAAAAAATTAAAAGCAATTCTGGCTTAAAATCAAAAATATAGATATACCAACCTATTCATCGTTGATCGAAAATCACTGAAAGCATGTATTCGGAGAAGAATATACTCCACTTGAAAAATGTAGTATTTGAATTTTTTATTCACTTATTCATTTGTTTACTTACTTATTTATCTTATTTTAATTTTTGTGATGAGTAATCTAACGAACATTTATTATACTTATTAAAAAAGATCTGATTAATCAATGTATATTATATTTAATTTTCTCTTTATATTTTCAACGTGTTTGTAAATGAAAAATAAAGTTAAAAAGAAAAACCGCATTAAATAAATAAACTCATATTTTGAATAACTTCATAAGATTTCTCTACTTACCAAAACTAAATACAATTCTCAATTAAAAGTAAAAAACACTAATTGCAAGGTAATAGGTTTATTATCAGACTACTGCTATTTATCAGACTGTTCCACTTATCAAAACTAAAGACAATTCTCAATTCAAAGTAAAATACACCTATTTACTTGCAATTAATGTATTTTATTTTTAATTGATAATTGTTTTTAATTTTGATAAGTGGAGCATTTTAATAATTTAATTAATCGACCAAATTTATTTGGAAGTGTATAAAAGAATGCATTCCACTTGAAAAATGTTGTTTTTAACTTTTTAATTATTTTGTATACTTAATATTCGTTAAAAGATCATAAATCCAACACATAGTAGGGGAAAGAATAAAACCGAGGTGGTGGATAAAACTGGGATTCGCAATCGTTGAGTACTGCTCTCATTTATCAGAAATCAGACTTCTGCTGCCATTTAACAGAAATCTGACTACTGTTGCCATTTATCAGAAATCAGTCTATTGCTGCCATTTATCAGAAATCAGACTACCGTCCTTTCTCAGAAACCAGTCTGTTGCTGCCAGAAATCAGTATATTTCTGCCCTTTATCTGAAATCAGAATACTGTTGTTATTTATCAGAAATCTCACAACCGTTGTCATTTATCAGAAATTAGACAACTGTTATTGCCATTTATCAGAAATCAGTCTATTACTGCCATTTGTCAGTAATCAATCTATTGCCACCATTTTAAGAAAAAAGACTACGACCATTTATTAGAAACCACGTGTAACTAGTTGCACACGTTATCCATGTTATTTTGAGATGAAAGTAAGACAATATATTCTGCGTTGCCGCCATTGATTTAAAAAATTCGATTAAAAATATTATGATTTTTGCTCTGATAACCAGATAGATATGTTTAACAATATTTGAGGTATACATAAAGCCTATATTATTAGGAAGGATATGATCAAAGTTTTATAGAAATTTCTGCTCTTAAATTTGATCAACTAATTTTATGTACGATATCTCTATATATCATAATTTATCCGACCAGATTGGATATATCCGAGTATTAGCATACTTCGCAAAAATCATTAATTGCACTAAAAATAGTTCTACTATATTAAATAATTTTTATTTTTTAGATCAATCAGTAATTTATCTTTCAAATAAAAATTTAAGCAACTATATTCACATAGCTGCTTAGGAAAAAAAATCCTTAATAACCCAATTTTGTCCAATTTTCCTTTACATATTCTTGAATGATTCAATCTTTTTAAGGTAACAGAGTCGTTTTGTTTATTAAGAAAAAATCAGCATTATCTATGCCTATTCCTTCAATTTTTTTTTAATATTTTGAACGTGTTTCGAAAAATGAAATTAAGGGAGATCTGTTTAAAATAAATAACCTAACATTTTCATTTACTTAATTAGACTGTTTCACTTAAAAACAATTCTGATTTAAAAACATGAAATTCTCACTTTTTTGCAAAAAATGGTTTACGTTGTTTAATTTTTAATCTGCCATATTTATACGGAAAAGAATATATTAAATGCTTAAAAGTAGTTAAAAAAATTTGTTCGAGTTTCTCCAAATCTTAAACAGTTACTTTTCTTTTATTCACCATAACCCTAATTTAAATATCAAATAATAAAACCCAGATTTCAAAACTTCTGTTGGAAGAAATTTAAAATCGATACTTCTTAAAAAAGAGTTTTCACGCACTCCAGATAAAAACACATTTGATTTTGATAACATTCACTAGATTTTGTTGCTATAGCAACAGTGTCGTGAGCATCTTACTGTTTACAAGTCTTCCAGGAAAATTTAAACGTCACAAGTATTGTCGGGAATAATTCCGGAAAATTTATTTGTCTGTTATTGAAGAAGAAATTTCGCCGAACTAAATCGCTGTATATTCTTTTTAGAGTTTCACTTTGCTTGGAAAGTTGGTTTTGGAGATTAATTTATCACAGAAGAAGTATTCAAATGTAGATGGGAACTAAATTCTTTGTTTTTAATCTCAATAAATGAATTAGAAACAATTTAGTAGCAAAATAATTTACCCTTCATAAATATACCATTCAACTGAAAAATACTTTACATTCTTTTACGAAATTTAATGTAATCAAACTTCCTGACTTTAACACAGTAGTTAACTTACAAAATACTACTCAGGTTAGAACCGCATTGTCTCAGTGGTTAAAGTTACTGAGTTGTCTTAGTGAAAGACAGGGATTCGGTCCACGGTGGTGGGTTGAAGCTCACCCAGCTTCAGATCTATGAATACCAGCATGTCTGTGAAGTAAAGGAGTCCTCTGCCTAATGCTGATCACGTGTTTATTCCGTTGGTCTCAAAATTGAAGAGCCTTAACCTCTAGGAACCCCTGGCTCACGGCGGACTGTTGCGGGAATACTTTACTTTACACGGGTCGTTCTGAAACCTCCCTCAAGATATTTGCTCGAAAACATAGGCTTTTGGTTAAAATTTACGCAATTTTTTATTTACTCAACAGCATCAACAAATCAATGTATAATGAGGGAGGGGCTTTATTGTTATACATGTTTCCAAATCAAATTTCTTCTCATTTATAGTTTTTATTGTGATGCACATTCTGCATTGGTAAGTTTAAATATGTGTATTTAAGTTCACTTAAACCTTAATTTCAAATCCAGGTAATCGTTCAATTTGTTACTACTAACGTCTTAACAAAAACGTTCTTATAAAAAATTATAGCAATTATGCATGAAAAAAAAAACAATGATGAATAAGTATCAACCATGAAGCTCGGTGAGGTAAGCAAGCAGGGGTCGGAGTCTCATAGTCCTATAACAAAAATGGCAGAACAACTTGTGTTTGTTATAACATCTGAAACCGTATAAAACATTCTACGATCTTATTGTAAAGCGTTTCATCCATATCAATTAAAAGTTTCAATTAGGAGAGGGGAAAATATGAGAACATTCAATTTTGCGCTCAATATTAGATTAAAACATTTGTTTTCAAATTAAGCATGATATTTAAAAACTATATTGGAGACATAAATGTTTTTACATTTTATCTTAAAAAAAATAGATTTATTTGTTATAAAAACAATATCAAGATCAAACAATATCCGACAATTGAACGAATTTATATCTATGATTATAAATATAAATGTATAACATGTATATATATATATATATATATATATATATATATATATATATCAGGTCTATTGATCCGATGTCCGCGCGGACGGCCATTTTCCCGTTAAAGTTCGTGATACATTTTCAATATATATATATATATATATATATATATATATATATATATATACTCGTTCAATATTTTTAACACCCATATAAACGTCAAAATTACAATTTTAAATTGTAAATTTTTACGTTTGAAATATAATTAATATATATTTTTTCATTATATTTTAAATGTACTACTTTTGTATGTATTTTTGGCATCCTTGTCAAAAAGGAAGCCAAAAAAGTATACACATTTGGGGTTGATGATTAATACTAAAGCAGCGAATTAACAAAAACAGTATCGATAGAAGGGACAGTATAAAGACAGGACTGAAAATAGTAAAACCGGTTTGAGTGCCTCATGAAACTTGGACATGTTTCTAATAGCCGTCTTTTGACTCTTCTCCTTTTCTTCCGACAATCAATCAGATTTTGATGTTTTCGGCCACGCCTCACTCAGTAGTGATTCAAAAGATAGAATAAGTTTGCTCTCTGATTTTTTCCCCTTTGCTTAACTATTGTTCATACGTGACCAAAGGGTGTGATATTTGAATTCTAAAAATATATCTATTAAATTTTTAAAGTAATAAATACATAACTTCTCAAAAGCCTCTATAAACTATATATTTATTTTTTACATTTCTCTATTGAAAACACATTGGTTTAATAAATTTCTTTTAAATGACTCGGTATGAAATAGCATGAAAAATAGATTGAAAAGCATGATTTAATTGTTTTAAATTTTTTTTTATTCTATATATATCGAAACTGAACAACAACGCATTTGCACAGCTAAATTCTTGACAAGTTCAAATAATGTCGTCATTACAGCCTCTAATATTTTTCCCCACTGAAATCATCATATTTGAGTTAGGTCAACATATTTCAAGAACGCAGGTGATCTTGAATTCAACACATTTTTAAAATTAAAAAAAAAAGATTCTCGATTTAATACTAGGCATTTGTTCATTAAGCATAACCTATTCTATTTTATTTCGTAAAAAATCTATATAATTACTTATTTTCAAAGGAGATGAAACAATTCATCAAGAAATCAAACAACAGAATAATTAGTTTATAGAAACAGCAATTTAGTCGAACCATTAGTTATCTACTAAAAGTAATCATTTAGAGCGCAGAAATCGGAGTAAATTAAATTGACCTTTTAAACAATTGTGTACCAAGTTTTTATTATTTGGGGGTAAGTGAAAAAAGAAGAAAAGGGTGTGTAAGAATTAATTTACCACAGGTTCAATAGCTTTAACAGAAGAATTAAAACTATTGAACGTGGCCATACCAAATAGAAATTTATGTCTTTGACAAGTATTTATTTTTTACATACAGTCCCTGGCCAAATTATTAGACGCACTCTAAGATTCTATGTAAAATCTTAATTAGCAGGTGATACTATACAGCTTCATTATTTTTAAGCAACTGAAATCGGTTTGCACTTGTTTACGTTCGTGTATCAATTAGTTAAATTAGACGATATATAATTAAAAAACTCGACGATTGGATAAATTAGACGGTATATTATATAAATATAGAATATTTATTATATCAGGTATTATATTAGTATATTATAATAATTAGACCAAATTATTAGACGCACTGTAGTTCTTTACGAGTTTATATACGTTATGCACGAGTTTATATACAATACTTTTATACTTAAACATGCATGTAATGGGTTTCTATTCAGAAGATTTTTTATATACTTCCCATTTGTATTTATTTTTAACGTAGTGCATTACGATACTAACCAATTGATACACGAACATAAACAAGTGCAAACCGGTTTCAGCCACGAAAAAACAATAAAGCTCTATAGTATCACCTGCTAATTAAGATTTTACATAGAATCTTATAGTGTGTCTAATAATTTGGCTAGGGACTGTATCTTAGACATTTTTTAAATGTCAATCTAGGTTTCAGTCTGTATGGAATAATTTATTTTAAATTAAGCGCAATATTGTAGACACTGTTGAATTTATTCATAACCAAAAATATTATAAGTTTACATAGAATTAACTTCTAATTAAACATGATAATCGAGTCTAGGGAGAGTATCTTAAGAAATTTAGCAATATACTACAGTAAAGTCTATTTAGAAGAATAAGGTAAGAAATAAACATACTTTTACCGAGTTTACATTACCGAGTTTGAAATTCATTAAAACCCAAAGCTTGTAAATGTATGGGGAATTATAGTTTTCAAGATATATCATAATTATAACCATCGCTAAACAGTCGACCCAATTTTGGGTTTAGGACTACTAATGTTCAACTCCGTAATATAATTTTGAACCCAATCCAGAAGAAAAGGAAACTCCTGGATCAAGTATTGGGAGAAATTTGCCTTCGTGGAAGATTCTTTGATGGAACTAACCCGCTTTTGTGTTACATGGCGAGGAAAAGCTCAAAAACCTCCCAGGGTTAGCCTGATAGCTATTGGATTTGATTTTCAAGACATAGAAATACAAAGCAGAAAAATTTAAATGCGTTATATTTTTAATCCATTATGATTAAAATAATTCAATTAAATGGCGCTCACACTTCTCACTAATTATTAATAAATGATAGCTAAATTTTTTGTTTTCGGAATACCATCATGTATTTTTTTTTTCTTTTTCTTGATCTCATCCCCAGTGTTTTACTATTGTTATTTTTTTAATAAAAATATAACAAAAATAGCTGAAATGACAAAATAATTTTAATAAAATCAGTATAATCATTAGAAAATAAAAAACTACTTTTTAAATGACTTTTTTTAAAAATGTTAAATTAGGATTCCATTATGATTTTTTTCTGTTTAATAAGAATTCGCCGGCATAAATGAGAAACAGTTTAAGACAATTATCTTTACATGTTATATAGAGAAATCTCTGACAGAGAATTAATTTAATTTTTTCATGGTAAATATATACATGTTTCAAAGTTATAAAATGGTGTTTCTTACTATAGTTAAATTTAATATTATACTACCTGTAGATACTTATCGATAAAAGCTTAAAAGCCTTTTATTAAAAATCTTTTTTCATTGTGATATAAATGCAGCTGTTCTAGCTTTTCCAAGTTTAAATGCAAAAATCTATCTACGTTAAAAAATTTAAAGGCGACGTCGACACCGACGCTAGTTTGGGTTTTCAATTTAATGTTACATTTTGTTTTGCTATTACTCAGAAACTTGAAATTTTGAATGCGTGTAGAAAAATTAACAAGGAGGGCAATTAAATAAAAAAATAATGTTCACTAATTAATTCGAGAATTATCAACTGTTAAACTTATAATAAAAAATACCATGCCTGCCGTTTTGCAGCTTACAGAAATCAACGAAACGCACCAGAAATAAATCAAAAACAAAATCATAATAAAATCACTTTGTTACAAAATGTTTTTTTAGTTTACATAAAAAAAAATTTTTTTTTAAATTTGAAAATAATCACTAGTCCTATTTTCATTTTTAAAAAACTCAAAATGAATTTGCCCAAATCTAAATGCTTAAACAAAGAACATTTTTCTTACGCCTATAAAAAAAAGGTAAAACTCATCTGGAAAATATTTAATTATAATTATTATATATTAAATATTTGAAAATATTTAATTTATTAACAGCTTTTTTTAAGAGTGCAATAATTAAATGTCAGTAATTACTATTCTCTTTAACTAAAGTCAAAATCATAAAACAGTTATAAATCTGACAGTCACGCTAAAACTGACAGAAAGTAACTTCGTAAATCATCTTTTTTTTCTAACTCCATTAACTGAAATGCCTAGGGCAAAATCCTACTTGTTCATACGACAACAATTAATGAATTCCATTTAAATAATTTCTTCTAATCTCAAAATATTAAAACGTTGATTAAAACAGAAATAAAACTTTGAATAAATAAAAACTGGGAATGATATTTTTCATAAGTACAAATGCATTTTAAACCGACTATTTTATCACAATAAAACTTCATTCGAAATTTATCAAATATTTAATAAATCTGCTTAGAAAAATATGAAAGGGAAGTCGTGTTTAGATGAAGTGTGCTTTGAATTAAAGTCTCGTATTTTATTAGATTTGATAAGTGGAAACCACGAAAGATTAAAATTAGCTATGTTAAATATTATTGATTATAAACTTTCTGTTTTTTACGTTAATATGAACCGCATTTCAGACGAATTATTCTAAAAAAATACAAAAAATTTGCGAAATGTCATCCCTGGTGCTTGCAATATGTATGCTTTGCTGTCATCCCTGGTGCTTGCAATATGTAAGCTTTTCACTTGAATGTTTTGAACTTAACAAACTCCTTTTAAAAGTTTTCAATAAATATTGAAAACTATTAAAAAGAGCTTATTAAGCTCATATAGTATAGTATGGTAATTGCGTATAGTGGCATTTTCACATGCTGACATTATGACTAAATTTGTAAGGTGTGCGTAAAAATATATCTAAAGAACTAGGTAAAAAGATCTTTTGCACAAACCGTAATTTTTTAAACCTAGTGAGGTATTTTTTAAAATTTTTATTTATTAATTTATTTTTTTGCTGGTAGAGAAATTTTTTAAATTCAATTAAGTTCTATTGAAAGTTTAAAAAATTAATTTTGTGTCATAAACTGGAAAAAAATTGTAGATTGCATGAAAAACTGAAAAAATTGGAAAATCATCAAAACATTTTAACAATAATAAAATGAAACAATTTTCTCTAGGGAAGAATTTTTTTTTCTGTTGCATCAGATTTTTTAACAGACTTTCGCTCCACTGATTTCAAATCTACAATCAGTTTCTCTCTCTAAGCTGCAGGTTTCTTTTTAAATGACTTGTTTAGTCTACTTTTTACGGAAATGTACAAGTTTAATAATATATAGCAAATACATAGTTATATATAGCAGGGGGTCGCATATATGTTGATACAAACTTCTAAGAGAGTTAGGACACATCATCAGGATTAAAATATCATAGAAATCCATGCCCGGAAATGTCGTCATAAGCCGCTATGGGTGCTTCCTTATTATGAACTGTTTCTTAGGGTAATTCTGAGCAGGTAATAATAGGGAAGAGCCCCTAATAACCTATGAAGACGTTTCCGGCCATGAGCTCTTATGCAATTTTAACCTTAATAATGTGCCCTAGCCTCTTAGAAGTTTGTATCAACATTTAAGCGGCCGCCTGCTATATATAACGTTTTTAAACTTGTATACTTCGACAAAAAATATTCTAAAAATGTTAAAAAATACTGTAGCTTTAGGAGCAAAACTGGTTTCAGGTTTGAAACCTTCACACCCATTACGCAAGATCAAGTACTTGAAAAAATGCAACAAAACATTTTCCGCCCAGCGTATTTAATTATACTTTTTAAGAGCTTTCTCAAATTTTGAAAGAAATTAAGTTTTTAAAAAATATTTTTGGGCATTTAATAAATTGTTTTGAAGTTCAAAATGAATTGCGGAGCTTCTGAGAGCAAATATTGTTTAAAATGCACGCTTAAAAATTTTCTTTAATTTGTCGCTAATGTGTATTTACTTTTTTTAAAACGTTTTGCGAATGTCATTTGCAGAAATCATTTGTTTGGTTAAATAGTGCAAAAAATTTCTATTGTTATTTACAATTCACGAGCTCTAATGCTGTTGTGATACAAATCTTTAAATGTTGGGGAAAAAATCAATAGTTGGAAAAATAAATCTGAGACAAACACAATTTAGAAAGTAAATGACTTTACGTGCAATATTCACCTTACTTTTCATTTATATTTGGAAAAAAAAGTTAAAGTAAAGTAATCAAAAACCATGAAAAAGTTAATAACTTTCCGAATAATCTTCATTTAAAATAATTTATTAAAAAGTCTAAGATATCAATATTTTCCAAAATTTACTTTAGAATTAAAAGGGGGGGAGGGAATTTTCATTTTCATTTATTTGAATTCTTTAAAAAAGGAGATATTTTGTTGAGTCAGTAACTTTATATTTGGAGGAGGAAAAAAACGTTTTTTCCTTGATATAAGTTTCACGGTTAAGAATTTTCTTTTAAGCCTTGATTGATACGATTATTCAAATAAAAAAAATATTCCAGAAGTAATCGAAAACTGATTAAAAGTAATATGATACGTTTTAAAATTCCTTAACGAAAATGTTACATAAAAAGGCATTTTTGTTATATACAAATCGTAAAACTTATTGCAATTTCTCCTTGCTATTAAAAATCTTTTACAATACCGTAATTTTAAAAACATAACATTTTATTGAAAATATGGCGTGAAAAATTAAAATGTGTTAACGTACATTGAATAATTTTGGGATTATTATTTTAAAATATTTTATTTCATACAATTAAATGCTACCGTTTTTGGGATATATTACAGGGTGACAAGAAATAACTTGAACAAAATTAAAACCAAATATATCGCAATATATATCAAACTCATTTTGGTCGATGTTTTACTTCCTAATTCAAAAATATTTGTTTGAAACAAAAATGGACCCTTTTAATACAAATCTTCTTCGGCATATAGAAGTCAAATCCTTCAAGAAAGTTGCTGGGTGACTTTGTTACAGCACAAGAATGACCACTTTATTCACCAGACTTGAGTAAAATCAACATTTCAAATTGGTACACTGTAGAACATACCCATTTTTTTCTGGACTTTCTCCGTATATTTGATGGTTTAAAGCTGCTGTGTTGACAAATCGGTTTTTCTTGTTTTTAATCATAATCATAAACGGATTAAAACCGACAGTTTAAATTCTAATTTTTGCCATACAGTTTTACTTGCTGTACGATTGCTTCAACTCTTCTGAAACCATTTTAAGTTTATTTTCTATGCTTGCTCTTTTTTTTAAACAATTATTTTACGGTAAAGATAGTTTCACACTTTTCTTTATAATGCCCCAAAATAATGCCTTTAACACTAGAGGCAAGGGACAGAGTACTAGCCTACCAATAAGGTAACCCAGATTCGAATCCCAGAGATGGCTGGTCGATACAAACTCTGCTGATATAAAATATACATATCTGGTGCGAGCATAGATTTCCTTCGTAACTTTCACAGTGAAATCTTGTTCTCAAATGGTAAAAATCGATTGTGACTACAGATTTATTTTTAATTTTTGTTATAAAAGCTTGATTTGATATGGTAAAAAACTAGTCTGGTTACGGATTTTCTTCGTAATTTTTATGGAAAAATCTTATTCTTGTATTGTTAAAAAACCATTGTGATTATGGATTTGTTTTTTAACTTTTACAGAAAAAATTTACTCTTAAGTGATAAAAAACCACTGAGGCTACAGATTTACTTCGTAACGGTTTCGCATAACCAACCCAGTTGCCGGTTTAAAACCGTAATTATTACGGAATTCTCTTATAGTTTTTGTGCATTTTGGAGCATTCTGTAAACAGTGTTGAAATTGCTTTAGTGTTAAAATAATAAAGTTGCTTGACTATTTTATTTAAAAAAAAAAAGATTCATTGAATTTGCAATAAGCACAGCGAATTTAAAAAATTAAAACAAATGCCATCTATGCCCAAATTTGAAGCCGGACAATTAATTACTTACGCATGAATCAATTATTGAAATTTGTGCAGCTGCACTGGAAGCTTTTTTTTTCGTAAAATGCTAATAAGCACTGCGTGAGAAATTACAAATATATTCTAGACGGATTTCAGACAGAAATAATGCCTTTAGAAGTTGATTGGTTTCTTCATCAACCAAGAGACAATAAATAGTTACTAATCAATTCTACAGTTTAATTTTTACCTTGCGTACTATATCCGAAAAACTTATAACCGAGAAACGCAGCAGACAATATAAAATAACTTAAAAATGCTTAAATAAATATTTTTAATGTTGGAAAACTAAATTTAATGCACGGATATAATGAGAGGTTTGTATCATTAATTTCAAACAAAAATTGTTCCTCATTTTTTTTAAAATTGCAACCTCATTTAAACTTACAAATATATTGACTCACGCGTTCATATAATAATAACTAATTTAAATAATTATGCACCTCGATAGAGCAATGGTTAAAGCATGAAACTGTCATTGTAAAGAAGCCAGGTTCAATCCTTTCTGATGGCTTATCAGTTTCCAAACTGCGAGTATTTTTCCATTCTTGTTTAGGAAGTAAAGGCAGCCATTGCGTTATTGACCACATTGCAACCAACATGACATTGTCCCAAAATTGTAAGAAATACCATTCATGACCCCCCCCCCCCCGCCAAACAAACTGGCTGTTGTTTCGGGATATACTAATTTAAAATTTAAACAATGAAGCATCACAAAAGTAACTCTCTCTCACCTTCTCTCTCTCTCTCTCACCCTCTCTCTCGCCCTCTCTCTCTCTCTCTCTCTCACCCTCTCTCTCTCTCTCTCACCCTCTCTCTCTCTCACCCTCTCTCTCTCACACACCCTCTTTATTCATAGAGATGGCAATAACGTAGAGAAATTAATCAGGGTGTGTGATTGCTTATTATTTGAAAACAGACATTTACAAAATGCGACAGTAAAACTGTGATATAAAATTATTTAGTTATTTCGTTTAACTAACATAATTACTGTAAATAGTTGTTTTACAGGCACTATTATTAAACTTGTAAATAAAATATGATAATTTGAATGCATATATAAATATTTTAAATATATTTAATATTTTTAAAATACACTGATGTAATATAGTGTTGCTCAATACGTGCCTATATATCGAACGCAGGTAAAATCGAATGCTGTTTTGTTGAAATTTGAATTTTGCTTACCTTTTTTCCGAACTCCTGATTAAGATTCTTAACATGCATTAGCTAAAGATTCAATAACATTAAAAATAATTTAGGAAATTTCGCATTTTAGAATAGTTTTCTCTTGGTTGGAAAACGCATGCAATTAGATTAAATACCGAAAAGGATATCGATATAATCGATATAATACAGACCTGCTGGCCAACTCAAATGGTCACTATATGACCAGGAACGTAACAGAGGGCCTCATCTTAGGTAAACATTCCTTAAATACAAATTCAAAAAATTAAAAAAAAACTTTAACGTTAGGCTATGATTGAAATAAAATGACTATAATTCAAATAAAATGGCAACAAATCACTCGAAGTCCAAATTAATGAGATCCTATTTGTTTACCCTTTCCTACACTTACTTTTTAAAAACTTGTATTTATGTACGATTTCGTACATGGTAGCTTGTTTTCCAACTTGGTATCAGTTAATGAAACACGCGGTAAACCATCACCTCCTAGAAGAAAGAAAGCCTCAGCACGGATCAATTTAGTATTCCGACTAAACGAAGATAAACTGCGTAGTGGAGTAAAATAAGAAAGATGTTATTACGCTTGGACTACTAAAGGATCAAATTTCTTGTTCATGGTAACCCGTGTTGAGGCCTTCTCTCTTCCAAGAGGTATTGGATAAACTCATAGTAAATTTCAACTTCGAAAAAAGTTTTTCTCAAATATATGGGATCCACTTAAAATTCATTGTACCAAAATCTTAAATTATTTTAATTGCTATTGGATTTAATATGTATTATATCTTAACGATTATTAGAATATCTCTCAGACTGAAAAATCAACAGCATTAAAGACAGTTTATTGTTTAACATATTTTCAAAAATTAATTTTATTTTATTGTAACTCCATTCACTCTTATTGAAAATATATATCTCTTCTCGTCATCATGAAATCGGTACGAAATATTAAATACTGCATTGAAACATCATATTTGGTGAATTATGAAAAACGATTATTAAATTATGTTAAAAGTTTTATTATTTCATTAGCATATTTCGAGAAGCTTTTATATTTACTTTTTGGAAACTATTTAACACACAAAAATTTCAAATTTTTTAAAGTTTTTATTTTTGTATGCATGCAACGAAGAACAAAATTTTCAATAGAAACATAAAAGGGCCGCATAATTGAACATGATGGGCAACATGCAGGGACGCAGACCTGATATAAAAACATCAAAAGAGACCTGATAAAATAAACATCAGTTACGTTTTCAGAACTTCGTAAGTCAAGCACGGGAGTGACTGTCCCTTCTGTGATCAAGCTGACATAATAGAATCCAATCGATTCTTTTCTCAAGAATAGATTGTAAAGAGGGCAGGTCGAGCGAGCACTCACCTGCAAGAACGTTTCTCTTTTCTTTTTAGAAAAATTATATTATCGGCACTTTCATTATTCGATCATTTTCACAAAGTATAGTGTGTTCTATTTTACGAAAAGGTGGGAGCCATTGTGAAAAGTTGAAAAATTGATTTGAACTGTGAGCGACAAATTGGTTGAGAGATCCCAAGCGACTATCGATGGGTTCGATGCATTCTGTCAGACTTTAGTCACTTTTATAATAATAGGAGGATAGTTTTGGATAGTTAGTTAATGCCGTTTGGAAAACTAGTTCGTCACATGGCGAGACAACGAAAAAAAGTGGCCACTTAAATACGGTTACACTTTTCAGCATCATGTTTTTCCCTTTAAGGTTGTTTAATGATAAAAGTACATCAATTCAGATTGACTTCTAGAAAACAGAAGTCTCATTAAAATAGCACCGTCTCCATTCAAAATTTTGATCCTTCAAAATCTACAATTTATTGTGGACAGATTCATGTGGAAGGAGAGTTCTTTAATAATTCACATATTTCAATGTTGTAATGCAGTGTTTCCCAAAGTGTGGTACGCGTACCCCCAGGGGTACGGGAACAGTATAGCAGGGGTACGGGTTATTATGCGAATTATCTTGCAACAAACGAAAATTTCAAAAAATATTCAATTTCAATAAATTTAGAAAGGGTACACAAAAGTTGTAAGTTTGGGAAACACTGTTGTAATGTATACGTTAAATGTATTTTGCACCCCCCCTCCAAATTTTTTGACTTAAAGTTCTTTAAAGGCAGCATATTTAATTAAATTTTGCCGCATATTTATGTCATTTCTTATAGTTTAACTTTTTATAGCCATAAATTATTTCTTATATAATTTTTTTTAATGTAATTTAATCTGAGCAAAAAATTAAATGAAAAAGACGTATAGATATCAGTCACCGACTCATTAGGTTTAATGAAGAAGTGGCTATTAAGTAATAAGAGTCTACCGGTTACGGGCTACTAACTGAAAATTTTAATTTTCAAGTCTTTTATATTACCTACCACTAAGTCACTAAAATGAACCACAATTTAGATACTTAAAACTATAATAGCGTGCAAATTTGGTGAAATATTAAAGTATAAGTAATTGAATTGAACCGTGTTTCCGTCTAATTCCATAATTTCGGATTAATTTACGGAAGGATTAATTTAAACGATAATATAGTTCAATATGGCACCTTGTTAAAGTTGTTAAATTGAACAGTATTATGTTTTAACAAGTCTTAAGTTTCTTACAAGAATACTAAATATTCTAGTTAAAGTATAGCGATAAGTTCTTACCAATGTAATTTGAAAAGTGAGGGAAAATATACATCTCATAGAGAAAAAAACAAAAATTATAAGCACATCTGCATTGATTTAAAATCAAATATCCAAATATAATGTAATATCTAAAAGTGATACGTAAAACTTGTGTAAGTTGACCACTTGTGGTGCATTGTTTTAGTGGTCAACTTAGACAAGTGGTCAACTTATAGAGGGGGCGGGTCATTGTTTACTTTTTCATTTCCTATATCATGTTGCTATATATTTAAATTATTTTTTTTACTTGACTTAAAAATTTTATTTAGCAAATAACCAAATGAATATCTTAAGAAATGTGTTTAAACTTGAATGAACTTTAATTTGTTACATATACATAATTCTAATATTTAACTAACTTTTTTAAAAAAATTATTGCGTTAGTTATGCCTGTGAAGTGTTTAATAAAAATAATTTCTTAAAATATCAGAACACGAAGACATGTAATTTGAAAACTTTTAACAAGACAAAAATATTTGAACACTTTAAAATTTATTCTGTTATTACTACACTTACTATCTGCTCACTATTGCAACTGGAAGAGCAACTTTTCAACTAACACATCTGTTTTCAATGAATGAATGAAAGAAATGGTCAAAAGCTGCCCCCCTACAGTTTCCCCAGATGGTCAACTCACAAAAGGGTTTAGATTAGCTTTTTACACTATTTCACCAAACAAGTGAAATTTTAACATACATTGCAAAATGACAGAATATTTTCAGAATTTTTTTTTCTGGTCAACTTATGAGGGTTTTAGAATAGAATTTCATAATACTCCTAGACAAAATTGACTTATTTCAGTGGTCAACATACAAGATAGGCAGGTGATCAAGTTACAAAGGTTTTGCTTCTTTATATTATATAGGAAAAATTCCGTTCTTGATAATTGAGGTCAACTTATGCAGGTGCCCAACTTACAAGGGTGGTCAACTTAGCAGGTTTCACTGTAGTTGAATTCCAAGTTAAAATCATATTGCCGTTAGCTCTGTGGAATATATATAAGGACTTAGTAGAATAATTCTGAATATAGATATATATCGCTGGTTCAAAACTAAAACGACAGACACTTCTGCACTCACTTCTCAATCAAATAACATGAGAAGTGAGTGCAGAAGTGTCGTTTTAGTTTTGAACCAGCGATATGTTCTGAATTCCATTAATTTCTGAAAAATGTTTGGAATTAAAAAAAGGCTATAAACATTAAACGCCCTACATCATTCATGCAGTGTACCATTTATTAGTTATGACAAAATAAAATGAAATCTCTGCGAAAATTTATATTGAAAAACTCAATTTTCATGCCCCACGCATCTTAATTTCATTTAAATAAAAAATTGTTCTAAAATTGATAGTACATTGTAAAAAAAATTTAAGTTTACGGAAAAAAATTGCAGTTGGTGTGTCAGTATAAAACTATTTATTTCACCGAGAAATACAGTTACAGGCGCCTGTTTTTTAAACAGATGAGTAATGTAGGTTTAACAAACAAACTTCATTATTTTAACAAAAAATTCGCTCTTCTCTAACAAAATATTAATAATATATATATATATATATATATATATATATATATATATATATATATATATATATATATATATATATATATACATATATATATATATATATATATATATATATATATATATATATATATATATATATATATATATATATATATATATATATATATATATATATATATATATATATATATATATATATATATATATATATATATATATATAATTGTATTTCTAATTTTTTCGATCAAACCTTTTGTATATGAGCAAAAATTAAGTTGACTAGTTGACTATTTTACGTAGTAAAGGGAAAAATTTCTATACTCTATTCAATTCACTCATAAAAATTTAATTGGAAAAAACTCAGCAATGAAAAATCACAATAATTAAAATTATAAAGTAATTGACCCTCTTTAGTTATAATTGAAATAGTTTGCTATTAAACTTTTGTAAACCTTGTGATTGCTTTTACATAGAGTTTATTATATTTAAAATATTTCTGTTAGTCTAGATGGTAATATTTAAATTAGTTTTTTTAATGTATGACAAAACAATCCATGGTGCGTCATGGAGATTGAACCTAAGATGTGAGAAGTTATCTCTAAAAAAACTTATTTTTGCATTTAATATTAATTTATTAGGTAATAATGAATTAGGTAACTAATTAGGCAATAGTAGTCATATAGTTTGAATACATGGTAGTAGTACAGCTTAAAACCTATTTAGTTATAATTTATTTTCAATATTTTTTTAATTCTACTTATATTTAAAAAAAGGTAAGTAATTATAAACGAAATTTCTTAAAGTATCCTTTAAAATACGATATAAATAAACAAAATCTGATTTTAATCGCAAATATTTTTAAATAAATCAAAAAAATACAAACAATGCTTAGACATGCAGATCAAATCTGCCAGAATATGGTAACATTTACCGAGTTTCTACCTCTATGGTAACAAATAAAAAACTCAAAAATTTTTACTGAAGAGCTTTGCTAATGATTTTGGAAAATAAGCAGTAAAATATTGTT
>OX421970.1:41535262-41758762 GCA_949128135.1 Parasteatoda lunata | reverse complement strand
AATAATAATTTTTAAAATTTGCACTTTATTTGTAGTTATTTAAATCTTAGAGGAACAGCTACTGATAATTGAAATTTATTTGTTTTACAAAATAAAAAGTTAAAATTTTTTTGAATATGAAAGAAGAAAAAAATTTTCAGACTACTTTTTTTAAAAATTTCATATTTTAGTACTATAATTCCGATAATCTAACAGTTTTTTTAATAACTATAAGATTGTTTCTAATAATTAAAAAATATCAAAAAAATATGCTTTGGCTTGTTATCAGAGCTGAAGAAAAAAAAAAAATGTATGAAAGGGACACCGGTGTCCTATCTGCGTCGTCAAAGAGTTGAGAGATTTGATTTCACGAAAATATTAAACCAAACCGATGAAATTTTATTTAAAGTTATAGTTTGAGGAAATTTTTCCACAAAATGTGTCTGATATGAGCCTATCAAACGTGTTGCGCAGGAAATTAAAACTTAGACTTAAATGACATATTTTTGGCAAAATTCGAGTTCCGAATCAAGGAGCTCTAATGATTTACTTTTTCAAGGGTTTGCCATTTTTTAGAAAAATTATGTAAATCTAACTTGATGGCCAAGGCTAGGAGCAAAAAGGTTAGGAATAAGATTGCTTAGCAAATCAAGACACAGTAAATAAAAATTTTCTTCCGTATATTTATGACCAATACTATGACTAAACGATAAGAAATGTTAGTGATAGATGACGTCATTGACCGATAGAGATAAATAAGCTTACCCCGACATTTATAAAAACTAACCTTTTTAAACTTATAAAAAAATGACACACTTATATTAATTAATTTATTTAGTTTATTTATTTAATTTAAAACTTGTTGCGTTTACTCCTTTCATTGTATATATATATAAGTTTTATAATAAAAGATGCTTTGCATGATTATGAGCTAAATAAATTATAAACAATCCATGTCGTTTTAGGGCAATATTTTGCTCTTCATTTCTTTGAACCTGGCGTTCGTAATGCCGGATATAATATTAAAACTTTTATAAATTAATAATTTTCGAAACCATTAACTTTTTTATTTAGTGATCTAGATTTTTATTATTATTATATTATATTTTCGAGTATTATATTCATTGACCCTGAATTTTGAATTTGACAAATAAGAAATCAGTAACTAATTAGATACACTGCACTGTACATAAGTATCTTGATTCTAAAATATTAGAGTCAATATACTTATGTAATTTGGTTCTGCCAATTACCAAATTAATTAAAAAATATTCTATTAGGCTATAATTGAACCAATTGAAAGCATTTCATTAAAAAGTACTGTATTTTCAGTTAAAAGTGCTCAATTGGACATAAAGAGTCTAATTTGTACTACTGAATAAGTTTAAGATACAAGGAATTATATATAATAAAAGATACTTTTACCTTTTAGCTACAAAAGGTTAGCAGAATTTTTACTTATTTTCTCTGCTCTTGGGAGTCCTGCGATCAACTGAGCAAATTTGATAGTTAGTTTTTATTCTTGAATGTATAACAAGGTGTCTCCGCTAAAATTAAGGAATACAGAGCAATGTAAAGATGGACCTAGGGCAGAAGAGGTAAATCAAGTAGTTTCACTAGCTTTTGAAAAATGATGTTGCTAGATAAAAAAGTAAAAGAACCAATGTTTAGCTCAGTTAAGCCTCATAGTTAGTTTACCGATAATAAATAAATTGTAAACTGTTTTTCTGGATTTATAAATGTTTCCCGAATTTTTCCAATATTTATTCTAAATCTAATCTACTTTTTAAATCTAATTGCGCATAAAATGAAAGAAATGTATTATTTGAAATTATCAATTACTTAGTAACAGAATAAGTTCTCGGTCAGGAAAATTTAAATAGAGTCGGAGTCGTGCACTCAAAAAAGTCCGGAGACGCACATTTCAACTACCGACTCCACAGCTCCGAATTATCCAATCAGGCAGGTGAATCTTCAATATAATTTGCCACAGTCACAAAAATTTTAAATTTCTTGTGATTTGTAGTTGAAACATTTGTTTTCTCTCACTCGCGATTTCCTTTGAGAGATGGGGGTGGAGTGTCGCGTGGGTGAGAATATTTTGGAGAACTTAATCTGATACGATACACCCGGCTTCGAAAACATCATTATTGGCGAAGCTTTCTCTTCCTATTGTGGCAACCCTAACCGCCACGCGAACGGGCTACCAACCACACAGCAGTCGAGTCCATCGCCATCTTAAAGGACACGTTCGCTACGACTTCGTTCTAAAAGACCGCTTCTGGCCACGTTTGTGGATATTCATTAATGTCACAGGTAACCAATTAATTTTATGACTAATATCACAATTTTTTGTTTTAATTTAATTTGTAATTATTGCGCTTTGTTTTTGAGTGAAGCGGCGAAAATCGCGAGGTGACGAATTTTCGGGGTGTGCGCACCGATGTGTGAGTTTGTGCGTAGAAATGGGTAGGTGGCGGCGGGGGTAGGGTTAGGGTTCTTCGTGAGCAGCTGGTTCGAAACGGGCAAAGAAGAGAGGGAAAAAAAAGTTAGGGTTTTTGTTTAGTTTAAACATGATTCCTACGCATAGTTTAAACGCTGGTTCGATCTCAGTCACACCCCCATAAACTATTCAAAACAAGTGGATATATTATTTATCCTGCATCATCTAAGTTCTATGAAACGCTTGTTATTCATTGGTTGCAATAGAAACTAATATATATATATTTTATTATTGACATTTATTTATTTAGTTAGAAAGAAATATCTTAAAGAAACTATTTCATCTCTCTTTTTTAAATTATTTAATATTTCTTTTGATTAAAACTCTATTAAATGTGCACATGCAAAACCTTTCTTGGAAGAAGGTGTTTGGGAAAAAACTAATTTTTGAAATCCGCTATAAATAAGTTCAGTTTTTATCCTAATTAACATTAGATTCATTATTATTTTTTATTTTTTTTGTTTAATAAGAAAAATATTAAAGTCTCTTGCTGAAAATTAAGGGCAAAGTATATAATAATTTTTGAGTAAAAGAAGAAAAAGAACATTTTTAGTCTCATTTACATTTATTAAAATAAAGAGTTTGTTTTTGTTTTTCTTATGATAAAAAGTTTCAGTTCAGTTTTTTACTTAATCCAAAAGTTCAGTTTTTTACTGTATGGATTAGCCACTTAAACTTTTTAAATAAATCCTTGAATTAAGTTTTTTTCTGCATTTTTTGGTTATAAAAAATTTAAAAGGCAACAGATTTTAATCTTGTTACTCGAACTTATACCTCTGTATTTAAGAATATCATTTTTATAATTTCTACTTTTTTTAATAATATATTGAAATTTGAAAAATAATTCATTACAAATTATTCTTGAGTAAGCTATGTAGTTTTTCATATATTTTCTGGGTTGCACAAACAGATTGAACAAACGAGTACTGTATATCTAGTTTCCCAAGCTATGAGTTGTGCACCTCTAAATTCCGTGATTACTTTTCCCAACGAAAAAAAATAAGGGCAAAGTATATAATAATTTTTGAGTAAAAGAAGAAAAAGAACATTTTTAGTCTCATTTACATTTATTAAAATAAAGAGTTTGTTTTTGTTTTTCTTATGATAAAAAGTTTCAGTTCAGTTTTTTACTTAATCCAAAAGTTCAGTTTTTTACTGTATGGATTAGCCACTTAAACTTTTTAAATAAATCCTTGAATTAAGTTTTTTTCTGCATTTTTTGGTTATAAAAAATTTAAAAGGCAACAGATTTTAATCTTGTTACTCGAACTTATACCTCTGTATTTAAGAATATCATTTTTATAATTTCTACTTTTTTTAATAATATATTGAAATTTGAAAAATAATTCATTACAAATTATTCTTGAGTAAGCTATGTAGTTTTTCATATATTTTCTGGGTTGCACAAACAGATTGAACAAACGAGTACTGTATATCTAGTTTCCCAAGCTATGAGTTGTGCACCTCTAAATTCCGTGATTACTTTTCCCAACGAAAAAAAATAACAGTTATTAATAACTGTTAATTATTAATTAATTGCTAAAATAATTTTATATGATTAACAATTAATAACTTTTTTTCAATGATATCCTATATAATTTTTTACATCATTTAATTTGAACACAGTTATTAAAGCTAAAAATTAAGTTGTTTCTAAATAAATTAAAGATAGAGTAATATATAGAAATTAAGTTAAAATTCAGAAAATTAAAATTACTTATTAATTACTCTAGTTCTTTTACGTCACTTAAATTCTTGAGTGTGATATAATTTTTAATCAACTGCAGATAATAATAATTTGATGTTGTTACAAATTATTTGTTATCATATGAATGTAATTTAATACATTACATAGTTTATCTAAAATTTGAAGGATATTTGGATTAACTGTCTGCCTGATTACCCAAAAACAATTACTTTTAAAAATGTAATAATTTAAAAAAAAAAAGTCACAATTTAAAAATGTAAATAATTGACTGTTTTGTTTTTGTATTTATTATAGATTTATTTATCTTTCATTTGTAAGTTTTAGAAATCTGGCTTTCGACCTGGGATTGATTTGTGAAGTGTTCACTCGATTCACATTCCTTGTATTAAGTTGTTTAAGGTGTTAAATTAGGCATTCCTACTGTAGTAAATATCACTATACATTTTGAAAAAAAAAAAAAAAAAAAATCAATTAAGTTTTTTTTAAAGTTTTTTTTTTCTTTGCGAAAACTATTTTAAATTAAATACAATCAAAAATTACTATTACTATTTTGTGAAGTTCACGGAATTTACGGAACAATAAATATATCCTTGCTCAATTTGTTAAAATAATAATTTAACTAACCACCTAATGACTTTTGACTATATTATAAAGAGTTAATTCAACCAGTAAACTAAATACTAGCCTATAAATTAGTTATTAATCGCAATTTTTATTAAAATAAACACAGATTTAGATTAAAATATTTAAAAAAGTAAATAATAGCAAAAATATCAACGACATAATCCTTCGGTTGAGAGCATTTTTTTGTTATTCTGGTTCTGCATATAATGTCATATGTGAAATGACAAACAGTAAAATTTTTAAATTCCATAATTTGATGCTTTATTTATGCATAACGTTTTTCACTTGACAATTTAAATTTATTTCATAGTAAATCATTGTAAAAATGGTGTAGCATTAAGTACGGGCGGAATGCTTTTTTACAGCAATGCGAACTCGTTCATATTTTTCATTTTAAACAAATTTTTACGTTTGTAATTTATTGAATGAGTTTTATCCTTTAATACATTGTCAAAAATAATGTTGAATGATAATTTCTAGAGTGTTAACATGATTTTAGTTTTTAGATCAGCACAGGGTAAAGTGAAAAAAAAAAAAAAATTAAAATTACGAATTTGAAACTCCTATACGTGAAAAGTTGCATTTACAACACAAAACCTCAGCTAAATCAATTTATGACTTCAATTTCCGAAGCTCTAAATTAGAAGCATTTCTGACGCATACCTGATAAAACACATTGATAAATAATAATTCTGACATGAACTCAAAAATGAGGAAAAATGAACCATCAGAGAAATAAATTTGATGAGTTTAAAAGAGGACATCGCCTTCAGTACGCAACTCATTGAAAAACATGTTTGTTTTTTTTCTTTACTAAGGTAGAATCTTATTTATTACACATTAAAAAAAAAAAAACACCACGCAAAAAAAAAAAAAAAAAAAAAAAAAAAAAAATCCAATTCTACGCTAGTTTCATTCAGAAAATTATTAGCAGAATATCCACAAATTCTCAAAAATAGACTTTCTCAAAGACTGGGCAAACCTTGCGATTTTGCTATTTTTCGCAAAATCACAAATTATTTTCTAAAAATTCACATCATTAAGAGTAGATTCTTCAGAAAATGATAAAAATAGGACCATATTTTCACAAAATTATTATTAGATTTTTCAAACTTTTTTTTTTAGAAGTTGAGCGACTTCAGCACAAATAATATTAAAGAGTTTATTATATTAAAAATTTCAGAGATTTTGTTCATTTTATGAAATAACGGTGGCTTTCGAATGTTAAGCTATTATTTCAATCAAGTTTTTCTGTTCGATCATTTTCCCCAAAGGAAAAAAAAAAAAAAATATATGCAGATAATGGAACTAAAATGAAACAATCAGCAAAGTTTTACTTATTGGAAAAAATATATATATTTTGCAATACACTTACACGGAGTAAAAATATTCTGGTAAAATTGCCGTACTGTATTGTAACGACATTTCTGGTAATAAATACCATAGTTCTGATTAATTAAACCAAAATATGCGGTATGTAAACCATTCATTTGGTAATTTTTCGATTCAAAATTATAGTTCTTATTACTACACATTAAGTAAAAAACACAAAACTGAATAGTAAATTTAACCGAATAAATGGTTTATATTCCATGCTTTAAAATAGGATTTCTTAATTTATTTTTTGGTGTAGATGCCCATAGTATATTTACCAAATCAGACCCGATAAAAATCATTGAGCTATTTGGTGTTCCCATAGAGCCAGTAACATGGTAAATTTTATCATATACTAGTAATTTTGACCATATTTTTTTCTCTGTGTATAATACAAAAAAAAGAGAAACTTAAAGTGTTTTTTTTCTTTCAAATTGTAACCTATAAGTACGCGTTTTCAAAAAAATTTAGAATGTTTATATTTTTAAAATTATCGCATAAATTTGTACTGACTACTTGTGGGTGGTATGTGCATCAAAATATTTTTTCAAACTTTTTATTACTTCCACAGCTAGCTCTAATATGTAAAATTGAAATTTTGCATTTCAAAGTAAGCATTAATGCTTAAATTTAAAAAATAAAAAAATAAATAAGCATTGCTACGTTTTTTTAATTAGGATACCATTTTATATGGTTATTCTAACAAAAGATGGATCCTACATCAATCTGCTTGAAAAAGAATTATATTGGTCTTCTAATATACTAATCTTCTACTGGTCTTCTAATAGAGTTGTTACAGACTTGCGAATGTTGCTGGAATGATTGCTAGTAAATTAAAAAATGTCATTGTTACGGAGCATTAAGTTCAATTATTCATTTATAATTAAAATGATAAATTTTGCTCAAGTATTCCAACCATCTTTCAAAACATGTTCCTTGAATTATTTCATGAATCCTGAAATCGCAGAACTAAATAATTAAGAGGATTTACAGTCTTAGGATTTTTATTAGGCTTAAGAATCGTTTTTTTAAGGGTAAAAATGTTATGATTTTTCAATCTTATTGAAAAAAAAGAATTTTTTTTTTTTTTTTTTTATTGTACTGTTAGTATTATATATCCGTTTTTATTAGTATTATATCTGAATTTTTTTTAAGAACTCGGATAAAGTTTCCAAAAAACTATGACTAAGACTGTATTTCTAAATGTTTTATTTAACACTAGTTTATTTATGTAGTCATTCGATTTTATATTTCCATTTTTATTTTTTAATTAATGGAAAAAGTAATTTATTTTACTTAATTACTGACTGAATACAAGTTTTCCGAACGAGAAGGGGAAAAAATCATAAATAATTATAATGATGGTAATCACTGAATCGTCTACTAATCTTTTAAAATCTACGCTATCGTGCGGAGGAAAAGAACCTAAAAGGCATACTTTAGCAATAAAAAGGCAAAGGAATTTCTTTTTATCATTAGTATTATATTATTTATTGTCCTTACTTACAAAAAAAATAAGAAAAACATTTTAAGAAGTTAAACTTATTTAAAAAAATATATTTAAAATTTAACTTATCCAAAATAAAAGAAGAAAAAAGAAAAGATTTAACTGTGTTTAGTATCATTTGGCAATGAAAATGATGATATTGCCAGTGGCCAACATTTAACAATCAAGATTTCCCATAATCAAGCTATTTTCTCTAACAATTGGCACTTCGGTAATATAACCTGTTCTTTCGTATTGTTGCATTTTTTAAACTGAATTAAGAAGTTAATAAACTACGATAAGGAAAAAAATTGTTCATTGCAGTAATTTGTTTTTAGTCTAGAAGATATTTATCGCCAAATTTGGCATGATGTTTTGACTGATTAAATAAATTTCTAATGTTTTGTAATCCTGCTGCAACAACTCTAATTCAGTCTAACTTTAATTATTATTTTCAATATTGCATTAAAATAAACAACATTTTTGAACAAAAAAAAAAAAAAAAAAACAAAAAAAAACAATGAGAACACTTGAGTTAATGCTAACAAAATGAATATTGCACAAATAAAATAACAGAGATAGACATGCTATAGTTTCCATTCTGTAAACAGGTACGCTCCTCAGTGTCTAAATACCGAAAATTACCGTTTAGACTCCTGTTGTCCTCTTAGGAAAATGTTTCAATGTTTGTGCTATCCTCTTTGGACAATGAGAACACTTATTTGATGACTATATTTTTTAAAACTTATGTCTCCATAAAACTTATGTCTCCTTACCTTACCTGCCATTTTGAAAGTCTTGTGTTTTCAAATCATCGTTATTTAATATTATTATTCAGGGGTCTGTCCAGACGTTATGTGAAAGGTCCGTTTTTGAAAAAATTGTGAAAAAATTACTCGTAATTTCTGAATATAAAATAGACGGTAAGTCACATTTTTTCAACCAGGGTCCGCTTTTGTGAATTTGTGCAAATAGGGTCCGTTATTGCAAAAAAACTTTTTCCAGGAGTTTTTAAATTGTAAAGACATACAAGATTATGCTCAACTCTGTAAAATAATAATTAAAAAACTAAATTTTAAAAAATAAACAGCAATTGCAGCTACTATATTAGCGATGCAACATACAAATATTTGGTATTTAGCCTATCCTACTGCTGAACGCAGAATATTAATTTCGGACGAATAATGGAAGAATCGTCTGTAGAAGACAAAATTTTATTCGTTTACATTCATCTTTCTTGTTTTCTACCCTGGGAAGGGTTTATTCAATTAACAAAACAATAATGAAGGTAAACAAATTTGTGAAGGGTCCGATTAAAAGATAAATTATTTTGTGAAGGGTCCGTTTTCAAGTTAAAATATTTTGTGAAGTGTCCGTTTTTATGAAAAGATATTTTGTGAAGGGTCCGTTAACGGACCCAAATTTCTTCTAAACAGACCCCTGTTATTGCTTTCTAACAAAAATTATGGAAATTTAAAGCCTTAAGTTCTCAAATAATCGCTTTTAAAGTACACTAAATAAATAAAAATCACCCTTCCTGTTTCCTTTCTTCGCTTATCTTCGGCGCCCATTTTAGAAGGAAATAAGAGAGGCAGCTGGGAACGATATTTACGAACCCCCTAAAAAAATTTGAGAAGTTTATCACTCTTTCGTGTTGTTTTAAGAAGCTAAATTTTACATCTTTCTTTCATATCCTCTCTTGTTTAGCTCCAATCTGATAACATTGTTGTGTTCGTGAGGTTCGTCAAAATACGTCCTACCCAGAAAAACAATATTTCTGGGTGGTCTCACTTCTCGTCTGAATATTTATTGGCAATTTCACAATTTAAGAATGCCATATTTGTAGATTTTAAAAGCATGTAACACAGTTAAAAAAAAATTTGGTATCATATACTCTTACTCCAATTTTTAGTAACTTTCATTCATTTAATTTTTTTTTTTTTTAAGTTAAAAACCGGGTATTGCGGACGGGACACAATATATTATGTCCTTATACCTTTTTATTTATTTATTTTAATTTTTAAATGTTCCTTAAAATTGAAATAAGTCTAAATGACATTAAAACTTATTTTCACAAAAGTTATAAATTAAAAAAAAAAAAAAATTCCACAAAAATTATAATTAGAACTTTTTACGGAGTTAAAAGCTTTTAAAGTTTGAAAACACGATATTCGTGAGTGGTAGATTTGCCCTTATGCAAAATTTTTATCTTCTTGAAATTTTAATTATTAAGTTATTCAAGTATTTCAGGGGTCTGTTTAGAAGAAATTTGGGTCCGTTAACAAAATAATGTATCTTTTAATCGGACCCTTCACAAATTTGTTTATCTTCATTATTGTTTTGTTAATCGAATAAACCCTTCCCAGGAAGGGGGGGGGGGGAGAAAGACAGATGCAAGCGAAGTAAGTTTTGTGTGCAGCAGACACTTGTTCCTTTATTCGTCCAAAATGAATATTCTGCGTTCAGCAGTATAGGCTCAATACCAAGTATTTTTATGTTGCATCTCGAATATAGTAGCAGCAATTGCTGTTTATTTTTTAAAATTTAATTTTTTTAAAATTATAATTTTACAGTGTTGAGCATAATCTTGTATGTCTTTACAATTTAAAAACTCATTGAAAAAGTTTTTAGCAATAAACAGACCCTATTTGCACAAATTCACAAAAGCCGGACCCTGGTTGAAAGAATGTGACTTAAACGTTTATTTTATATTCACAAATTACGAGTAATTTTTTCACTATTTTACAAAAACGGACCTTTCTAAAAATGTCTGGACAGACCCCTGAGTATATTCTTGTTTAACTTTATTTACATTTGAAAACTTATATTTAAGCAAAAATATCAGCAAACAAGTCGACACAGTTTAAATTTTCAGAAAATTGAAACAAAGAAAATAAACTATAGATTTATTGGTAGTTTCATTAGTCTATGATGGGGATTTCTTATTAATACGTAAAATAAATAAAAATTATTGTTCAATTTCAATACTGTGTATGATATTTCCACACAACACAAAAAAGTTGTATTAGTATTTTGAAAACAATTTTATTCTATATATTTTCTTTATTTTTAAGTATTACTATTTCTTTATAAATAATTCGTAATTAGCTCTACCGAATTTAGTACTATAATGATACTATCACGTTCATTATTACGATAATTTTAATTGATAATACGATACTAAAAAAATCGCTAAAACCAAAAAAAGGCGTACAGTTTATTTTTGTGAATAAACTGTGCCATAATTGCTTCTAATCGTTTGTGCTAAAAAAAAAAAAAAAAGAACATTCATTTCGAAATCTTTCTTTAAAAAAGTAACTTAACTTTTTGTTTTAATTCCCATTAAATGTATCCTTGCTACAATAAGAAACTGTTTGGTGTCAATTTGGTAAAATTTGCGCCAAATTTCCTACATACGCATATGCCAACTTCACTCATGTACCGACTATACTTTACAATTCTACCACTGTATAAGAAAATGCATCTACTACTATTTTAAAGATCAGGAAATTCGTAGTTTTTAAGTTTTGTCTCATCAAGAATGATTTTTTTAAGGGATGTATCGTTTAGATTTTAATATGGGTAACTTTTAAAATATATAAATATTAATTAGAATAATAGCACTGTAAATTTTGAGCATTTAAACTCTAAAGTTTTACAGAGTAGAAAAAAAATCATTGTAGTTATGTTAACTGCAGATGAATAGCTATTGGTTTAAGCAAAAACATTAAAAAAAATGGTATAAATTTACTAAACTTCATACAAATAAAGAAATCGTATAAGACTTACGCTCGTCAATTCTTTTTTAGTTTGTCTAACAATATGTACAAGACTAAATATAAAAAATAACTTTTTTGCTGTATATAACGATCTTTTATCAACACATCCTGAAAAGCGTAATGAAACGTTCCACAAATATATTCAATGACTCTTAAAATATCGCTTGCTGAAAGCATTAGTTTTAAATACTAATGAAGTTTATTCTCGTGAAAACGATTTTTTCTTAACAACAGCTGGTAATGCGGCTCTATTTAAAATAAAAATTATTTTATGATTGATACATGTATATTTTATATCTTTATTTTGGTGGGCTTTATCGTATATATTTATTTCATTTAAACAATTTTTTGCGAGGTTTCTTTTTAACTTTGCTAAAATTGGATTAAACAAAGTGTTAAAAATAATTTATCTTATAATTCTTTAAATGTAATTCTTAAATTCTTAATTTACGTAAATAAACTATTATGTCATTGAAGAGGGTTGTAAAAGTGTAGTTTCTATTCGATTTGGAACCCTTGGCTGAATATCAAAATATTTGCTCAGTTTATTATTTCCCATTTTTATTTGTTTTTTTAATTTATTTATCAATTTGTTGTATAAATAATTAATTGGTTTGATACAAAAACTACGAGTTTGAAACTACATAATATTTAACCTTAAAATATCGAGTAACGATGTTTTGTTGTTACAATAAAACCAACCGATAAATGTAAATTTTCATTTTTAGTGACAAAAAAATAAGAAATAGATAGTTAGTTGGGGAGACGAAGTAGGTTTGACCTAGCTTCAGCTAACTACTTCAAAAATTAAAGTAAAATGAATCAAACTCAGATATCATACATCTTTTTTGACGTGCTTTTTATGCTAATCTGAATACATCATTCGTGCATGATTTTATATATAATGAAGTATTTTATAGGGAAGTTCAAGATTATTTTTAAGCTCGTTGTATTTTAAATTCATCCAATTTTTTTTAAAGAAATATATATTGTTTTATAAAAAATATATTTGTATTATGATATATTATTATAAATGTATAAAAAAAGTGTAAGCATAGCTTTTTTCTTTTTCCTTTTGGAAAGAATAATTGCACTTGTAATATCAGAATATCTGTCACAAGGACCATTAAAATATTAAGTAAGCGCCTAATAGGGGGGAGGATATGAACAATGCTTATGTACGACATTCAAATTTCACTTATTTTCAAAAGTTTCTTAAAAAAAAAAAAAAAAAAAAAAACAATTAACGAAAAATCTCACCTGGAAAAATTTTAAATCTGAAATAAAAGTTGGGGAATGAAAATGTTAGAAAAAAATTTCGTTGAAGAAATTCAGAGGTTAACAGATTTTTGAAGAATATTCTACTCAAAGTTTCATAAAAATTAAAACGTAAATTTTACAAAGATACATTTTTTGTTTGAATTTAATCCTAGAACTAGATTATGACAGTCAAAGTCAAAGCAAAAACCAGGGCAAGGAAGGCTGCAACTTACGTAGGAAAGTGTTGGGGATATGCTAATTTTTAGTGAGGGGAAAGGGAAGATGCTTACGTAATATATGAACGGCTCCATTTTTGTTTTTATTATTTCCAGTGATTATGTGTTTTTAAGCATGTGATCAGACAGTTTAAGGGGTCATCCATTAACGATTTCACGCTTGAAGAGGTGAATATTGGCTCCATAACACATTTTGGATATAAATTTAAAATCAGCAGAATAAAAAAATTTTTTTACTAATTTTCTATTCTTCAAATTTTTCATTAAAATAAGTACACACCAAACCACTGTTATTTTTATACTGAAAAACGTTATTAAAACAAATTGTTTAAGTTTAAAAATAAAATTTGAAGCATAATCTATATAACGTTTCTGAATTGTTGCCATATGTTGGTGTAATATAGCGTGGCATGTGAGAAGTTTGTTAAAAACTTTTTGTTTTTTTTCAGGATTTCATTGATTTTTTTCAAACTTAATTGAGTTATTCATCATTTTTTAAAATTGTTTTTATAGTCTTACAGTAAGTTTTGCTGTAATAATAAATGACTTTAGTTTGATAAAAAATTAGGCCATTAATAACGATACTTATTAACACATTTAATTATTTATGTAATTTACGTTGATAATTTAGCAATAATATTTTTACTGATAGTAATAGAGTCCAATTATCTTTACATGATATGCATGTTTTGTTTAAGAATTATGAAAACCTACTAAAGTTAAGAAAAATTTTTTTTATTTTAATTCAAATCAAAAACAACAATTTGAACCATAATATCATTCAATTTTTTGCTACATCAACACAGTTCAAAGTTGAACGATATTATCGTACTTCTTAAGCTTAATTATAGTATAGTTACTTCAACTTGAACTTTAACAGAGTTCAAATTTACCTCATGATTATACCGTATTATGGTTTTAAAGTTGTCGATGCGTTGCTTCGATGTTTAAGTGGTATTACCTCTTTTCCAAAGGTCCATACTAAAACCACAGGGTCACCTGTGGTTACCTGCTCTGCCTTTCCTATGGACCTACTCTTAGGGGGAGGAGGACTTAAAAAATGTTATTCTTCTATTTAACGGTTTTCTTGAAATTTCTTTGTACAAGTGTTACAATAATAATTATATTTGTTAGGTTTTTGAAATCATTTGTGCTGTGCAGTATTCTGCAATAAATTGCAAAAATTAACTAAGGATTATTTAAATTTAATTTGTTTTTAAGCATTTATTGCTTATCACTTTGATAATCTTTCACTACGTACGCTACATAACAATAAAATAAGATATCATTTAATGGAATCCGTTTTTAAATAATGCTGGAAAAAAGTTTTAAAAATTTCGCTGATAAATTTTACTTGTCAGAACTGTGCCAACACTGAGAAAAAAAAATATATAATCGAACTACCTTGCTTACGAATGAAACTAAAATTGATCTTGTATGTGGCTCCAAGGAAACAAAGCTATATAATTATTACCGAAGCGGCTTTGGAAATGATTTTGGTAAAATTATCAATATAATAATGCGTTTTTTTTTAGTTTTTTTTTTTATACATGATACAGTTTGGTAAATAAATGTGGTAAAATTTTATAATTTTATCATGATACCATAGGGAAAAGCTTAAAAACTATTTATTCGGTTTAATTTAATTTTCAATTTTGTATTTTTTACTAAATGTGTAAATAAAAAGTAAATGTAAATAATAATTGAAGACCATAAAATATTAAATATTTAAAATATGTTTTAAATAAAATATTTTTTAAAACCAGAATTTCTCTCTGGTACATCATTACCTACCACATGGACTGAAAAATTACCGAATGAATGTCTTATATACCATATATTTTGGTTTCTTTTACCAGAATTATGGGGTTTTTTTCTTACCGGAAATGCCAAAATCATATGTACGGTAATTATTCCGGAATTTTTTTCTCCGTGAAGTGAGGAATATTTTCATTTCGTTACAGAGCATTGCTCATCACACCCTTTATTATTAATAAAATCTAAAATTTTTCATCTCAAAAAGCATATATTGACATTCCTATTTCCATTTTATTTTATTACCCAAGAATACAATCAACTGCGTCAAAAATTCAGTTGTGGAAACCGGATATGACATTGCTTTATTTAATAACCAGGCTTCAAATGTGAAAGAGTCATTATCTTAAGTAGCTTAGAAATGCGCTTGCTTCAAAAATCCATATCATTTTTCTTTCTTTTGAAAATTATGACCAATAGTTTAGCATCATCACATACAGCTTGAATTTTATCGACATTCTCTATAAAATGTGATGTATTTTTTGTTCATCTATTTTAAATCAGTCAAAGTTATTCGTTTTAAGGCTCGCATTTAAATGTACTTTTCCCTGTTTTCTTAGACTGTTATAAATGTTAGGGCTTGTTGAAAAAACAATGTCAACTCTAGTGCGACTTAAATCAAGTGCCTATCTATTTACCATTTTTTTATTATTGTTATTATTATCATCATTATTTGCAAAAATTAATTGTTCCAATAACTTAGAGGTGATCGGGACAGCCTGGTTGGTAGGGCATTGGGCCCATGTCCAAGAGTTCGTGGGTTTGATCACTGGCCAGCCGAAGATTCCCCGTGTAGTAAATGGTGGCTGATGCACGTTAAATCTGTCGAGTCGCAAAGTCCTCCATGCTCATAACAAATCAATAGCTCTGGGGGTACTGATCCAGGATTTCTTTGTCTTCTGGAT
The DNA here is from genome assembly GCA_949128135.1 of Parasteatoda lunata. Taxonomy (NCBI): domain Eukaryota; kingdom Metazoa; phylum Arthropoda; class Arachnida; order Araneae; family Theridiidae; genus Parasteatoda; species Parasteatoda lunata. The sequence continues at coordinate 41,743,093 of OX421970.1, read as the reverse complement.
TGGTTCAAAATTACAAGGCTACGGAGTTGAACATTAGTAGTCGTAAACACAAAAATTGGGTCAGCTGTTCAACAACGGATATAAAATAAAAGAACTTAAAGGTTTTGTGAAGAAATACATGATGCATTTGTCGACATTAATATAATTTTTTAGTGTGTGCCAATTCCTGTCATACATTTCAGAAACAAATTACATTTTAAAGTAAGGAAAATTGGTTCAAGATGTATGAACATGACGTTTTACTATGGTAGCATATTATCGTTATATACGATCCCGACCACTATACGGTGTACCTTAGATTTTTGGGTGTTATTCCTCGGATAGCACTCACTACGATTTTGTAAGTTAACTGAATTTGGACATTCTTGCAATTAATATTTTTTTTTCATGCAACCTGCGTAAACTTAAATAAATGTCGTTAATTATATGGGCGAATCTCAGGAATCATTAACCTATATGTCTTCAAACTTTTCTTATAAATATATAACCTAATAAGCGAAAATTAATTCTAATAAAATTACAGGAATAACTATGCATTACTAACTTTAAGATACATACAGTTTTGATCGCGAGTGACTTGCTTTTGGCTTTCATTTCTTACTTCAATCCTACATTCGACAACTTTTCATGAGTTATTTTCATGAGTCATGAGATATTTTTTTTTTTTTTTCTTTTTCAATATGTATTCTGTTTAAAAAAAACTGAAAATCACTAAAAACATAATTTAGTAGCTCAGCTGCACTATCATATTTTCTTGAATGATATTTTCCCTGAATATTGACGTTTGCAAACACTTAAAGTTTGTCGCCAAATTTTGGCACGTCAAACCCGTAACCATCGAAAATTTCAAAAAAAAAGGTATGTAATCCAATTAAGCGAGCTATAAGTTAAACTAATGATACAAGTTTGTTCTACTTTAAATAAACTTTTGGAATATCACTACCATAAAACTCGCAGAATTGGATTATATACCTTTTTTTTCTAATTTTCGATGGTTACGATTTGACGTTTATAATAAAAGTTCGAAGACATATAAGTTAATGATTCCCGAGATTCGCCCATATGTGTAGTACCAAATAATATTTTATTGGAATATCTGAGGACATAAAATTACTTTACTGAGAACATAATTTTTTTTTTACTTATTCTGAGTGGCATAGTCCACAGGGAAATATTTTTTGCTTGCTAAACCTGTCGCACATACCTTGAATCAAAGATTGGTCCTAAGTGCAACACGCGCCCACTTTTTTTTAAAATTTTGTTAGCCCTAGCTTTAAAAATAAATCGCTATTTATATGAAAGAAAATGGCATTTTGTGAAAAATCAATCTTAGTTCTGTTTTCGAAGAAAGTGCTATAGGATTATATTTTCCAATCAAATTGGTAGAAAAAATTACTTGACAACTAAAAAATCAGAAAACATTTACTAGCATATGCCTGGAAAACCCGAAATAGTCATCAGAATTGCCTATAATTCTTATTGTTGCAAGGATATATTGCACTTACTTAACGCAATGTTCCTTCACTGAGTAGCCCAATGGTTCCAGGTATATGCAGTCTAAATTACAACATTCCCTACTTTTGTTCCAGAATGAGAACCTGATTGGTGTAATATATTTTCCCGCGAAAAACTTACCAATCATGTTCCCTTTTCTCTCGACGGTGATCGGAGATGCGTGAATCGCATGCAGTGGGAACGGTCCTTTAAAAAAAAAAACTTGTTCTATGTTAACTTTTTAAGAGGTAACAAGAAATGTGATCACTATTATGGTTCAATGAATGGAATTTTTTAAGAGTATGAGGTAAAAATATTAACCACTATATTTCAAATATACGCTTTGCTCATTTTTTTTTAAAAATTACTTTTAGTAATTTTTTATATTATGATAAAGTTTGTCGGACTAAATTATAACATTAATTCTTTGAGGGGGACACATTAAGGTGTTTATTACGATTAATTAATTTATTAGATCAGATACTTGATCTCAAGCATACCTTTCAGCGAATTCAGCAGCATTTTTGATAATACGATCCCAACACTTTAACCATCGATAATTTTTAAACTATTTGAGTGAAGTGAAAATAATATTATTTTTAAATAAATAAAATTTATTTTTCCCAAATAAAATTTCTCGCAAAAAGTATTTTTTTAAAATTATTTATTATTGCTTTTCTATCATTTAGTTTAATAATCGAAAAAAGTGAGAAATATGAGTGATTTTTTAATTTTTACATTGTTTTAAATTTAGTAATTATAAATGTCAAAATTTTACAAAAAGTTAGTTGAATAGTTTCCGTAAAAAAAAATTTAAAGGAAACGCTTTTTCATATTATCTAACATATTAAGGCGACTCAAATAAACATTTAAAATTAACGCTTAATACACAAAAACTGAACATTAAATTAATATTAATTCGCTTCTTTCTTTTACTGTGCATAAAACTGTTATTTATATTCGGACTTGTATTATATTAACCCGCTGTAAATGGATGTGAAATGAGATATGTAAAAAATTTCGGGGGTTAGCAAACAGATAGTGGAGCCTTCTAATTTTGAAAATAAAAAGACATTTCTCGTTTTGGAGATTACTAGGCCGGACATATCATAAAAAAAAAGGTGGTATTCCAATTAGTTTTTATTTTTAGTGATAAAGGATTATAAAATTTTTATGCTTTTGTGTTTCGTTTTCTCTTTAAAAAAAAATTCGAACCAGGTTGACCAATTAAACTAAATGGTTGAAATATATTAAGTCCTTAGTGCCGAATTTTTTTTTCTCCATTGTCATAATAAAACAAAATGAACCTCTTAAACGGAAGCAATATTTCCTGCAGTGGCAATTTATTATCAGTTATTTTTGAAGAACGAAAGACAATATTACGATGTGGTGAGATGACCTTGCAATTTTATCAACAGTAACTTTAGTTTGGATATTAAATGGGATTCTAATCTGAGTTTTCCAAAGTCTGTGCAAGAAGCCCCCAAATTCATTACATGTTATTTTATATTATTATTATTATTTTTTTTTTTAAATAGTTGAACATAGTATCACTTTTGAAGAGAATAGAACAGATAAGAACAATATTCAAATATATTTTATTATTTGAACATAATGCTGCTTTTGAAGAGGATAGCACAGATAAGAACAATACTCAAACATAGAACATAAATATTTAATTAAATATAATAAATATATCATTTCATTATATAAAATTATATTAAATTCTTCACAGTTATTTATTTTATGGCCTGTAACATTATAGTCCTTTAAAAAAGAAAAGAAAAAAAAAATAAAAAAAAAAAAAAAAAAAAACGGTCAAAGTTTTTGTAGAATATTAACATTTATGTTAAGAGCTGAACTATATGTCAAACAGTGAAAAATTTTATGTATTTTTAATTAGTTTTGTTTCATTGTCTAGACCAGCGGCTCCCAAATCATACTCCACAAATTAGTGCTTTTTATAATCAATGATGATTTAAGAAACCTCTTGATTCGGTTTGGATCCAACCTATGATTCGGTTTGGATCCAACCTATGATTCATAATTTATTCAGCCTTTCGGTTATAGTCCAAAACAAAACTGTTAAAAATCTCGGATAACAATTATAATCCCTGTAGAACATTATCATTTATGTGTAGAGCTGAATCTATTTATTCAAACCATGAAAATTGTATACATTGTTAATTAATTTTGTTTCATTACGTAGACCAGCGGTTCCCAAATGCTGTTCCGCTAGTACTTTTTACAATCAGTAATGGTTTTAGAATCCCCTTGATTCCATTTAAATCCATAATTCATAATTTATTTTATCTTTTGGTTGCCCTAATGAGATTATTTGGGGAAAAAAAGGCCAATGAAGTAAAAATGGTATTTTTAAACGAAAATATAATATTTTTAATAACAATATATTGAACAAATTATGAAAAGAAAACAAGCATTTATAAAATATTACATCAGTATTTCCTATAGCGCTTTTCCGGACAAAATAAAATAACTGAATTCTTTAACTATTTTCAGCATTTGTATCAGTTCTTCTTAGTTTTCATTTCGTAGTAAACCATAATGTGGCTTATTTTACTCATTTTAATCTTATCTATATACACCAAAAATAAATTCGTGACTAGACTAGTTACAGCACAAGGACTGCAAATTTAAATGGCGGGAATAAAACCTAATTTAAGATTAATTACTATATAACGATGAAATATCTTCATTCCTCTAATTAAATATTTTATAAATAGTCCTTAATAATGTTTTCACAATTACCTTAATAAACTTCATTTATAAAGTCGAGGTACCACCGAAAGATAGTTGATTATTTAGCGTTCCGTAGCCGGGGAAAAAAAAAATTGGAACCGCTCAGGTAGACAATACACATAATTTAATTTTTAGTTAATTAATTTTTTTTTTTTTTTTTTTCATAAACGAAAAGAGAAAAGGAATCTATCTTGAAGCACTTGCGTTGTTTTTTCGATTGCATGGCAGTCTAGTATTGTTATGAAGATGAAATTTGGCCATCTTTTTATTAAAGCATATATTTAAAACAAAATACAAAATGATAGAGAAAAAAAAGTAAGAAATACATTTCGAGAGAAAAAAAATTTTTTTTAGTATACTATTTATTTATAAAAAAAATTTGACTTATATATAAAAAAAAAAAAAACTGTTATTTTTACTTATTAATTTTGGATAAATTATTAAAAAAATTAAATAATTAAAGATCTGTCAAAATTAAACTAACAACAATTAGCTCTCACGGATTAGGGAAAACCTGTAATAAGAGTCAGAGAACTTGATTTTGCTAAAGAAAAATTTAGTTGGCGAATTTGAATAGCAGTAACCATGGTAATTAATCTTGATTGTATATACTTCAAAGCTTCTATACTATTTGTTTTTATTTGTGGATTAAGTAAATACATTGACCCTTTAACGGTGATTTGGTTCTTAAAGCTGAGCGTAGTTAGCTCAATAAACTTCATTTTGTTCTCTTAACTATTCTTTGCCACCTCTGTTTTGTTCAAGTTCTGAGGTGCGTGAAGATATAACATCTTTTGTTGTCGTATAACACATTTCTTTCAACACATGCTTGCATTTGCTGGCAAGATGTGTGAGAAAAACTCATAGTTCTTAAAACTTAACTGTTTTCTACTCTCTTTCTGTTCCGAAGTTACACAGTTAGATTCGATTTTAGATGGCTTGAACCCGAGAACTAAAGTGTTCTAAAATTCGATGGCATTTTCAAAGTAAGATCTTCAATTAGCTTACAATTTTACACAATGCAGCACAACAGCGCTATATACCATTATTTGTATTATTTATTGTAATACATAATGTGTATAATGTACAGTGCGAAAAAGAAAAAATTGAATATCTTGAAAAATTTTTGATTTAAAAATAGGATTTTTCTTGTACTAGGATCCGAACTTAATAGTCGGATCCTAGTACAAGAAAAATAACCTCAAATATGCTAATTCTTTATTGCAGACGATATTTTAAGGTATAAAGACACAGTAACGCACTTTCTCTGAAAGAACATCTTTGACCTCCATCTGAATATCTTTTTTTGACCCTCAAAATATGGGGGATGGTAACCGCAATTTGGAAAATTTGGTACCAATAGTTAAGTCTGGATAAATGTCGATAGTATGGAACCCTATTATATTAATTTTTGCGTATTTTGACTTATCTTTAAATTTTTTTTTAATGAATTGAAATTTTTTTTACAAGTTTAAAGAAGTTTATTCAAAGATAACTCCTACCAAAAAATAATTTTCAATAATTAATTAATATTTTTTGTTACTTTATTTATTAATAGTTTTAAAAAAATTGAATTGTAATGTATACAGATTTTTCCATCATTATAAAAAATTTCAATTTTATATGATAAAATGTAAAATTTTAACAAAATCGGACTTGTAGTTCTGGAGAAAGCGAATTTTTTATTAAAGACTTTTTAAAAATTTGATTTCTCAGGAAATGTTCGACCGATTTCGTTCAACAAAGTTTGTATACCTTATAATATATACCTTATTAAATAAAGTAATGAGTAATTAATATAAATTATTTTTTGCGTGAATAAACAAATCTCAATCTTTGGATAAACAATATTTGTAGTTGCGTGCAAAAATTCTGCAATTAGCTTTAAAAATTTCTCGAGATATGGTGAATTTCAGAAAAAGAAAAATTTTTACATTAAGGGGTTCAAACCTTCGACCTGTCTCATGACCAAATTATTGAGACCATATTTTCCAGATTGCGGCTATAGGCATGTTTGTTGAGAGAAAATACGTTTTTGTTCCTTATTTCGTAGTTTAATATATCGTCTGCGCTATTTACTTAGCGTTTTTGAGGTCACCCTAATGAACTATTGAATCCGAGTTCGTGAAAATCCGGTCATTTTAACAAAAATTATTCACTGTGTTTAGTTTTTTTTCTTTTTTTGTGCATTGTACATAAAGTACAGTTTTTTGAAGGGAAAAAAAATCACTTAAAAAGCTTAAACTTGAAAATTGGAAATCTTTTTTCAGAAACCATCATTTAGTCAAAGACAAACATATTTTTAAAGGCAAAAACAGAATGTTGACAAAAAGACATTTTCACGTGATTCAAAACAGGAAATAAATAATTTGCCAAAAAATATTTGTTTTATCATGATTTTGATAAATAGAATATAAAAAAAAAATTTATAGGCTGCTTCAAAATTATAAGCACAAGATAAAAAATGAGACACCATCTAGTAATCTTAAATAATCTTACATGGATATTGATCTCCATTATTCTTTATAATATCGAATATACGTTTTTTTAATGAATTAATTAAATTTCTTTACTGGAGTGAAAGATAGTCATGCTTTCCCAATAGATTCATGGAGTTCTTCAACAGTGCTATACTGTTTACCATTTTTATATAATTGGCAGGTTATGCAGTGCTCCAAAAGTTCTCAATTAGGAGTACATTCCAGTAGCCGTCAAGACCATCTCAGTTCCATTTATTCTAATCACTGAAAGGTACAGATAGTCATTTATTGTCATATGACTTAGCCCTGTTCATTCTTAACGGTTTATGATAGGGTTTAAAACATAGCTTGCGGCGAATTTTTTCAAAATGATATATTTGCATTTTTGAATACGTCTATGAATTGTGCCTTTAGACACTGCGACACAATAGTGTTTTTAATTTGATGAATCGGCCCATTTTGCCTTGAAACTAATCTCCGAATTTGCCTATCGGTCCGAACACTCATCGCTCGCAGTGGTCATATCTGGGTTTTTCGGGTGAGATCATCTTTTTTGTTTTCAACACTTGATAAATACATTACTGTCACTTATTTAAAATCATAGAAACTCCAGAAACGTTTTATTTTATTTTAATTTTTATTTTAACTTACAAATTTTCAAAACTTCGCAGCTTTCGGTATTGTGAGTGTCAGAAATCTTCTATTAGAAAAAATCTGTCTGTCTTCATACTTTGCTGGAAATACGTCGTCAATCTAACCCATCCCGCATTAACTAAGAAATTCATTAAGTGTTTAAAATTTTGAGACAGGCATTTTTACAATTTTTAAAAATCGTAATATTAAATGTAAAAAAAATCTATTTTAGATAACGAACATTTGTTGATAACATTTCATTTCGGTTTTAATGTCAGAAATCGCCCTTCATTGTCACATATTTTACAATAGTGTAGTATTTAGCAAATTTCACTGTGTGCTTATTTTTTTGAGACAGACTGTAGAATCTTTTTTCTTTTCTTCCTCATGAAAATTATATTCTTTATTTCAATTTTTCAATGTTTGGATTTTTAAAGTATTATTTTTGAGTGATTTAGACCATTGGTTCTCAAGAGGTGTTCCATAAAACCCGTGAGTTCGTGAAACGATCACAGGGGTTCCGAGAGCTAGAGATTTTTTTTTAAGCCAAGTACAAAAATAAAGAATTGTGTTTCGTTGACAATCCTTCTGAACGCTTATAACCGCCCAACTAAAAATAAACTGCAGAAAATCTACAGAAAAAGTGCAGTTTAAAGACTGTGGTGATTTGGCCCATAGCACTGCAGAGTTTTTGAAGTCGAAACACTGCAAAATTACTGCAGTTTGTAAACTGTAGTAATTTTGTAGTAGTACCAACTTCAAAATTTTTACGGTTAATATTCAAAATGTCTGTATTTAGTGGTGCCATCTATCGTTAGCGATAGAAGATACTGTAGTTTTTGTTTAAAAAAAAGTTTCTTTTGATGAAATTTTTTTTAACTTAATCTTATTCTATATTGAATTTAATTATTTAATTAGGAAGTATAGTACTTTTGAAAGTTATTGTGGTGAACATGTCGACACATTGTATGTATCCTGGGATTCGAACTCGCCTCCTGTCTGGCGTGAGATTGATCGATTAGCCCTCTCGGCTACAGCCCTGTGTCAGGACGGCCGAAAAGAACTAAATAGTTTCATAAGCTGAGTCTTGTTGGCAAGGATAAAGTTTTTAATTGTTAAATCAAATAAGGTGAAAACACAGTTAATAAACTTTCTCAGGGTTAGCAATTTGAATAGCATCATTTTATAGACATCCAATTCTTTTGATTGTATACGGTAAAATAACAATTAAATGACTCATTACTTAAGAGTGTTTTTTATGAAAAATTCCTAACAATGTAGATTTGAGTTTTTTTTTGCCATAAGCTTAGTTATTTCTCTTTTAAATTTAATTTTTAAATAAAAGGAGCTTTAAGCGAATTTGTAAAGCATGCAGTTTTATAAATATTATGCTCATTTAGGTTCAATTGAAAATACTATGAGTTATTTTTTTTTTAAACAAAATAATTTTTTTAATTTATAAAGCTATATTTTTAAGCAATAAAAGAAGATATATAGTTTCAAATTGTCTAAGTTTATTTAAGACGAATTTCTAAAACAAAGTGAAATTAATAAATATTTGAAGAAGATGTTTGAAGCTAAAAAATCTGGATTCAATATCACTTTTCAAATTCATTTTTGTAAACTCTTTCGATATACAATTGTTTAAAATCCAAACTAAATATTTGTTTTGATTAGAAAAAATAAGTATAATTTTCGTTCTGAAATAGTCCTAGCTTAGTATTAATTCGAATAAAAAATTTAACTAATTAACATTAACTACTTGCCTTTACTTTAATATTGTTTTTACCATAAACTTTGCGCAAACATAGTTTTCTGAAGTCAAAAAGAAATAAATAATATAAATTAATAAAAATAAAATTTTTAATAAAATTACTAAAATACAGGAAAATTTAAATACCTAATTTTAGACATATTTTAAACTAATTAAATTGTGTCAAAATCTTACTTAAATGTTTTTGACGCTTCTGAATTATAAATAATTACAATTAAATCAAGTATGTATTTTATGAATTTTAACTTTTATGAATATAGATAGTGTACGTTATTTCCGTTATCAATATATATGTTTAGAATTTTTACCTAATTATAAGAAATTAGCATATAATAAAAAATAAATAAAAAAATGACAAACATTATAAAAAGTTTATATACCAACCAGGAAAGCAAGATTTGAAAACCAACTCTTTCAATTTTACAACAATACAAAATAACTGCAGTTTTTCTGCAGATTCATCAGACGTATACTTCTGAAACAATGACTGCATAATTACTTCAAATTTACTGCAGAATAACCACGGATTTAAAGTTTCAGCTTTTTCTAAATTTATGATTTTAGAGTGACCTCACTTAAACTACAGTAATTTTGTAGACAATAGCTAAAAGTTTTTTCAAAATAAATTACTGAGAAATTACTTCAAATTAGCTGCAAAATAACTGAAGTGTTTTTACAGTTAAGATTGCACTACAGAAAATCTGCAGTTAACTCTAAAAAAACTGCAAAATTACTTCAGTTCTGTAGAAAAACTGCAGTCTATTTAATTATTGAATTAGAACGCGTTCTAATTCAAAAATAACTTATTTTATTCATTTTCAGCTCATGCGTACCAGGAACAAATAACTCTTCTTATTCAAAACAATCGAAGAACTGTTCTTAAAAAAAAAAAAAAAGAACTCAGTTTATTTTATTTGTTTTCCCTCTTGCATAAGAACAAATAACTGTTTTCATTAAAAAAATAGCTGTTATTATTCTTTTCAAATATACTTATTCAAAAGTAACTCAGCTTATTTTTCGTTTTTAACTCAAGCATACGAAAAACAAATAACTGTTTTTATTCAAAACAAATAGCTGTTATTATTCTCTTCAAAGAATTCAAAAGTTACTCAATTTATTTTATTCGATTACAGCTCGTGCATATCGAGAAAAAATTCAAATGCCACTCCAGACGTTTGAATTTAACTGACTCATAACCTAATTTCAAGATTATTGATCAAAATAATAAGTAGTCTTCCTTCGATTAGTATATGATTATAGCTATTAATAAATCTTATTCATAAATTCGCTGTTCCGTTATAAGCATCTCGATCATCAATAATCCCTAGCAGAAGAACCGCTATTTCAGACGAACCAAAACACTTTGCGTGTCCCACTGCAAAATAACGTTTGCGCAAAAATATACTTATAGAACATAATGCATAAAGCCGATAAAAGTTATGAAATAGTGCTAATTTAAAATATTCACTCAAGATAATGCAAAAAGCTAAAGAAATATATGAACGCAGTTTTTCTATGACATCATTAAGAGACTTAATGTTTAAAAGAACCTTGAGTAGCTTATTAAAATTTGTTTAATAAAGGTATCAATCTATCCGCCTTTAATTAATGGAGTGTTTAAATATCAATCAAATCAGTAAACACTGAGATAATTAGTTCCTACATGTGTGTGTATTGAATGATGTGGCAGCCATTTTGTTTTTCTTGCATATTTTTAAAATTCTTCCTTGAGTTTTCATTATCAATGTTTTTATGTCAGTTGTGGTTGACTTAATATTTCTTCAAATTTACAGTTGAACACTAGAGAACGATGGAAAGAATATTTTTAAAAATCTTTATGTAATTTTTTTCGGATAAATAAAATAATTTCATCTTACGCTTTATATATAGTAATTTCCTTTTTCTAGTATCTTCCATGCTTTTTTTTAGTGAAATATTTACATTAAAACAGTTTGGCTATTAGCAGAAAAATATCACAAAAATTTAAAAATATCAATTGTAAATTTTTGAAAATATTGATCTAGTTTGACAAAACATTAATAAACATTAAAAAAAAAAAAAAATTGCTACGCTAATTGAAATACGATTTTTCATCTTTAACAATGTCCATTTTTATAAAAAAAGAAATAAAAATTGAAATTTTTAATTTATTTTTCAATGTATTTTACTTCGATTTTTTTTTTTTTTTTACGTTAACTATAAAAATAAATTTTCCCCTTTTATTGTGATGTAGTTTAAAATATTTATTTAAAATTAACACTGATAAATATAATAGACTTTATGTAGAGTGGGATCCATTTATAACGATCCCGCATTTAACGAGATTCCATATTTAACGTTAGTACAATGTTCAAGATCTTGAACAGTTTTTTGAACCTATAGAAAATAAGAGCTGATAAAACATTTAATTATGCAATCAATGTTTTACGATGGAAAATTAAATGAAAACAAAATTAATCTAAACAATCTACGTTAGATAAATATATTTTCATTTCTTAATAAAAGATATGTTGAAGAAATTCACGCAAAGCGTTTATTTATTTCAATTTTTTGAGTTAATGAATAATCCCAAAAAACTGAAGAGGTAAGTTATACTTGACGATGTCATCTGTTAATGTGTTACTTTATATATTAAAAGCAAATCAAAAACTTCGATTTTTTTTTTTTTAATAAAATGAAACTCATTATAAACCTCTCTAAAATTGACCACAACCTTGGTTTCTCGTAAATTTCATTTTTAGATTATACATTTTTAATAATATCTATCCTTCAACTATAAATAAATGTCAAGCGTCGAGCTTATTTGCCTTTAAAACACAGTTATCAATCACGTCATAATTAAGTGAGGCAAAATGTATGAAAATCAATGAAAACAAGTTATAGTTAGTGGCTAATGACTATACGAACGGTGGTTAGGTACAATCTGATATCTCCCAGTTACTTTACCCTTCACTAAATATGCCATTTTTGTATCACGCTTCGAAGGACTTTCTAAGTTTTCAGGTAACAATTTTTTTTTTTTTTTTATGATGCCTAACATTTTATGTCGGGTTTTATGGAGTATAAAAATCTTGACTTTTTTTCTTCTTTTTTTTTCCTGCTAAGTGATTAAAATATTCGTGGTGAAAGTTTTAAATAACGATGAGCATATTAATTCTGATTTGAATAATAATAGATTTAGTTGGAAACGTGACATCAAAATATAATTTTTAGCACCTTTCAGTATTTGTTTTAATAGAAAAGTTTATTTTTTTTATGAAAAAACGTTTGCCTGCAATGTTTATGTAGTTAAAAGAGCTTAAATTTTTTTTTTAAAGCTAAGTGACTAAAATATCCGTGATAAAAGTTTTAAATAACAATGAACTGATTGATTTTGATTTGAATAGCGGCCCCTTTTAATAACTAATCAATATTATACTATTTGTTTCATGGAAAAAATGAAATATTTTTTTTATGAAAGAATGTTTGCCTAAAATTTTTAAAGTATAAGAAGCTTGATTTTTTTATTTATTTATTTATTTATTATTTTTTTTTGCAAAAAATAACTAAGAGAAAATGACTGAAACATCCGTGATGAAAATTTTAAATGACGATGGAAATATTAATTTTGATTTGAATATTAATAAATTTCGTTTAAATGTGATTCAAAATATATATTTTTAATAAATAATCAATATTATACTATTTGTTTTATTGAAGAAAGTTTGTTGAAAACACTTCTTTTTTATAAAAAAATGTTTGTCTACGTTCCTTTTTTTACTTTTTAAATATTTCTTTATTAATGCATGGAAACTGACGTAAAGGAAAAATAAAAATAAAATAAAAATATTTGACCAAAATAAAAAAAAATATTAATAAATTCCCCTTCTACTTTTTTTCTTTTCTTTTTCTTTTTTTACACGGAGAAAAACATCCTAGTACACTTACGTTACTGTATGGTAATGACATATCTGGAAGAAAAGAAAACTATAATTCTGTTTAATAAAAACTGAAATATACGGTATATTTAAACGATTCATTTGGTAATTTTTCCGGTCATATAATAACGGTTTGCCGGAAATTATGGTTTTCAAAATTATAGTTCTCATAAGTGACTTGAAAACGTTGTTAATTCTTTTTTTATTTTCTTCAAATAACGTTTTATTTGAACTTTATTGTTCGTGCTTCTTCCTTTAGTATTAATTTCTCTAACAGTCCTTTCAGTGCTTTAAGAAAGGAGTTTATTAAATTTTAATAACTACTAGGAAAAAAATAAAGAAAGGGAAACGAGTGAAAATAGAAAGCAAGAAAAAAAAAAAAAAATCATGTAACATTTTTTTTAGCTACATTTTTTCCTTCTTCTTTGAAGAGTAAATTGTCTGTAAATACCAATTCGTACAAAAGATAAACAGAAAGGCGCGAACAGTGTGTGGCAACAGAAATATTATGTTCAGTTGTTTTTAGCTTGGAATTGTTCGAGCTGTTTTTTAAAAACTGTAAAATGTTCCATTTAATTCGAAGAAAGATATTGTTGGGTTTTCCTTTACTTAAAGAAATAAATAGCTGTAATGTTTTCTGAACATTAATGTTTCTTTCTTGTAAAGAAAGTTTAAAAGATAAAGAAATTATTGTATCGGTCATTTTAAATAATGTTAGTAGATAAAATGTAAATTTCGGAAATGTGTACAACGCACAAAATAGAAAACGGACCACCCTGAATAACTTTTTATCTAATGATCGGATCTTTACGTTCTAGGACTCAATGGGTTGAGGGGGTGACCACAAATATGCTACTTAATCTGCGCGGACGATATTTTAAGTTACGAAATCAGAAACGAAAACGTACTTTCCGTAAACAAACATTATTTTTTTTCAACGGATTTGGATTTCTGACCCCAAAAGTAAAGGATGGGGCATCGCCGCAATCTGGAAAACATGATCCCTATGTTTTGGTCAAGGAACTGGTCGAAAATTTTAAACCTTTAATGTTAATTTTACTTAATGCGTATTTTTGCCGTATCTTGAGAAGTTTTTAAGCCATTGAAAAAATTTTGGACACAAATTAATTAGTTCAAAGATAATTTCATGCAAAAAATAACTATTAGTAAATATTTATTATTTTATTTAATAATAGTCGAAAAAAGTTAGAATTATAAGATATACAATTTTTTATATAATTTTAAGGAATGCAATCGAATTTTGGAAAAGTCGTATATTTTTGGATAAGCGAATTTTATAATTGTGTGCAAAAATTGTTCAATTCGCTTAAAAACTTTTCGAAATATGACAAAGTACGCATAAAGTTAAATTAAGGGGTCCAAACTTTGGACCGCTCACGTGAACTTTAGGGAACCATATTTCCCAGATTATGGCCTCCCTCCTTTTATTATTTCATTTCTTAAAATTTAGTCTTAATTAGCACGTTTGCGATCACCCCCACCCCCCGAATCATTAAAATTGAGTCATAGAACTTGAAGATCCGATTATTGGATCAAAAGAGGGTGACCTGTTTGTTATTTTGCGCACCTGTTTGTTATTTTGAGCATTAAAAAAGGTTTTCTCGAATAAAATTTAAAACTCAATCTAATTTTTAGGACATGATATATAGTTTTCTGCTACAGCTTTGAAATTGTATTTTAATCTAACAAATCTTCGAAGTAATTGTACCCATTGCATTTTTTTCTCCAATCGATCGCTAATCGTTTTAAAGAAATCGAATATTTTAAAAACTTATTTTCTACCAAATAAGTAGTTTTGGAATGGAGAATGATTTTAGATTATCTTTCTGAATGTTTTTTAAGTAACTATTCTTACAGGAAAAGGAAGAAAAAAAAAAAAAGTGAAATTGCGTTTGTACTTTTCTATAACTGCTAATGTGCCAAATCCTTTTAATTTTCCTGGATGATAATGGATTTTACCGCTCTTTTTTGGTTTAAAAAATTATATGATTTTTATTTTTTATAGAAGATTCCTATAAGGAAGAATTATTTTTAAAAACTTCTACGCCAAATTATATTTTTTACTCAGATTATTGAAATAAAATTTGAATAAACTTGTAAAACTAATTAATAAAGTCAAATATAGGCATATGAAAGGTTGAAATACGAAGTCTTAAGAAGATGTTTGTATAGGAGTCGCAAAGGAATTTCCAATGATGTCTGATACTGCCATGATTTTCTTTTACTTTTTTCTAAGACATACTAGTGTGAGAAGATATTTTCTTTCCTAACTACTATAAAATCGATCAAATCTAAAGAATATTGAAGAAAAATTAACACAAGTGAGGAAATTGTTTGATCGCAGACAAAAATCTGTTAATCTGGAAATACAAAGAACATTATTAATTATAATATTATATCCTTTATGCTAGTAAAGAACTTAGTAAATTCATATCATTAGTTCCTTTTAATCGATTTTTTGCTTTAAATTTCTGCCGAGAATCACTCTTTGGAATAAGTAATCTCTGATGATTCTTTGAAATACAAGGCATTAAGTCACTTAGTAACTATCATCTTCGTATTTAATTATTTATCTTTACAATAAATTTTTTTATTTTGTATACAACAAAAGCTGTTGATTACGAGAGTTATAACTACGCGCATTAAATAATTGCTTTAAATTCACGATTACGTACGAATGTTATCAAATTTAAATATGATATAACTTTTGAAGTAGATTAGTAATGAATATAAATATCTTTGTCAATAACCGATTCCGCCTAGATTTGTCAATGGCTTACAAAACTTGCTTTTATGAAAAATGTTATCTTATCAGTTTTATGAAAATATTCGACAGAACTTTTATCAGCTGCTTGTTATTCGTGTGTAGCTTTCAACATTAAATTCAGTCGAAAGATTGATGTTAGTTTTATTTTTCTGGGTAAATGTGAATAAAAATCTGCTATGAAGTAGTTTTGCATATAAGGTATGCATTGTTAGGACTTTTTATGCATTTTATGCAACTTTAATGTGGGGCTAATTTTAATCGAGTACTTCTTAAGCTTGACTAACACAACAGTGAGTCAACTTGAGAATTGAGCTGTATTAGGGTTAAATTTAAGAAATTTAAATTTGCAGTAAATCTGAGACGGCTAAAGGTTCTATGCTGATTTTTTTTTTTTTTTTTTTCAAGAGTGTATTGAACTTAAATTATTATTAATTGTCTATCTTTCACTTGTATAACATAAAATTTTATCACGATTAAGTTCAGCTCAAGTTTTGTTAAGCTTGCTATATTAATGAAATATACGTGTTCAGGGGTCTGTCCAGGCCGAATTTGCTGCTGATTAGCGGTACTTTCACAAATTCAATTTAGGAAAAACGGTAGTTTCACAAATTCAACTTTAGGAAAAATTTCACAAAAATACTTTTTCCTAAAATTTTATTTTTGTATCCCTTAAGAAACGATAAATCCATATTTTTGTGTTGATTTTTTAACATAATTTTTAATTTTCCTCAAATTATGTTTAAATTTTCACAAAATAGGTACCACTCAGAAAAAACTAGACAGACCCCTGGTGTTACAATTAAATGCTAACATGCCTATCTGTGATGTTATCGACGATTGTTGATCACTTCAAATAAGGAACATTTTACTTTATCTAAAAATTTCTTCAATTTTCGATAGTAATAATTCTTATTCAAGTCGAATAATAAAAATCATACTATTATCGTGCAAATTGTTTTCTCCCAATTTAGCGAGACAAATAGAAAATCAAGTTTTAGGTAATTTTATTCGATAAACAGCATTGAACGGCCAACCCAATTATGAGTAACGACTATCAACGTGCAACTGCGTTGCCTTGTAATGTTGAATCCAATCCAGAAGACAAGAAAACTCCGGGATTAAGCATTGCTACTAACTTAGCCTTCGTGGAGGACTCTTACTGGAACTAACCCGCATTTGCGTTGTATGGAGAGGAAAACGACGAAAACCACCCACGGTTAACCCTTGGAGTTAGCTATTAGTTCTAACCTATGATCCGCCTACCATTGAGGGTATTTTGTGTCAGCACTGTGGACAATGCGAGCCAAGTGCAGAATTGACCAGCCACCGCTGGAATTCGAACCAGGACACCTCGGCTCCGGAATTTTATAATCATGAGAAATATTTTTAAAATCATTTCATTTAAACTATTTAAGAAAAGCATTGCAAACTAGGTTGACTGTAGCGTATATAAGGAGTGTGGTCTTGTGTCACAATGAATTTAAATTAAGGAAATTTTATGACCAAAAGCTAATAAAGCTAAAATTCTTTAGTTTTTTTTATTTATTTTATTTTTTGTTTGTCCTTGCTGATGGCTTTAGATTATTAGATTAAATAAAACACGTTTTTAGTCGTGACTTTTCACAGTATCAGCATAATGCGATTGCTCAAGGTCAACTCGTGATGATCAATATTTACCACAATCATGCGATTTTCTCTGGTACTTATCCCTTTCGAAGACCTTTAAAAATTTGTTTACACAGTATTTATATTAAAACTGCACGGCATTGATACAGCTTTAATAGTTAAAAAAATACTAGTTGTACCTACACTAATATATTTGGTACCTACTAAATCTGCACTTACCATAATACGAGTTCAGTAGTGCATATTACCAAAATTAATTAAGCATCATTGGCGTCAATAATAGTAAGGCGATTTTTTACGTTTCTCCAGAAAAAATTAGTACCTATTTCAAAAATTAGTTACAATAATTTTTAAAATAGTATGTATGACGAGTTTTTACTTTTCTTCTATATAAAATGAGTTAGAACTGTTTATCTTCATTAATTTTGCTTTTTATAACGTTGCTTATTTTATTTTTATTTCAATTAGTTCCTATTATCAAAATCAAGCATCATTGGCGTCTATAATTATGGAAATTTTTTACATTTCTCCCAAACGTACTATTTCTCCCTTAATTTTGCTTATCAGTATCCAACTTAATTTTTTTCATTTCAATTACCATTGATTCTAAATTATTTCGTTTTATAAAAACATATTTTAAAAGTATAACTATAAAAGAAAAAAAAAAAACACTTGAGTTTAGATAACTTTAGGAATACTAATTTGGTAACGTAGTGCGCTTGTGTTTACACGTTCACGTTTATCTTTGAAGTTAATCTGACATGACGAGTAAAAAAAAAATAATTATAAAAGAACGTGCACTAAGCTCCTTTTTTGATTTAATGACAGCTAAAAGCTAGCAAACATCGCTGATATTATCTTTAAAATATTTGATAAAACATAATCATCTGCAGTTTAATTTATATCAATGGCTAGGCCAATGAGAAAATCCTATGTGCTGAACTTGTCTCTCGAATTATCTAATCGAAGTCTTTAAACGATTTTAGAGATCGGGGTGCTAAAATTGTCCCTTTACCCATTCCAAATTTCAGGTTACGGCTCTGGACACACACGTACAAAAAACTTTTTTATTTTTATTTATTATAGATTTGGTATTAATAATTAACACTATTCAATTAAGGTTATGAAAGTTAGCTTTTAAAAAGTTTATTTTTTCATCAAAATGAACAATTAAAAAACCTTTTTGTGTAAAATTCCTCTCCTATTCCGAGCTTCTGTATTGTGTATTATTTAAATAAAAGATATATCTGTCGAGAAAGTTGTTTCAAAGTATCGACCTCCGAGATTTACGAAACGAGGAAATATCAGTCAAACTCTGCCGATTTTCTTTGCCTCATTTACATAACTGGAATGAGAAAGAGGAAGAAAAAAGTTTAAAAAAAAGTTCTGATTCGATTTGCGACTTAGTCAATTATTGGTTGAACCAAATTGAACTCCAGTGGGTTAGGATTTGGTTAGGTGTAGTATTGATTTGCATGCTATATATTAAATTAAATGGGTTAGTATTTATTGTTGTTTTGATGTTTAAATAAATTGTAAAAATGTTAAACAAAGCAAAAATATATTGAAGAAGAAAAGAATCCTATAAGTTGAAAAGATAATTCTATTTTCTGGTTTGAAAAGAAAGTTCTCAGTATTTTTGTACCAAATGGATTTTACGATAAATACTAAAGTTATTTTTTATTGTTGTCTTCAAGAGGCCAAATAAAATTTATATTTTTCTATATTTTCGGGAAGTGGAGTTATTTTGCTGATCATTTGTTGAACTAAATTGATCATTCAATGAAAGTTAACTTTTATTGTTGTTCTGACGTAGTTAAATAAAACTGAAAAAATGTTTGAACAAAGTATTTTTTTTCCCAAAAGTAAAAATAAAAAATAAAAAAAAGTTTAGTTTTCTAACTTGTGACATAGTCATTTGTTGAAATAAATTGACTTTTCAATAAAAGAAGGATTTGTATTTATTGTTTTTTTTTGTATTGTTTTAATGGAAAAGAGAAAATTTTAAATTATCCTAAACCGATTTCTAGTTCGAGAAAAATCACAATATACACGTTTTTTGACACAAATTAATCTTTTTATGAAAAAAAAAGAGTTTAATTTGGTCTTGTTTTCAAAGGTTAAATAACATAGAAAAATTATCAAGCAATCGAGTTGTAATGTAGGTAGAGTGGCCCTTGCAGGATGATTTATCATAATACCACACCGCTGGTGGGCGATTCAAGGAGAAAAATTTCTACCTTCCTTTTCTCTTTATTATTTGAATGGAAGAAAATCGATGCATAAACTTTAACGAAAACATTTTTAAAATATGGTCTTTTACTGTAGTGCATTTCGGTGTAAAGAAAACTTTGTTAATTTTATCAATTTCTCGAATTACAATTGCATTACTTATTTTATAAAGGAACTTTTAACACTTGCTTTAAAAAAAAAAATTTTTATCTCGATATTACATTTTTCCTTTTATTCTTTCTAAAATCCAAATTCACATTTTTATATTAAAATTATCTTATGAGGGAATATTTACATGTAAGAAAATAA
Organism: Parasteatoda lunata; assembly: GCA_949128135.1. NCBI lineage: Eukaryota > Metazoa > Arthropoda > Arachnida > Araneae > Theridiidae > Parasteatoda > Parasteatoda lunata. The sequence goes on along the minus strand of OX421970.1, from coordinate 41,723,080 downwards.
TTTAACCATTAAGTAAAGGTTATATAGAATTATTCGCTACTAAATGCATCGTTCTTTCTTTCTATCTTTTTTTTAAAAAAATTTTTTTTAGTTAATTTAAATTCTTAAAATGCTAAATTTTAACTTACTAACCGAAATTTTTGGCGTCATTTTTGTTTTCTAGGGCGCTGGGCCCATGTCGAAGAGGTCGTGGGTTCGATCCTCGCCGACCGAAGACTCCCCGTGTAGTAAATGGTGACTGATGCACGTTAAATCTGTCGAGTCTCAAAGTCCTCCATGTTTCTATAACAAATCAATACGTCTGGGGGTACTGATCCAGGAGTTTCCTTGTCTTCTGGATTGGTTCAAAATTACAAGGCTACGGAGTTGAACATTAGTAGTCGTAAACCCATGAAATTGGGTCGGCTGTTCAACGACGGTTATAAAATAAAATATATTTTAGTTTAGCAGCTTGCTTTGAGTTAAATTAGTTTATTAAGTACATTTGCTCAGAAGTGATTGTTACTAAACTAATCGATAAATAGGGTAAAGTTTTTTGACACTTAATTATAATTTCTTTCATGAAATCGTCAGCTCTTTTTTAATTGCAATAATACATGGAAAAAAAATGAGAATACTAGCAGTGGTATTGGTTAACCTTATTATCGATGGTGTAAAGTTGAAATGAAAGAGGAAGTTTTAAAAGAGTAAAGCGGATTTATTTTTTATTAAGTTTTCTGAGACGATGCAGCCTTTTTCTATTTATATTTTTTCCTCCTATTCCTTGACAAGTCTAAAATCATTTCTGATTTCTTGTAAATGTTTTCAAAAATTGAAAATGCTTGAAAAGATATTCATGATTTTACAAGATTTTTTACTATTGTGAAATCTGCGTCAGATAAACATTTAAACACTTTTTTTTATACTTCAATATTAAAAAATCATTACAAAAAATTGTTATGTATTTAATTATTATATAATTAAAAATTATTATTAATTATATTATATAAATTATTATAAAGTAACTATAGATATTTCTGAGAACTACTGAATCTAATTGTAATAATTTATCACAAGATACATATTGCCGTTTTTCTTTTAAACTACTCAAAAATTAAAATTTTCTCAGTCTTGTAAAAATATGAATAAAACTTTCTACAGTTTATACACAATTATTAAAATTTCGGATTCTAAAATAACTTTTAATCTATCTAATTTGAAATAGCTTTTATTTTTTGTTTAAAAAAATTCAAGCTTTTACTATTCAGCAAACCTTAAACCAGGAGCTCTCAACTTTCCTTCATTGTTTTCTGTATCTCAATTCTACCAGAAAAGAAAACTCATTTTATCTCCGGCCCGACGCTCTTGTTTTTTCGCCAAAATCGCTGAAAAAGAGGGTTCACTTGACAGAGGGTATATGGCAGGGCTCGAAAAACCGCCCGTCCGCCCGTTCTCGGCGGTCAAAAATTCCCCGCGGACAACAAATTTCTCGAATCCGACGTCCATTTTCCCGTTAAAGTTCGTGATACATTTTCAATTTTTGTTATCTTACCAGAGTCTATCGCCTCACTTCTATAATGACCCTCTAATCTAGAAAAACAGCAACATACTGGGCTTAGTGGAATTGATGTTTTCTCTGTCTGGGAGTACTGCAGCGGTTGAAAGGAGCTTTTCAGTAATGAACTTACAAAAAAACACATTACGTACTGGTCTTAACAAGAAGCGTTAAACGCAATTATGAACATCTACCTAAATGGAAAACCCCTTTCAGATTTCTGTGCAGAAACCTCTGCAAATCATTGGCCTGATTGTGGAACTGGCAAACGTCATATTTGATTCATTTAAAAAACGCAGTACCCTCGGATAAATTGACATTCCAGATAACTTGACCTTTGTCATTTAAATTATTTCATATAAGAAATAAATTATTTCATAAAATAAATCCTAGGTTACTATTAGTAACGTAGTATTTCTTTTATAACTGTATAATGTTATCCTAGTATTTGTAATCCTAATAACTACTAATTCATTGTGCAATTTATATGATAAATGTTAGTAATAAATAAGAGAAAATTATATTTTTATTTATTTAGAAGTGACGGGTTAGTTTAAAAGGAGGACGGGTACATTGTTGGATAAGCCGTCCTCGAGGACGGTTAAAATTTCCGAGTTTTTTCGAGCCCTAGTATATGGAAAGATAAAGAAATAATGTAGAGTGCTTACTTTACCCTATGTATGAAACCAAGTATAATTCCTTATTGCTTTGCAGTTATTTCTGTTTAATAGAATAGTTCTGGCAGTAAATTTAAAAAAAATAATGTAAAAGGTTGGAGTAATAATAAATAATAATACATTTTCATAATTCGCAATTAATTGCTTTAAAATTCTGAACGTTTACAATTTACCGTGAAGCTCATATTTCTTAGTGTAGTTTTATAAAAAAAATAAGGTGCTGTGCATTTTATTTATACAGTAAGGATTAAATTTTGGCATTTAAAGAAAGAATCAATTATTCGGAACAGAAAGTAATTTAACATTAATTACCTACTTATTTCAAAAGTTTAAAAAAACAAATTATTTGCATTTTTATAAACTCCTTATGAAACAATTTGTAAATGATTTTTTTTTAAATGTTCCTATCATTTATTAAACTGAGTATATTAAAGTTAATATTTTCTCTTTTTTCTAACAATATTCTTTTCGTAAAAAGAGGAAAGATTATTTTCTGTATTGATGATAGGGATAGGAATGGCTAGTTTGTCCCAATGCTTGATCCAGGAGTTCATCTTGTTTTCTTTTGTAACCGTCGTTGAACAGCCGACCCAATTTTGGATTTACGACTACTAATGTTTAACTCCGAAGCCTTGCAGTTTTGAACCTAATCCAGAAGACAAGGGATCTCCTGGATTTTGTATTGGGAGAAATAAGTCTTCGTGAAGGACTTTTTGATTTAACTAAACCCGCATTCGCGTTACATAAAAAAAAAAAAAACCACGAAATCCTCACAATGATAGCCTGACGGTAAGGAGAGTCTAATCCATGATCCGTCTACCACTGAAGCCAGCTCTGTGTTCGGTGCGGCGAGCCGGGTACGGAAGCCATCGTTGGGATTCGATCCCGGTTCACCTCATTGGAAGGCGAACGTTCTATCTCCTGTATTTATTGTAAAGTATTTTATTTTATTTTAAAATCAGCGTTAAACAGCCGGTCCAATTTTGGGTTTAGGACCATCAACGATCAACTTTGTAATTTCGGACCTAACCCAGGAGTTCATTTGTCTAGTGGATTAGGTTTGAAATTACAAGAATACGAAGTTTATCGTTGATAGTCTTAAAAACAAAATTGAGTTGACTGTTTAAAGCCGATTATAAAATAAAATAAAATACTTCACAATATAGATAATGTTGCCATAAGAAGAGAAATTCAAACTAATATCGTATATTTTCATCTCTTCATTAATGCCATACATTTGTATTAAGATCTGTTCTTTGTTTGAGGTCGCCCTGATAACCGACAATAAGAACTTCAAATACTAAAATCTCGAAGAAATATCTCCCACTAAACTTATTGCACTGAAACAACTACAGTTCTTATCTTGCCATCACCTATTCTTCTACTTTAATAATTAGGGGTTCGCAATAAAGGCTCTTCCATGTGCCTCTTCATTTTAACCAACGGTTAGTATTTTATTTTTCTAACCGGAAATAACTTGGTAATAAATAAATAGGAGGAAGAAACGTCTCGAATGTTTATTTGCGAACGAATAATTTTTACGAACTTTTAATGCAGTTAAGATTTTTAATTTCGCGTTGTACGTTTGAAAAGTTACTCATTTCAATAATCTATGTTTTGAATTATACTAGATCTTAATGGGTAATTTCATTTAATGTTTCAGCATATATCTCTTAATGGTGGTATTCTCCAAGACAGGGGGCCCCCCACCACACTTATTGGAAGAGTTAAAAATATTTTTCCGTCGAGATTTGAATTTCAGGTTAAATTTTTAATTTTCGTTTTCTCGATGTTATTTTTGTTTATTTTTTTTTTATTAGTAGAAAAAAAAGTATGGTCAAAACTACCAGAATATGGTAAAATGTATCGTGTTTCTGGCACTATGGGAACACTAAAAAGTTAGGCAATTTTTGCCGATGCGTTTTGGTAATGATTTTGTTAAAATTGACAATAAAATATGGTTTTATAATACGTGGTAAAATTTGTAATTTAATCATGATAGCATGACAGAAGACCATCTATTCGGTTGAATTTACTTTTTAGTTTGGTATTTTTCTCTAAATGTGTAGTAAAAAACCCTATAATTTTGTAAATGAATTTCCAGTAAATTATGAAATGAATGGTTTAAATACGATATATTTTGGTTTTTATTACTAGAATTATCGTAATTTTACCAGAAGTGTCCTTACCACACAGTACAGTTATTTTATCAGAATATTTTTCTCTGTGTAACAAACTATTGTTAACAGATAATCATTCGAACATGGTTATAGTATATCTTTGAAGAAAGGTGAGGGGAAAAAGGTTTCGTTTTATTAGATTGTTGAATAGTTAAGACATCTATGAAGTTTAACTTAAAAATATAAAACAATAAATTTACACGTTTAGATAATTTTGAGTGTGGTAAATTTGTCCATGTTTAGAATTTTTTTTTAAAATTTTAATATTGTTAAAGTGACAAAACCTGATATTGATGATGCTGTAAATTAATGACGCAAAAACAAAGACATTTATCAAAATGCTCAAAACATGTAAACCTTCCAAGAAATGCCGATTTCTGAATTATATTTGTATAATTTTGTCGGAAAAATTAATTTAAAATTTAACTTTAACAAAAAAAACACTTCCTATCTCAATTTCTGATTGGATGACGGCCTTGTATTTTACATGTTTCTCATATTCGAAATATTAAGCTTGCCTTTTAGTGCGTGTAAGTTCGATTGTTTGAACACAAGTTATTCTAGATGATATCTTCGTATTTTTTGGGGCTAATAACTTTAGTCGGCGCTGTATTTTATTTTAGCACTTAATTTACATTTCGATGTCCGTTACACTTCGTATGCTATAACATTTCATTATTCTCAATAACTATACAGTCATTTTTCTTCATTTATTGTATTTTTTCGTGCTTTTTTATTATTTAAAAAAAAAAAAATTATTACGGTGATTAATTTATTTACGATGTATTGTAAAAATGTTTATATTGGCATAAATTTTATCAAATCTATTATTTTGAAAAGCAATTTTGAGGACAGTTCTTTCTTGTAAATTTGTGGATTAACAGTTTACACTTTAAATTTTATATTAATTTTAAAAAAAAAGGTAGTTTTATTACTGCGATTAATTTGTTTACGATGTGTTGATAAGATACGTATGCTGTCAAAAATTTGCCAAATCCATGTTTTTGAAAAACAATTTTCAAGACAGTTCTTTCGTGTTAATTTGTGTATTATTTGTTAACACTATAATTTTTATGCTAATTAAAAAAAAGGTAGTTTTATTACGGCGATTAGTTTGTTTATAGTTCGTTTGTAAGATGCGTATGCAGGCAAAGTTTTTACTAAATCTATCTTTCCAAAAACTAATTTTCAAGGTAAACTTGTGGATTAACAGGCTAAGCTATAAATTACGGAATAAGTTTTGTTTTTTAAAATTGTTGAGCTTATATTTATTTATAATAACCGTAAACACTTTTTTATACAAAAATTAATAATTTTTCTTTTTAAAATAACGAAAACTTCATGTAAATGAAACTTAAATAATTAATCTTAAAAGTTTTTGAAACTAATTTTTTTTTAGAAGCAACAAAGAAAAGGAAGCATTTTATTTTAGAGAAATAGCGAGTTCCAACCATTTCTGCGTGTCTAAAAATCTCTCCTTGCAGGGTTATTGCCCCTAAATCATTGTTTCCATTATCCTGCACACCGGATGACCGTCTGTTGATTAAGTATTGCTTGCTAACAGGTTAATGGACAATGAACAGAACATTTTTAAGGTTATTTACTAATTAAAAGATTTGGTTCGTAATCTCTTTACATACTCTATGAAGTAAATTTTTTTATAAATAAAAAAATCTTGTTTCACATATTAATTATAGTTTTCGCTGTAAAATGTCTTAATAATCTGATATATTACATTTCTTTTCTTAAATGATAGCATCAGGTTATTAATGAATTTTTTTTTTTTTTCAGGACGATTTATTTTTCTATTTATGCAAATTCTATTAAGAGCTTTTGAAAGATCTTTATTATATGCGTTTTGAAGACTAATATGTTTTGCTAAAATATTTAATTCTGAAACACAATATTATTATTTTTATTTTGTAATAGTGTCTAACCGGAAAAAGATACCATCTTTTTTCTATACACGGAGAAAAAAAGTATGATCAACACTTTTAGAACATGGTAAAATTTAAAATGTTTCTGGCTCTATGAAAACGCCAAAAAGCTCGGTAATTTTTACCGAAACGCTTTGGTAAACTTTGGTGTGATCAAGTTTGGTAATGGTGGTAAAATTTGGTAATTTTATCGTGATGTCTTAAAGGGTGGTATAAAAACCATTTATTCGTTTAAATTTATTTTTCAGTTTTGTAATTTATACTGAATGTTTGGTAATAAAAAGTGTAATTTCGAAAACTAGAATTCACAGTAAACCGTTAACATATGAATAGAAAAATTAGCAAATGAATGGTTTAAATACTATAGATTTTTATTATCAGAATTATGGTTTATTTTACCAGAAATGTACGATACAGTACGGTAATTTTACAAGAATTTTTTTCTCTTTGCATAGTTATTCTATCTGAAGACGAATTCAAAGTGTGGATAATATGTCTTAAATGTTATAATTTTTGCTTACTAAGCTCACTGGATTGTAACGGGGGAAAATGAGGGGAAGAAAAAAAAAAAAAAAAAAAAAGAGTATAAATATCAAGTTAGACTTAATAGCCCCTAAGGCGTATTCGTTTCTTAACATAATTATTTCTTTTAATCAATATTATAGCAACATGCTGTAATAGCGAAGCATATAATTTTGATAAAAAATAATTTTTTATCAACATTGTAATCACATATAGTATTATTCATACATATTAATTATAATAATAATGTTAATAAATAGTTATTATGTTAATGAAGAGTCCTCGTTTTATCAAATTATGTATATATGAATTTTTACTTAAGTTAATACTTAATGAACTTATGAAACCTATTCTTATATTATATTGTGTTGGATAAATAAATATTAAATTTAAATTTTTTATTCAATGTTATTTGGGTTTTCTTACAATACATGTCAATGCAAATTGAGCAGGATGAGATCACATTAAAAAAAATTTTACAGTAAAAATAACCTTTTGGCGCAGATGGGACACCGGTGTCCCTTTTACATAATTTTTTTCTTCTGACGCTCTATTTACAAGCAAAAATATATTTTCGTATTTTTTAATTATAAAAAGCGGTAATAGTTTTAAAAAAAATGTCAGATTATATGAATTATGTTTTTCTAAAACACAAAATCGAAAAAAAGTAGTGAGAAATTTTTTTTTTCTCCATTCATATTCAGAAGTTTATAAATAATTGCTTTCATAAATTAAAGAAATTTTAATGATGATTTGACTTTCTCTTAGACCTAAATGCCTGCAACCAAATGAAAACGTGAAAAATTATTGTTTGGAAGTGAGCCTCGTTTGGATTATTTTACCTTTAACGCTGAAGAAGACATCAATATGTCGTGCTGTATTTCATAACCATAAATTATTAAAATGCTAATTATAATATTTTTTACTCATTTTGACCTAAATAAACAAAATATAACAAAAAAAGTATGAAAAATATGTTCAATAAAAATTTTACGTCAAAGAGCTAATTTAAATTATTACATTTTTTTTTTTTTTTTTTTTTTTTTTTTTGTTTAAAATATTCTAATTAAATAACTGGAGTAATAGGCCTTTTTATTTTATCAATTTATTTTCGACTTTATCTTTTTTTTTAGATTGTTTTTATTTATTTGTCTTCGCAACACGCATATTAAATCCCCCCTAGGAATCATTCTAAAGTGTCTTAATTTACCCCTTCAACAATTGATCTAAAATTAAAAAAATATTTGTTATATTTGCGTTTTAGTACCAATTGGAATGCGTACTAAAATAAAGAAATATGGCTTTAAAAAAAAAATTGAAAGAAAAAAAAAAACAAAAAAAAAAACGACTGCTTTTTATGCAAAATTTTGAAGAAATAAATGGCGTAAAATTATATTTAAAATAGGACCACTAATGTACATACAAAATAAAAAAATAAATAAATAGAAAACCTATATTTCAGGCAACGAACAATCTTTGAAATCGATTTTTTTTTTCTACTTTAAAAATTCTGAGGGAAAGATAAACATGGTGATAGTATGTGTAGCATATGTACTATTACGTCTAAGGTCTCATATATATAAAACTTGAGTTACACACTTTTTATTTCTCATCTTTTAGTGATTTAAGAAATAAAAAATTGTCTTTCCATTTTTAATTATTCATCAAGAATGGCATGTACCCTTAAAAAATGTTCCTTCAAAAGTGTCGAATTCTGAGGAAAAAAAGGGGCTTTTAATTTTTCTGAGAATGCATTAAAATCATATTATGATCTAATAAAGCGTAAGTAGTCGCCAAATTAGATTCTGTGACATTTTTATGGTCTTTCGAGTACCTACGTCGGAAAATTAACTTTTAAATTTTGGAAGACTTAATAAGATGTAATTTTTCTAACCTTATTTATTGTGTACTTACGAGGTTTTTAAAAGATAACCTTTTTTCCTTTATTCAATATCTGCTTTATTCCGCTCCGAAAATCTTCCTGAGAAGATGAGCTAAATCGATTGAGAAAGTTAGTTTTTTTTTTTTTTTTTTCAGATTATGTTAATGCTGTATTTTACCCTGAGGGAGGTTATATTGTATTAGTAACTAATGACTGCTTTTAACATTGAAAATGCTTTACTGCCTCTTTTGATTATTTAAACAGTTTTTGTTTAATTTTCTTATGTTGTTAATGAAACAAATGTGTTAATAAATCTTTGACCGAACGATTTCTTTGTTTTTAGAAAACGCTTGTAATTAGGTATTTGAATTTATATTTATTTTGAATACCTTCGACTGTTACTTATGTACGCACGTTTTCAAAAATTTTAAACTTTTATGTTAATATAAATAGTGCGTTTAGTATCAGTGCACATTTATACTGTTAAACTAATATCTTAATCTGCACCTATACGTAACCTGAAAATTTAAATTTTTAGCTAGTAGCCGGTCGACTCTAACAACTTAGTAGTCACTTTTTCTTCAAACCTAAATGTGTTAGTGATATCACTAGGTCATTTGATCCTTTAAATTTAATAGACAATATTTGAAATTTTTTGTTGTTGTTGGAATAAATTATATTTTTACAAAAAATTCCTATTAGAAATAATCTAGGGCTATAAAAGAGTTAATTAAGCAATAAAAATAATGTAAATATGTGACAAAATTTAGTTAAACATACTGACTTTAATGAACATTTAAAATATTTGGTAAAGCAAAATGAGTTTAATGTATACATTACAACTTTGAAATATGTGAATTGTTACGGAATTCTCCTGAAACTCCTGTTTTCCTGAGTTCATTGATGTACTTTTATCAATGAAGGATTTAAAAAAAGGGGGGAGTGACCGATTGCTTATTTAATTTAACTCGCTTCCCTTTTTTTTTTTTTTTTTGACTCGCCGTGTGGTGAATGGTTATTTTGAGATCTACCTATACGCATGTATTTTAATCCTCTTGAAAATGTAAAACAAAGGAGCATAAATGGCGAGAAAGAGATATTCTATCGCAGAGCATGTTGAAATTGTCAACTAAGATGTCTTTTTTCTGTCGAAATAATGCACCGAATTTTTTAGAGCCTGCTTTTTTCCTTTGTTCTTGTCTTGATATAATGTACATTTTAACCATTTTTTTTCCTTACTTTTTAATCGTTTATTTTTTATTTATTCATACTTTTAAACATAGTTTTCAGTTTAGTGACCAAAAATGTAATTTTTTAATCCTATTCTCTTGTAATATTTATTTTATTTATTTTTTTCCTTTGCTCTCGTTGTTTTTAGTGGGGTAAAATGAATGACTCAAAAAATATGTACGCATTTTTTTTTCTCCGTATTTGATACATAAATGTCTAAAACAGCGAAAAAAATGTGTCGGAGCAGAAAATCTTCGATTAAAAAAATTTTTTAATTACAATTTTCTGTTTTAACTAACCACTTTTTTCACGTGTTTTTCCCCCATTTATTTATTGATTTAAAGGTTTAAAAAATAAATTATAAAATCTATATGTGTCTGTGTCCCCAGATCTAACTTCGTGACCCCACAACTCTTACAGTATAAGAAATTCTGGATCAAATTATTATCGAGAAAAAAAAAAAAAATATGGTCAAAACATGATAAAATTTACCATGTTTCTAGATCTATGGAACACCAAAAAGCAAGGTAATTTTTACCGAAGCTCTTTAGTAATGATTTTGGTAAAATGAATAAAAAATTATGGTTTTATGATGTGTGGTAAAATTTGATAATTTTATCATGATACCTTAGCCTTAGAATGTCATCAATGCCATTTATTTGGTTATATTTACTTTCAAGTTTTGTATTTTTTCATAAATGTGTGGTAATAAGAACTATAATTTTTAAAACCAGAATTTTCGACAAACGGTTACCATACGAATGGAAAAATTACCAGATTTAAAATTTTTTTTTCCTAAAGTACTGGCACTCAGGGTGCCGGTACATTTTACCGTAAAATCTATTTTTGCCGCAACATGCTACGGAACAAAAAAATCTGTTGTACCGTAATTTTTACAGTAATAAATACCGTAAAATCATTGAATCACCTTTAATTAAAGAAATATTACTGTAAAAATTACGATATAATATTTTACGGTAAAAATGGATTTTCGGTAAGATTTTACGGAAAATACACTTAAAGTGCCGGTGCTTTAAACCGTAATTTGATCCGAGATTTTTACAGTGTAGTTGATGCGAAAAACTTTTCCAACTCTCATACAATAATAATTTTATGCATTTTAGAACTGTATCTTTGAATATATCGCACTGAGACCAAACCTGAGTTAGTATGGTCCAAACTACCAGAATATGGTAAAATTAATCGTGTTTCTGGCTCTATAGGAACACCAAAGAACTGGCTAATTTTCATCGAAGCGCTATGGCAATGATTTTGGTAATATCAGAAATAAATTTAATTTTATAGCATGTGATAAAATTTGGTAAATATGGTTAAATTTGGTAATTCTATCATTATACCTTAGAAATGGCATAAAAACCATTTCTTCGGTTCAATTTATTTTATAGTTTTGCATTTTGTAATAAATGTGTGGTAATAAGAAAAGAAATTAATTTTGAAAATCAGAAGTTCCAGTAAATCTTTGCCATTTGAGCAGAAAAGTTACCAAATGAGTGGTTTAAATACCGCTTATTTTGCTTTTAGTAATCAGTATTTGTTTTTACCAGAAATGTCATTAACAAACAGTGCGCAGTAATTTTACCAGAATTGTTTTCTTTGTGCACCTTTTGCCCAAATAGTGAATTAGTTTACATTTAATATTATTTTTTACTCATTTTGGTTTATTGTACTAGTACTTGGTGTCATTAAACCTGTGACTCAATATTGATTTTTGAGGGACCTTTTTTATGATTAAAACAACTCTCAGCGTTTACAAAGTTCATAGATTTATAAGGACTTTAACTCCCATTCAAAAAAGATACATTAAACATGGGAGTTCTGGTATTATTAATTAGCTTGTTGATTCTCCTGGGGTCTTTCGATCATGATTCGCTGGAGTTATTTCCGAACATAATTGTTACTATTAATATGATTACTCGTCAATGCTGCCACTCAAACGGTTGTTTTAGTGTCGAAGAACTCTTTGGCCATGTGCCAAACCACTTGGTTTATTATTGTTCCTCTCTTGCTTGTTGATTAATTAGCTTAGAGAGATGTCTTCATGCTATGTTTCATTTAATGTTGATGAATTAGTTTCTGGACATTTTAATAAATCTTTGGATATAGTCATCCTATATAGGTATGTCAGAAGATTGATTTAGGAGCAAACTGGATTATACAACCTATTATATGAATAAAGCCAAAACAACTATCATCACTCCTGTCCGCATCGAAACATATTTTTAAAGAAAACCTTGGAAATGTTAAGATTTACTCTAGTTAAAATTAAGAAAAAAAACGGGGGTATTTTTGTTTGATATCTGTTCGCGCAAGTTACAATTGTCAAGGTGTCAAAAGTATTTAAGGGTGGCTACGAGTTATATCTTTCAAGTTAGTCCTCTTATATATATATATATATATATATATATATATATATATATATATATATATATATATAAAGACACATATAACGAATAATTTTTATCTTAGGATCATTGTTCTATATTCAGAAATATCGCATTAAATTATACCAAAAGATGTGTCTTAAGAAAGACTTTTGGTTTTTCCCGTTACTAGCTTTCTATTTTATATTATTTTATATTTATATTATTTTTATTATTTGTCTATATATAGTTTTTCTCGCTCGCAACTGCCCGAGAAATCGACCACAACTAGATTATGCATATAGTATAATAAATTTATATGTTCTTAATCTTTGAAAAACAGAAAAAAAAGTTCATAGTTAAGAACGTGGGCAGTGCATCCCTTTTAAAGCCTAAATGAGCATTTCTGAATAAATAATTAAGTGTAATGAAAAAGTATATCTCATTATAATATATCAATGTACTTTGGACCCGTTTATATTCATAATTAAATATTTGATTACGTAATGATTCCTTGCAAAAGAGTATTAATTCTTTTTTTTCCTTTCTTAGGTGTAACTTTGGATAATTTGTTGTATCAAAAGGATTACTAAAATAAAAATACATGTGTGATATAAAATTGTGTGTTTTAGTGGTGTGAAATTATTATTTTTGACAATTTCTGGATTATAAACAATATTGGTGATTCAGTGAAACTGGCAAGTGTCTCTTGGTAAGCGGATTTTATTTTATTTCAGTTCATTTATTTATTTATTTTTGAAAAAGTCATATCGTTGCTTATTTAAATGCCAGGTTACTGGTTTTTGGCTACACAATGAATAATAAAGGACCATTTATATTTGGATTTCAAACTATATTTTTAAAAAAATATTCTTTAATTCTAAATTGCTAAAGATTTATTAAAATTACTTATTATTTTTTTGAAATGCGACATTTTTTATTACATGAGCACAGAAAATCATTTTGACTGGGAATTACAACCTTTTAAAAAGATCTAGTTGGCTTTAAAAAAAGCATAATTAATTAATATCATAAAAATGTTTGTGTTTTCATCAAAAACTGAAAGTTAAACGGTACATCTAAGTTGTAATCTATTTTCAGAATTGTATCGCTCTCCTTAAGTCAAATCACCCTTCTATTTATAGACAAACTTAAAAAATTTCAAGATAGAATTTTCTGGAAATTTTTTAAACAGACATTTCGGTTTTATTGACATCTCGAAAATTCTGGGAACATTCAAAACATAAAACCGCATATTTTCAGGATGAGATAATTAGCTTACAGCTTGCATATAGAGATAAACTTAAAGGATTAAAATGGAAGTTAACTGAGTATTAGTGCTTAATTCGCAAACGCAACGACCTTATTTAAGACGAATTCTTGCTAGCAGAACAACAGGATCATCAGTTGCACTGGAGATTTCTTCAGTTGAGCATGGTAATGGTCCTTCTTTATTGTGACTTATTAAATTTAAAAAAATGTATGATATTCACTATGCAAGTTATATTTTGTTTTCACTATGCAAGTGAAAACAAAAGGGAATATCTTTTTTTTAGAGACGGAACACCCAAAACTCATCGGAAATTATTTGTTAAAAATCCTGTAATTAGTGTTAAAAACCTAGTGCTGGAGAAATCATTCTACTAAATTTAATGATCTAGTGTGAAAGGTCTATTTAAATTTTACATTCCATATTTTTCTGTATTACATTACTTTAAACATTAAAATCATGCAAAAAGTTTACAGAAGCACGTAATGTTATACCATATAATTTTGCAAAAAAAGTTTTTTTGGCAAAAATTTTTATCAAAAAATTTAAAGTTTCAATAAAAAAATCAATATCTTTGAACTAAAGAACGTAAAATAAAAATTCTTATGATTAAAAAAAAAAAAAAAAAAAAAAAAAAAAACGATTCTAAAAATTTATATTGAAATGAAAAACTTTCATATTGTTTCTTTTTTCTAGTCTTAAAGTTCTTAATCAGACGTAGAAAACCATTCTGTAGAGAACTATCATTAAATTAGAAAAAAAAAAAAAAAAAAAAAAAAAACAAATTTGCAAGTAAATTTTTCTTTATAAAATTCATAACACTTACTTGCTTTATAAATCCGGTTTGAAAATTTTATTTTCAAATAATGTATACATAGATTATCCTTTCATTACTTTTAAATGACTTACCACACAATAAAATTTTTATAATTGTAAGATCTCGATATGAATTTCAATATGTAATTTAAAAACGACAGAATAGCTGAATTCTAGTTGAAATTATTCATTTAAAATTAAAAATATTTGCCAAGAAAACGATAAAAAAATTATTAATAATCATCACAAATGATACTATTTCAAGTAATTCGGATGATTCTTTAGTGTTGTTTTCCGAATTGTATAGATTCAGGAATATATACTATTCTATAAAGAAGAAGAATATTCTATTACTATTACAGTTCTGCACGTTCTGAAATCACATTTATTCATTGGAATAAAGTAAGCAATGTTGATTTCACTTTAATTTGTAATGAATTAGAGCAAAAAGAAAATATATATATATATATTTTATCGTAATACACACATCCGTAAGAATATGCGATCACGAAATCGGAAGTTATCAGTTGCAAGTTTGTTGATAATAGAAAGGTAAAAATTATTGAGAACTTTTTCTTCTAATGTTTGGCGTGTTCTGTTTCAGAAAGATTTGCCTATGTTCTGGATCTTTTTTTTTTTTCTTTCAAGTTCTGCTTTTTCCTTAGGGAAATTTTGCTTCTTATTTGCTGCTTACAAAATAGCGTTTTACTCTGCCAATGTTTCTGATAGAATCAAATGAATAAAAGCCTGAAAATATACTACCCGCTAGAGGGCGTGTTCAAGCGTTGCGATCGCAGATTGAGTAATTAGTAAAATAAAAGCGGCAGAGGGAGGGAATATGTGATGAACCACATCACAGATTGATTCTTTGAAACTATACTAATAAATTGACACAAATGCATTAGTTCTTTGATATGATGCAAAATTATTGCCTCAAACGTGTTTATTTATTTATTTATTTTTTAAGTTTTGCAAAATAATTTACATAAATATATTAGTTCTTTAAAACTATGTTTATTATCAGCATTTTCGGGGATTAGAGAACGATAGCCAGCAGGGGGTGGAGCCCTATTAGCAATACACAAAAGAGCCACACAAGCATAAATATATACTATATTCATAGCTGTAAACTCTACTGGATTTTGCCAGATATTCCTGGTCTACTGGTTTAACAAAAATACTCATGGTTTTTGTACATTTTAGAAAATTCCCAAAAATTTAGTGTAAATTTAAAAAAAAAAAAAATCTTTATTGGAAAGGAATTTATTGCTTGCTTAAATATTTAAATAAGTATTGCTAACACGTAATGAAGCGAGCCTCATTTTTGGTAATCAGTTTGAAGCTCTTTTTTTTCCCCTAACATTTTCAGTTTATTTTTATTCTGAATTCCTTTTTTAAATTAAATTTTAAAAAATTTTAACCATCAATAATAAATTAATAGTGTAATTTTGTTGTAATTTTTATACTATTAAAAATTATGAGTTAGCATAATAAAAAACATTTCAAGTTCATTTAATATTGATCATAAACGGGAAATATTGCAGACCCTCTATTGTTATTGGAGTGATAAAGTTTTTGTATTTTGTTCACAATAAAAATCCCTAAAATTCCTTATATGTAAAATATTTAGTAGATTATGCAACAGTTATCATAAGATTCATATTATTTTGTAATATCTAATGGATTTTTTTTTTCTATCCATGTTGGCAGTCATGTATATTATTTCGCTATTTTTCAAGGATTTAATAATTTTGAATTCTAGTTAAAAATATTGAGAGAATTAAACACACCATAGATAAAAGCGAAATTTATAATTGTGGTGTAAATCATTCGTGCCGTTTAAAATTCAGTACTGTCTTAGACTTGTTTCGTTAACACATTTTGTGTTGGAACAGCTTGCGCCCAGTCTGGAAATCGATTTGAAACTGCACCATGTCATTTGCGATTCAATTAGTTGAGTCAGAAACCGAAACAGGTTTAAATAATTATAATAAATGTGTTCCTTTCCATCCTATTTCTTAATTTTCCACATTAAAAGCTTTAACTCTCAGAATATGGTGTTAACAATTTCTCTCTGCAGTTATCTAACACATTGGAATTATTCCTTTAGAGAAGTAAACATTTATATTTTTATCTTAAAAATATCTTGGGTGTTTGTAAACGTTTTTGTTACACTAAGCTATTTTTAACCTGCCGTTCATAACACAATGAGTGTTCGAATTGCAAAATTACTTAGAAATTAAATAAATGTAGAGCTCGAAAATGTTTCAAACATTTCTACGTGTAATAAATATGAGTACAAATTGTCGCTTAGGTGCTGTTTTTTTTTTTTTTTTCTTTTTTTTCTTCCTCCTCTTCTTTCCCTTCAATATTTTGGTGAACTTCAACTAGATTAATTTATTTAGTTGAAATGTTTGTTATGATAAGGCATATTTCTAATGAATTACAAAAGCTTTATTTTACTATTGATATCAGGTATCCCAGAAATGTTAATTAAATATAACTGGAAGCTGGTAAAAATTTACAGTTTGTTGAGTTCTTGACAGGAAACAAGGTTTTCATTTTCGCTAATTTTCAAAATTGTTACTAAGTTTGACAGCACTTCTAATGAGAAAAACTATGAAACAGTACCTTCTACCGCCTGTCAAACCATGCCAACTGAGATATTTTCGCTGTTAATTTTGCTCTCAAACTTTACCGTGTTGGTGCTGAAATGTGTTTTTTTTTTAAAGAAATTTTTTTTTAATAGTTTTTCCTAGTTGGCAGAGCCATCTCTTGAGGAACTTTATAACTGACGTTTATAATTTGGTGAAAATAAATACAACTGACTTCCTAAGTAAAATGCATCAAAGAGCAGATAAACATTTCTATATCCTTTCATTTTTCTTCAATTAAATTTTCAAATCATCGACCATTCTTAGGACACCGCAAAGGCCTTTAACGATCCGCTTATCGTAACATTTGTTTAAAATGAAAAAAAAAATTTTATTTTTTTAATTTGGGTAACAAATTTTTTAAAAGAAATAAAAGTTTACATTATCATTGGGACCAAAAGAAAAATATCCAAAACAATGGGGTATGTTAGTCGTTAAAGGCCGCTAGATTTTTAATTGACCACTCGGTATAAGCAAATGCGTCCGAAGCAAAAAAGTAAATGCGTCCTAAAATTTTATACTTCAATATAATAATTCGTAACTTCAACGATAACTATTTAAAAAATCAATAAAAAATTTTTTTTAATTAGTTTTCTCTTCTTTTTTTTCTCTCCTTATATTTAGTTTACTCGTTTCATATCTCAAAAATTAGCAAAGTAAAATACACGTAAAACTATTGAAATATTGACGCCAAGTATTCAATGAAATTCTCTGAAAAATCAGTTTAATTTTAAACAATAATTAATATTGGTTCTAATAAGTGGCAACTTAAACAAAAGTTTTAAATTAAACCAAATATCCGTTCAGTTAGAACCCTATTATCGTGTAGCCAAAGTTACGAAGTTAATTAATTTACAAGCAATATGATTAATTTTGTTTCCATATTAAGATTGTTGCAAATTTGCACGTTATTTTGGTTCAGTACGGTTCTAAACTTTTAATCGTGTACAGTACGCAATTTAAGCTTCCATCAAATCTTTTGGATAAATCAGTTTGGAATTTATCTGTAAATAATGCTTCTAACAGTGTACCATGCGTATTATAAGTTCACATCAATTTGATCAGTTAAAAAAATTATCAAATTATCATTAAATAAGAAAAAATAATATTTTTAAAGTTTTTAAATTGTTTAGCATTTTCAAACATCACATTATATCAATAAAAAATATCTGTAAAGAAATGTCGAAGCAAAATATACTTTTTTTTTTCATTATTCTAACTTATTAAACATATTTTAACTTAAACGCATTAGTTAATTAAGTACAAGCATATATTTCTTAAGCCTAAAATTGAAAAATAAATAAACATGAATTCCAACATTTCGGTAATATGAATGAATAAATAGCGATTTGCATGAATTATTTGGACTGTTGCAATTATTACTTATATAATATCCCATGCAAAAGTATCGGACTTGGGAAGAACTAATACAAAAATTGATTTCAAGAAGTTGTTTATTTGGCGTCCCGCCAGATGTCAAATTGAGCGTCGCCTTTGGCTGACTTGGGGACATCTGCATTCATTATGCATTCTAAAGTTTATCATTCTGTGTTTTACTGCTTTTCATTTTGTTTACTTACTTTCTCTTTACTATGATTTTCGTGAATTTAAAATCATTTCATATCATAGAAAGCATATTTAAAGATCTTTTATTACTCGTTACTTGACTTGGATAGGTTTGCTTAAAGATGGATAATTGTTTACGAAATGTTGTTTGATATTTATTATATGATAATTTTATTTTTAAATGAGTAAAATAAATAATGCATTTTAAAATTTTTGTTTTAAATTCGAAAAAGAATGACATGAAAGAATGGAATTATTACTATCTCAATTTCTTAAGAATTTCTATAAAACTGATTTCTTAAAACTTTTAGTGATATTTTTGAAGAGTTCTGAATAATTATTTATTTTTGGAATTTGAATGTTATGAGTTTTGCATAATTATTTGTTTTTGAACTATGAATATAAAACGTTTTATTTTGAAGAGTTTTGCATAAATATTTGTTTTTAAACTATGAAGCGTTTTTGCGTATTAATTTATTTTTGGAACGTAAATATGAATAAATTTGCTCAGTAATTCGTTTTTGGAATATGAATATGAAGAGTTTTATTTTGAAGAGTTCTGAGTAATAAAATGTTTTTTTTAATATAGTAGTTCAGTGTATATTGCTATAACTATTTAATGTGTTTTGTTAGTAAATAAACTAGTTGATAGAAGCATAAAAAAGGAAAAAACTTAGAAAATAATTCTTATGAAATAACTTAAGCACAAATGACAATTAAAAGTCATCTTCTTATTAGTCATAAGAAGATATAAATATTAACACTTAACATTAATAGAAAGAAAAAAATAAAATTGATCAATTGAATATATATATATATATATATATATATATATATATATATATATATATATATAAAATACACAAATACTTTTTAGTAAAAAAAAATAATAAATTAAATAAAGATGAAGATTTGCTTTTTTAATTTCGAAGAATGGTCTGGCATTAGAGCAAAATTTAAAACTCAATTCATATTTTTTTTTTTTTTTACATATCCCTTCTTCACTGGCAAGATCTAAAACGTGACTTGCATAAAGAAAATGGCGCTATTATATTTTATTAATGAATATCCTCTTCTACTTCTTCATCGTTTTTTTTTTTTTTTTCTTTTTCTTTTTTAAATTTTATTTTGGAAGCCCTTTTGATGACAATAGATCTTTTTTTTAAAAGGCTGTTTGTCTTCTAAGGCTATTGTGTAGAGAAATTCAGCATGAGAAATATGTTAAAATAATCTTTCATGTTTCGATTTTGTGCATAATATGTTGTTAAGTGAGTAATTCAAACCAAGAAAAGTATCTTTAATTTCCTTTTCACTGGAGAAAAAAAATGTACTAGAAAGTACTTCGAAGGCTCTGTGGTCCTATGAAATAATGCTTTTCAGCGAATGATGTGCTATTTTTGTAACTGTTTGGAGTTGTTAACAATTATCCACGATTTTTATATTACGTTATCCCGTCATCAGCCAGCGTCCTCTATGCTGATTATAAAAATGGATTTCAAATTAAAGATTTGTCACAGTTTGTAAAAATGAGAAGCATTTGTGATCTACTTTTTAATTTTTTTATTTTTTTTTTATTTGAAAAATCAATCTTTCGTTGAATTGCGGGGATCATAAAAATGTGCGAAAATTGAAAATGATTAATTGATTTTCTAGATGAAGGTAGATGGAAAACATCTTGCGAAAATGGCTAAAATATTTAACCTATATGCCCTTTTTAAATCCACACACATGTTTTTCAGCAAATAATATCCATATTAGTTTCAGACTAAAGCTTTGTTTCATGTAATTAAACCCTTAACCCCTTAACTAAACAATTATGTCGGATTAAGTTAAATCGGGGCTTTAAAAGGGGTGAATGGACCGATGCCCCCATATCAGCAGCATCACAATTTGATTCTGGGGTGCAGTAACTGTTTCCCTACAACATAGTTTGCTGTTTTAAATTTCCCCCAAAATTATAGCGCTTTATATATATATATATATATATATATATATATATATATATATATATATATATATATATATATATATATATATATATATATATATATATATATATATATATATATATATATATATATATATATATGGGAAAATAATGTTTAAATATTGTTAAAATAAATTTAACAAAGAAAGGGAGAATTCATTTGATTTTACATATTTATTGAATAAACTAGCATACTTGTTGAAATAACAGAAATCAAAATGCATTCATAAATTGAAAGAGTTTAAGCTAATAAATAAACAAATTGGCATATAAAGTTATTTGTGTTATATTTAAAATAACATAAAATATTGACACAGCATTATAAATTTTCTAGCATTTTTTTTTTTTTTTATAGGCAAAAATTATTCCCTGGGATGCTTCGTCCGCATTTTCAGACATATTTTGCACCCCTGGCTTTAGTTACTGTGTTTATGGCATTACTGTGTATATGGCAGCAAAAATCATAGTAAAATTTTTTCCTGTATAATTATTCTCATCTTTGCTATTTATTTAATTAGAATTAAATATATATAATTTTAATTAATATTATAATTAATCATTATCATCAATATACCCGATTGGAAATAAGCTTGGAATACTTCCAGACCCTTAAGAGTTAAGGCACTTAAAATCAGAGTACGACCCTAAATTCGTCTCCCCCCCCCCCCTTTTTTTTTTTTTTTTTTTTTTTTTTAAATTTCTCCTAGGAAAAATAAGCTTCATTTTTTAAAAAATTTTTTTTTAGAGAATAATTCAGGGGGAAAAATGTAAACCTATTTATTTGTCTCTATTTAATGTAGCATTCCATCTTTTTTTTTTTTTTTTTTTTTTTTTTTTTTGAAGTTTATCTAACATACAAATAAGAAATGATGAAACTTACATCACAAACATAACTAAATATTCCTGGAGGCGAGGGTTGATCAATATTATTTTTTTCTTGAAAAGGAAAAGTAATACTACTATCGCTCTATTACCGACGCTATATTGAAAGGTAAGCTTATATCTTTATCCGTCGTTTCTTAAGAAGCAATTTCTCAAATGACTATCTAGTCCTAAAAATAGTCACATTATAGGGGGGTCCTTGTCTCGACTCTAAAACACCGGTAGATAAAAAAGCTCTCCACGTGTTTTGCTACCGATCTAGCTTATCCGTATTCCATTTATTTTGTTGCCATTCACTTTATGTTTTTACTTATGTCACTTTCACGTTTTTATTTATTTATTTTTATAAAACTACGTGGTGTATAACCGTTTTTGAATCATTTGCAGATATGTTTAAAATAATTCTTAGTAAAGTAAATTTTAGATGTATACGTTAAAAAACCCTAAATGGTCGGATTTTAAAGTAATTAATTCGCCCAGTAATTCCACCGAACATTAAAAACAAAATTATTTACTTTTGTAATTATAACAATTGTTTTTTTTTTAAATAACACAACTACACTGTACGCTCTAATTACGCTAAAAAATACCGGCACTGTCATGCCGATAAATCCATTTTTAACGAACATGCATGAACGAAAAATTTTATAAACCATAATTTTTACCGTAATAGTTACAGTAAAATCACCGGATCACTTTAATTAATAAATTTTACTGTAAAAATTACGGTATAACAATTTAACGGATGTTGCACCCACAGCACTAACTTTAAACCTTAATTTGATCATGAACAGTGCCTCGGATTATATTTATGAATTTACGCATGAAGAATAATCAAATGTTGATTGATTATCTTGCAATAAATAACTGCGCTATTTAATATTTGAAAAGAAAAATATGTTGTTTATAAGATGAATATTACCTTTGATTCTTATTTTTTTTAAACAAATCTTTAAATCCGTAATGAAATATGTTTTTTAAAATTTTTTTTTTTAAATATAAAAATTTAATTCACATATGGAATAAATTGAATGAAAAAGTATGAATTAATTTGCCATAAACAATAATTAAATTTATTATGTTTTCTTTGTACTTTGATTTTAATATATTTGAAATATCTATTTTAAACTTTTGATTCAATCTTTAATTTTAATAAAATGTTTTATTGTATAAATAAATTAACAAAGCAGTTCCAACAATATTCTCAAATAACAGCTATGTAGAATGAAGTACATTATAATTACTGGACAACTGACAACAGTCCCTCCTTCTAAAACTCTTATAAATTGATGAGATAATATTAAAAAGAGAATATTCAAAGGTTTTTTTTTTTGGAAAAAATTTTACTCTTTCAAAGCTGTTTTTTTTATTTATTAAATTGGTAATAAATGTTCAAAACTAATTAAAAAAATTTTTTTTAATATATCTTTAATACTGAACGTATTCAGTGAGAAATATATGAAAGTACTGGTTGAAATTCAATGTTCGGCTATAGATACACTGTAAAAAATTCCGGATCGAAGTACGGCAAAAAAACGGGCTTTCGGTGTTGCTGTTTTACTGTTTAATCCATTTTTAATGAAACATATATTAAGGAACAAAAAATCTGATATACCGTAATTTTTACTGTAATAATTACCGTTAAATCACTGAATCATTCTAATTAAATTAATATTACTGTAAAAATTACAGTATGATATCTTATGGTAAAAATGGATTTTACGGATAGTGCACCCAGAGTGCCGGAATTTTTTTAAAGTGATTGCTAAATATTCAAACATTTTATCAAACCACGACTCGTTGCATCACTAGTCGATGGCACTCTCAGAAAAATTGGTTCAACGTTGAACCATAATATCGATGCACATTTTCCGCAACCTTTTTAGTGTATTAAATAGATCCATATCTCTGTTCAAATTCCATAGATTCGAGCAATCAAATTTAAGAAATCCAATAATATAGTGTAACTTAACACCATATTTTAAGATTACAGTAAATTTGTACGATATTATGTTTCAATATCATGATCAACACTGGCACGACAGCCTAAAGTGGGTCTCGACTTTCTTCAGAACATTTCTCCAAGTCATGTGTCATGTAAGCAAGTCTTACCAGTTCAATACTCTGATGATTTTTTTTCTAAAGTTTGCGTCCAGTCATCGAAGTTCTGGGCGCCCTCTAGCTCTACTACCAATTGGTTTGTGTTTGAATATCTTAAGAGTTTTGTTTATTATGCTTATTTCTCAATCTGTATATTTTCATAAATTTTACATCAAATGCCCTTATAAATTAATCTATTTATTACTCTTATAAATTCATCTATAGAAATACAGGAGATGCAAAATTTCTAACATTGGAACAAGATTGAATGAATTAGATTTAATACGCTAGCCAGATCAACTTTCGTTCCATAAATAATTTAGATAATTATTGATGGAACAAGAGTTGATCTGGCTAACGTATTAAATCAAACGGATACTATTAAACCAAGGGTCTGTTTAGAAGAAATTTGGGTCCGTTAACGGACCTTTCACAAAATATCTTTTCATAAAAACAGACCCTTCACAAAATAATTTATCTTTTAATCGGACCCTTCACAAATTTGTTTATCTTCATTACTGTTTTGCTAATCAAATAAACCCTTCCCGTGGGGAAAGGGGGAACAGAAAACCGGTTCGAAACGAACTAAGTTTTCCAAGTTTCCCTAAGTTTTAATTCCAAATGTAGTATTCATGGAAAATATTTCTATATTTACAAACATCGTGTGCACATTCTTATTGATATTAAATGATATATATATTTTTTTGTAAATAAATAATTGATCAGTTTATATTTACTCAATTAATTAATTAATAGAAATTAATTAATAGTAATTAATTAATTAATAAATTAATTAAAATTAATTATTAGAATATTATGTAAATAAAAATTAATTTCTGGCAATTTTTTAAATTAAAATATTATAAACTTAAGAATTGTTTAAATTTACTTAATGCGTAACACATTAAAAGTGATACATAACTAAGTTGTAATATTTAAAATATGTCAATTGAAATTATTAAAAATATGAGTGATTTTGTTTCCTTTATTCGTCCAAAATGAATGTATTCTGTATTGAGCAGTATAGGCTAAATACCAAATATCTGTATCTTGCATCTCTAATTTAGTAGCAGCAATTGTTGAGCAGAATCTTGTATATCTCCTTTACAATTTAAAAACTTCTTGAACAGGTTTTTTGCAATAACAGGACCCTATTTGCACAAATTCACAAAAGCAGGACCCTGGTTGAAAGACTGTGACTTAACGCATATTTTATATTCACAAATTATGAGTAGTTTTTTCACTACTTTACAAGAACAGGACCATTCACAAAATGACCCCTGTAAACGCTAGTAAAGAACTCTGCTATGTATTTTAAGCTGAATATAATTCGTAAAATATACGATACGCATCATGTCTTATCTTGTATCTTCATTTATCACTTGTCTAGTTTTCAGATAATTATTTTACCGATGTAATCGGCCATTGAGTTTTATCTTAAGCATACAATAAAAGTGATCGATACTTAAATTTTTTCATCCAATCACCATAAACGTATTCGATTTGAGCTTAAGACAAATATAATTAAAATTCATCTTCCAAAAGACCCGGAAACAGGTGCAAGAAACAGGTGTATAACTTAGAATCACCGGTCGTTATATACATTTCTTTCTATTTGGCAGTTTCGTTGAAATTAAGTTAAAAGTGCCGTTAAAGATGAACTTAGATTATAATTTATATTTTAAATTAGTGATACCTATGGCTTAGAAAAAAATATTTTTGCTACATGATGGGAAACAATTCTGAACAAATTCTGTAGAAACTCTTTTAAAATCGGTCATTCTTTTAAGCGTGAAGTATGTAAGATAAAGTTACTTAAAATATTTAACTTTAATGGAAAAACTAAAAACGTTTTCATACTTCTAAGATTTTGTCATAAAAAATGGGGAGGGTGGAGTTCAAAAAATTGAATAAATATTAAAGGGAAAATTAAAACTGAAAAGTAGAACCCAAGAATAATCTATCCGTTTTTTTATTTATTCATTTCACATACTTTATTTTCTTTCTTTCTTTTTTTTTTTTTTGATGCGGTTATTGATATGCATAAAGGAGTAATCTAGTGCAAATTTTTTAAAAAAAATTGGGGTAGGGCAAGGGTCAGTATCTTAACCCAGTGGTTTCCATGTTTTTTTTTCTTTTTTTTTCCTTCCAGTTATGAACCCTAAATAATAGAACTTCTTTTGGCGGAACCCTGACTTCTAAAAAAAGTTCATAAGCGTTCATTGTAAATGTGCTAACAAAAAGAAAACCTTCAAATTAATTTAGAAATATTTAACACGACTGTAATTTTTTCATTGTTTTATTAATAAGTCATTAAAATTAGCTTTCGTGTTAGGCAGGTGAATTCTTTATTCTGCATCAGATAAGTTTTTGCTATATAAGTAGTTTTTACCGTATAAATTGAAATTGAATAGAATAAAATGGGTTATGGTTTTTAAAAAGGAACTATTTTAAACTGTGAGAATGGTTATCGAAAAAAAATAATATAATAATCCTATTCTTGAATTTGTTTATTTTATTTTGAAATTCTAAGTTCGATGAGAAATACTGATGCAATTATTTATATATGCATATCCTTTTAGTAATTTTTTTAATATATTATTATTGAGGAAAAATATATATTTTAAAATCTACAATTTTACACAAATAAATTAATAAAAATAACCTTACTATTAAATAAAACATGGATTATCGGTTGCATACAAACCTGTTGCACGTTTCAAAAATCATTACTGTTTTTTATTTTTTATTTTTTAAATGTAATTTTTTTTTTTTTTTTTTTTTTTTTTTTTTTTTTTTTTTTAAAAAAAAAGAAGGAAAAAAAAAAAAAAAGAAAGTAGTCCTAACTCGCGAAACCCCTATGCTTCCGCAGAACACAATTTACCAACTTAACTCTTTCCGAGAATGGATTAAAACTGTTAGTAAAACTATACCGTGGTAGTAAAACTATTACCGAAAAACAATATTACTCAAAAATATATTTATATTTTGACCAGGCCTGAAATTCACTATCATAAAGACTATTATGCTTTTATATATTTGTTGAAAATATGTATGAGGTGTTGATCAAACTCTTTTATAATTATAAGAATATATAATCATAATAATATATATAATTATAATAACAAGGTTCAACTTCTCATCTTCTTAAAACTGCAGCAAAATGAGCGATAATTCAACAAGCTCAAAACTTTTCAACTGAAAACAAAAAGACTTTGCGTACTTAATCAAGTTTTGCATAACAGCACTGATCTTATTATCCAATTGTTCGAAACAATGGTCCGTTCAAAAGTTACTTAAGCTTGTTTTGGGCAATTTCAGACCCCTACTTACCCCATGTCAGCAAAAATAACAAATCATAAACACCCGTCACATGCTAACGTAAAAAAAAATCGTTACTTTGACTTTTAGTAGTCTTAATTTTTGAAAGATTAATGTCAAAATGTATTAATTTATAAAGTTATTAGTAATTTTAATTTAAGAAGCTTTTCTAGACAATTCCGTAACCCGCCTAAAAATTAAAATATCTCTTGTGTTTAAATGAAAAGCATTACATTTTTTAAACAAATGAAAATAAATTTAACCAATTAATGCTTGCAATTCAATTTTTAAATTCATATTTTCTTTCTTTTTTATTTTCGAGAGATATTGTAAATTGAAAAAGATCAAAATTAGCACTATTTGTAGCAGTTGCAGAACCTAACATTTTGTTTTCTTGACAAACTCACAGTTTACTGCTTCATTTTCCTTTATTAAATTTTTTAGCTATTAATGGTTGCTTTAATAAGAAATAATAGATTATAAATTTAATTACTTTTTTAAAAAATGTTTTTTTTTCATTGTTATAAAAAGATAAATATTAAATATGAAATTTCGAGAGTTTATGTTATAATGCGAAATAAATCTATTTTTTGACTAATTTTTCATATAGTACACTACATTGTGTATTATCCTTCTTCATCTTTATTGGCACTACGGCCCAGAGTGGGCCTTAGTCTGCAGCACAATATTACCAGTTGGAGATCTCTGAAGTGTTTAATCATTCAAGAGATAATTATTCAAGAAATCATTCTTAAACCATTCCATCCACCCATCCAAGACATCATCCATCCATCTTTTCTTTGGTCTCTTGCACAGGAGCTTCCAATGCAAGATCTTTACCACTTGGTTGTCAGGTGATCTCTCAATGTGACCAAGCCATATAAGCCTCTGTGCTTTGATGAATTTTGTAATGTTTCTATGCTTGATAAGAGCTTCCAGTTCATCCTTAGTTCGTATTCTTCAATAATTATTAGTTTGCTGTACTGGGACATAAATTTTTCTAAGTATTTTTCGTTCAAAAATTTGTAAATTATTTATACCTTTTTGTGTCAAAGTTCAAGTCTCGCAGTCATAATCTCACAGTCATAGATGTATTGTGCCAATAATTTTTTATTGGGACAGTACAGATTTTTTATTGGGACAGTACAGTACAGAGCTGTACAGATTTTCCAACATCAGCATTTAAGTTTAGTCCGCAATAAAGTTTTATAATAATAAAAAATAAAGTTTTATTTAGTTTAACTTCAATTAACATTAATGTTTCTTACACTATTAAGTTTTTTTAATAATTCATTTTTAGTAAAATTGTCTAATACAATATTCAAGCCGCTGTTTTCGTTAAAGGACATTTTTTTGTTAATTTACAAAAGTATTATCTCATACCTATATGAGATATTGTTAAAACTCACCCCTTTTTTTCCCGCCGAACTTTTTTTGAACATTTCATATTTAAAATTTTATTAGATATCTACGCATGCGTCGATTTTACTCTTTTTTACCATACACTTTTTTGTTTAATATAACCAGATTTATCATATTCTGTAAAAACTTTTTCATGTTGTTTAAAGGGTTCCGAATCCGCTGTCGCCGATAACGCAAAACAATGCCATTTTATAAATTTTTTTTTCCTAACATTTCTTATTTAAAAATTCATTAGATATATTTTCTCATGCGCCTATGTGTTCTTTTTCACCATATACTTTTTTGTCTAATGTAACCAAATTTGCCATATTCTGCTGGGAATTTTTATATTGTTCCTAGGGTTCAGAATCCGCTGTCACCGTTAACGCGAAATAATACCGTTTACTAAATAACTTTTTTTTTCCAAACATTTCTTATTTAAAAATTCTTAGGCTATCTTTTGTGTATGCTTCGATGTTATTCTTTTTCACTATACACTTTTTTGTCTAATGTAACTAAATTTGTCGTATTCTGTGGAGACATTTTATGATGTTCAAAGGGTTCCGAATCCACTGTCACCGATAACGCGAAACAATGCCATTTTCTAAAATTATGATAGAAATATTTAATACATCACTCAATGCCGCTTTCTTGCATTAAAAATTACACATTATGAATCCGTAAAACGGGACTTGATTAGATGATGTACGTTGGAATTGTTCAATACTTAATAAGTTTTCCGTTAGTTAATGGTGGATAAATCATCGTGAGGGACGGATTCCCGAAGTTAATTCTAATTCCTCGAATGTTACGATCTCGCTTCTATCGATTTTGCTTGAAGGAATTTCACAATCGCTCTCGTCAATTTAATGGTACGCAGAAAACTATTTGGAAGAAATGATTTCTGTCTACTCCATAAATCGTGAACTACTGCGTTTATAGTACTGGTGATTAGGGTTAAGTGATTTCATTTCTTCCCCACAAAACTTGGAATTTTTAAATGATGAATAAAATATTCGCGAACAATAAAGTTAGTAGTTTGTCATTATAAATCAAAAGTGTTGTTTGATAATTATTTTTAAATTGATGGTATATAACAGGGGTGGCCAACCTGCGGCTCGCGAGCCACATGCGGCTCTTTGAACGATTATTTGTGGCTCTAGACAAATGTCCCCGATTTCCCTTTTCATTTTTGTGCTTCTATATTTTAATATTTTTCTGCACCCATTTGAAATTAACATAATTCAAGGTGAGTTTTCCATTTCCAATAAAATTATGACCCAAAAAGCATCTGAAGAATTAGAATTAATAGAGATGCAAGACGGTCAAGCTCTACAATTAAAATATAAGTCGAGGTCGATTACTGAATTTTGGAAATTTGTACCAGAATCGAAGTATCCTGAATTAAAAAAGGCTGCTTGTCTAATTATTTCAATATTCGGAACAACGTATTTATGTGAATCATCTTTTTCCACTTTAAAATTCGTGAAATCCAAACACCGATCAGTATTAACTAACCAGCATCTCAAAGAATTACTGAGAAGTGCTGTCACTAATTATTCACCACATTTTAAAGAATTGTCAAGAGAAGTAAAATAAATGTGCTTAATTTTTAATATTTAAATTCAATACACATATTTTGTACTTTTATTTATATGTTTTCGATAAATATAATTTCAGTAAAAAGAATTAGTAACTTTTTTTGCATACCTTTTAAATGCGTATTTAATCGCGAAAAATTTCAAACTTTGAAAAATGGCTCGACTATCACAGAGCTTGGCCACCCCTGGTATATATTATTAGTTGAAAGAATAGAAATTGCATAGCAGCAATTGAAGGAATAGAAGAAGTTGAGTATCATTTAGAAGAATAGTATCAAATCAATTGTAGGATTGAAAACAAAGTATCAGTTAAAAGAACAGTATAGCACCATTTGAAGGAACAGATATTTTATAGAATGAGTAAAAAGAATTAAAACAGTGTAAGAATTGTTTGAAAGAATGAATATTGTATGGTAGGAGTTGAAAGAATGTCTGGCTTCAATTGAAGGAATGGAAATTGTAAATTCTCCTAAAGATATTGATAAAGCTCAACTTTTTAACGCTATATAGTATCAACTGAAAGAATACCAATGGTTACAATATCAATTCAAGGAATTAAAATGTTCATTTTTGGTATTTCTACATTTTTGGAGTTAACGCTTTGGTCTGTATTCTTTCATTAATGCGAAAATTTCTGTTTGTATTCTCTAATTTATTGAAAGAGCTTTATTTTAATGGTTTCATATCCTATGTTTTTCAAATCAATGGAGGAGCTTTTAATTGTAGACTGAATGCTGATTGAGCAACTTAAAATGTAAATGATACTAAAAAGAACCCAAGGTGGACATATTTGCAAAATAAGAAAAGAAGAAAGAAAAGATGAGTTGTTTTAGACGGTAGGGAGGAGCAGAGAGAGATACTTAAATCAGAAAATTAGAATCAGCGTAAAGCTTTTTTTTTTTTTTTTTTTTTTTTTTTACCGCTCGTCCGCTATAAATCAAGTAAGAGTGCTTCCTAAAAAAATAAATAAATAAAAAGCCTATTACAAACTTTATTTAGCCTATTTTTTCAAGTTAAGTCGGTCAAACGTCGTTAACTCGACCTCGCTGTTTGTTTTCTTCAAAATGCTGCTGACTGGCCGTCAAAAAACTTGTGTTGATTCTGGTTTTCTTTCTTTTTTTTTTTCTTTTTCTTCTTTTTTTTTTCCCCCGAATTCAAAGCGGGTTTTTATTACTTGAAAGATATGGCTACTGAAAACAGCATAAAATGTTTTGTAGCTGTTTTTATATTTATTAGCTTTTTCTAAATTTCGTAATGATTTGTTCTTCGCGATTTTGAAACTATCCGACGGTCTTTTTATTTTAGTTTCTAACGATTCTATTTTAAAGTTTCTTCCCAATTCTAACGATACTTGAAAGAAATTTAAATTTGACGTATGAAAAAAAAAATTTAATCAAAAAGATTTTTTTTTTCAATTTTTTAACTTCATTTTTTAATTTGAAACTGTAAAAAGTAAAGAAGGAAAATAATCAACAATAAATGGTAAAAAAAAAAAAAAAAAAAAATTAAAAACACGCCACTTTCAAATTTGCTACTGTAAAAATACCTTCCTGAAATTATACCGTGTAATTAATAGGAAAAAGTGGGGTTAGATCGAGTAGCTAAGATTCGAAAGCCTGTTGGAAATAAATTGTTCATCGCAGAAATTGTCGGATTTAATCAAGATATTCTTTGTGTAGTTGCATACACCTCGTAAAAGAAAAACAGACCACCCTGAAAAACTTTTGGTCTAATGATTCGATCATTCTAGGACTCAAACTTAATGACTCGAGGGAGTGACCTCAAATGTGTTAATTAATTAGTGCAGACGATACATAAAGTTACAAAATCAGACACTAAAACCTACCTTTTTCGAATAAAAATTCCCTTTTTTCAACGAATTCGGATTTATGACCTCCCAAATTATGGGGATAGCCGCAATCTGGAAAATATAGTCCCTCTCGTTTGATCAGGAGAGTGGTCCAAGGTTTGGACTCCTTTGTCTTTGTGTTAATTTTACTTTTTGCATATTTCACTATATCTCGAAAACTTTTTAAGCGGATTGGAAAATTTTTGCACACAATTAAAATACGTTTATCCCAAAATAATCCGAGGCAAAAATAACTTTTAATAAATGTTTTTTATTTTATTTAATAATAGTAAAAAAAATTTTTAAATTGTAAAGTTTGCCAAATCTGATCGAAATCAGCCAAATAGTTCTTAAGAAATCGAATTTTAAAAAATTTCATATTTTTGTATATTCATAATTTTGTGGTTGATTACTTTACAGCTCCCGAGAAATTCCTAACAGCCTATACATTTCAAATTATTTATTTCTTTTTGTAGTCACAAAGATGACTTTCCGAGTCATGCGACACTTCTCAAAATATAGATTTTAAATGATACATTTTAGTTTTATCTTTTTATTTTTTGTAAATATTTTATTTTATTTACTAATTCTGTAAATAACATTAATAAAATTAATTAAATAGTGAACTAACAACAAAGAAAATAGTTCGAACGATAATGATAATATTCTTGAAATTCTTTCGGAAAGAAAAACTTTTTGAAACGAAATCGCTTCAAAAAAATTTTGTTTGACCTTTCAAATGTATCGAAAAATATTTTATATTTTAACACCCACACACTGATTTCAAAGATCCTTTATATAGCTACTTTCTGATGAAATACACCTACACGCAAATGACAGTATTTCGAAGTTTATTAAATTTTAAATCTGTAAATCGTCCCGATTGCAAATGTCATTCTAGGATCTTGTATGGCTTTTTTTTATCTGAGGACAATATCTTCCATTACTTTGTTGGACTTTCCTGGGAAAAAATTGGGATGTATTCTGGAGTAACGTTTGTTACTTTTCTTAGAAGCTCACGTATATATATTTTAAAGAAAAAGAAGAAAGGCGTTCTTTTTAGTTTAATTTGGCGGTTATTGGAAGAAGGAGAGTAAATGATGAATAATTAAAGGAACTGCAAATTTTTAATTGGATGATTTTATTTAGCTTGTCATTTGTCGAGAACGGCACAATAAAGTCGATTTGTAGAAATTTTCTAAACCTAGTGCAGTTATTTCAAAATACACCAGCACTGATATTGATCACATCGACCTTTTAAATACATCGAAAAATGTTAAAATCTTATAACACCCACACACCAGTCACAAACATTCAGTCAGTAAAACCGGAGAGCTATATTTATAGCTCTCCGGTTTTACTGACTGGATACACCTACGCAAATGAGAGGTTTTTGAAGCTTATTGAAGTGGAAATCTGTAAATGTTCCCGATTGCGAATGCTATTTATTGTAAGGAATATGAGGACAATCGACTTAAATTAGGATCGTTATCTAATTGATAGACTTGAAATATTTCTTTTTCTGGAAAATAATAAAATTATTTATTACTTTTTGGAAACTCACATTTTTCTTCTTCTAGGAATTAAACAAGCGCGTTATTTTAAGTTTAATTCGGTGGATTATTGGAATTGGGGGGGGGGGGGAAGAAGTTTTGGATTTTTCTGTATATTTTTAATGCATTTAGTCTTTATTTAGCCTGTCATTTGTTCAGAAGACTCATTAATGTCAATTTTATAGAAATTTTCAAAACTTATACTTACTTTCAAGACTGAAGTTAATTTACACCAGCTGTGATGTTGATCGCGTTGATCTTTTAAACACATCGAAAAAAAAGTAAAATTCTAGCAACATTAAAATCTTTTAACACCCACACACTGATCGCAAACATCTTTAATATTGCAAAAACTCATGCAAGCGACAGCCTTTAGAGGTCTATTGAATTGGAAATATGTAAATGGTTCCGATTGTAAATTCTACTGAAGAGAATACTTTTCTACCTTCTGAGAAAAATAGACTAAAACTAGGATCGCTTTCTATTAGTTGAACTTAAAATATTTCTTTTTCTAGAAAATGATAAAGCTCACTTTTTTTTCCTTTAAGAATAAAAATTGTGCGTTATTTAAAATTTTATTTTTTTGTATCCTAGGCCTAAAATTGTCAATTCTCCCCAGTTATTGCTTTAGTATTTCTTTTTGTGTCTTAATTCCATTTCTTCCTGCAATCTAGTTACAAGGAATTCGATAGATAAATATGCAAACGGTTTCTTGAATTACCCGAATTGTTATAAAATAGAACTAAAAACCCATTTGATAAAACTCTATAAATTCCAAATTAATCTCGCTCTGTGACTTCATTATTTTTAATAGTATGATATTTTGATTTCATCGACAACCGACGACAGCCAATTTGAAGGTTCAATAGCAATTACGAGTCCTGGTGTATCATTGGATTATAACGAGTATCTGTAAAGTGTCGTCTATCATAAAATTACTATTTAAATTGGGACAAATATATGGGAATGCAAATAACGAAGTCCACGTGATAATGGTGTCTAGGGTTATTGATCTAAAAGTGATTTACTCGATGATATACATCAACACCTAACTAGCAGCTAGGCTCGGAGTTAGCATTCCTCCTCAGTTCCAGATAAAAAGGAAAGAAATAAAGCAATAAATTTGAAGAGTACCCCAAGTTTAAAACAAACATTTATAGCAAATTATTTGTTCGTCAAGGATCAAGTTTTTAGAAAAAGGCCAAGTCGATTGATAACTTATGTAAGGAATTGCGATGTTGTTCATAACCCATTCTCTCTTTTATCTTACCTATTAATAACTTTCATTTTAATCCCTTGAATTTAACTCTATGCAAGCTGAAAGCTAATTTTCTGATCTTGATATCTTCCGGTTTTCATGCTTTAAGAATTTTCAAGATGTCAACAAACGAAAATGTCCGCTAAAAAATTGTTCCAGTAATTTCTATCTAGAACTTAAGTTTAGTAGGAGGGTGATTTATCTTTAGGATAGAGAGATATAATTATGAAATAAAGTTACAACCTAGATGTACAAGTTAAGTTATAATTATTAATGTAACTGTAACGTATATATTTATAATGTTGCTTGATGATGCTTTAAAAAAAAATAAAAAGGTTTGCAACTCTCAAGCAATATGATTTTTGCGCTAGTGTGATAAAAACACAGAAGATAGAAGGGAAATTAGTGGTTGATTTTCTGCATTTTTCTATTCTGTGATTCCAACATCTCTGCAGGGATTATTTTATTTATTAAAGTGGGCACTCATATTGCCAAAATGACTTTTCTATTTAAATGACTTGTGCAGACCGGTGATATAAAACCATGACTGACAAGAGTAAATAATATTCTGGAAGACCAGTAAATTGATTTCATATTTTTTAAAAAAAATGTCTGGATTGAGGAAGAAGTAGTTGTGGGGTGGCCATGTTAGTTGAATAAATGATGAAGTTCTAATTTCAACTCTAAACTGTGCGGAATTATTAATTTCTTGATATAGAAATGATCTTTGATTGCACTGTAAACAACAACTCGCAACGGAATGCTGACAGAGATGCCAACTGCTCCGGACACGCCAAAATAATTTAAAAAAAACGGTAAATAGCTACAAACTAAATTTTGCAGATATTTGACTATTTTTGCTTGCTTTTTAAAGGTATAGCATTTCATAAATACTATAAAGTGGTGAATTATATTAGCCTACGAATTATTTAGAAGTAGTGGTGGATAAAAATCTACGGTTCTTACGTATTATCGCAACCAGGTTGGCGCGATTTGTATGTTATGTTTTTTGTATGTATGCGATTTGCACTGATGTTTTTTTAAGTTTAAGTGCCACTGCCCGGTTTATCCTACACTGATGTTTTTTTAGTTCAAGTGCCACTGCCCGGTATACATTTGCCCGGTATACATTTGCCCGGTATATCCTACACTGATGTTTTTTTAAGGTCAAGTGCCACTGTCCGGTATACATTTGCCCGGTATATCCTACACTGATGTTTTTTAAGTTCAAGTGCCACTGCCCGGTATACATTTATTCAAGATGTGTGAAGAAAAATAATATAAATCACTTAGGCTTGGCGTAAGTAGGGTCGCCAAATTTGGCGATTTATGCGAATTTTGGCCTGGTTGCGTTAATACGTAAGTACCAAATCTACTAATTGAATTTATTAAACCAAGAATCGCAATTGATAAACTACCACTTTAAAATATTTATTTACTGTCCGGAGCAATTTGGCATCTCTGTGTTGAAGACGTCTGAGATACGTCAATTATTGTTTGGACATAAGAAACAAATGACGTCTTCGTATGTCAAGGGGTTAATGCAAGTTCTAATGTTGCCGTGCAATAAGATAGGAGTCGATCTTCTGACTTTTTTTTTTTTTTTGTTGCATCATTTAATCCAGTGGGTTGCAATTTCTACTACGATGGTCCTAATAGGTTCAGTCCTACTCAGGGTTGAGTTTTTGACATGACGCGTCAAAAACCTGTCGAAAAGTATCATAAACTGTCGAAATCCGCCAAAAACCTAGGGCAAGCTTCTATTTTGACATTGGAGATATTCTATTAGGTGCTAAATTATGCACATTGCTTGGATACTACTATAATTATGATTTATATTATATATCATAGTTAAAAAAATGCTGCAAAAATTACTGAAAATTATTAACTTTGAAAAATTACTTGATTTTTCTAATGGTAATCTTAATACTTTTTACCCATATTATAACTATTCGGTTTACATTATCGGTGATAACTGTGAGTTAGTAATTATTATCAATATAAATATTGATTTTAATTCTTTCATGTTATAATTTTGGGAGATTTTTTTTAGATAAAATAAAATTAAAGTATTCGACAATAATTGTCTGATCTCAACGTATAGTTTTTTTTTATTAACTCTCAATATTTGTTGTTATCAATTATAATCAGGAGAGCAGAATATGTCTGACTGCGCGAACAAAGCTTCGGAGGAAATTCAAGCAGCCATGGAGAAATTTTCAGTCTAAAAAAATGCTACAAAATATTTTGTTCAAAAATGTCTACTAAATTTTTTAAGACTCGTCTATATTTATCCTCTACTACAACTGGAGCAGTAAAAAACGCGAAGGATTTGTAGGAAAGTCATATTCTTAAATTTTCTAAGCTAGTCTGTCAAAATAATAAAATAGTTTATTAATTTTTAATTAATCACTTTTCCAAACTTTTAATATTTTTACGAAAGTTTAAAATATATTTACAAAAGTAATGTTATCGCTTAAAAATAGGTATAATAAAGCCGTAAACGTAGTTTGTAAAAAATTTTGTCGGTATTTTTAAAGTTCTTAAAAGTCAAGAAGTAAAAGCAAACGAAAAATTAATAAAACACGAATGAAAAATCTCCTTTTAACTTTATAAAAACCCTCAGAGGAACAACTCAATTTCATAAGACTTGTCTATTTTTATCCTCTACTACAAATGGAGCAGTAAAATGCAAAGCGCAAAGGATTAGAGGAAAAAGCAGGAAAGTCATTATCTTATAAAATGAACTTTCCTGAGCTTGTCTGTCAAAATAATAAAAAGAAATAAATAAAAACTCTTATTGTTCAAAAAAAAGATTTCTAACTATTCGTTTATTTTTCACTTTTTTTTTTCCCTTTCCTTGACAACTTCTTCACTTTCTGCACTTTTCTAACTTTCTTTTCGGAGAAATAAAAATAATAAAACAATAACACTGGTAAGCCCTGAAGACGGCGAAATGATTTCAGTTGACTTAAAAGACAATACCTTATTGAAATTTTTTTTTCGAAGACATGTTTAAAAGTTTTACCTTATTATAATATACCAAAAGTGTTGATATTTAATTATTCATTCTTTTCCCATTTTGGTTAATTTCGGAAGTGTTTAATAATGTTTAGAGGAGATGAGGTTCTTCTATTTGATAGAACTTGTAGAACTTTTATCTGATCTATAATTAACAACTGAGGTTTAACGAAATCATAGCATATAGTAACTAGTTTCAGTTGACTTAAAAGACAATACAATATCTAATTGACAAGGTTTTTTTTCTTTCTTTGTTCGAAGACATGTTTAGAAGTTTTACCTAGTCATAATATATCATAAGTGTTGATTTTTAATTATTCATGCTTTTGGTATTTTGGTTGTTTTGGAAGTGTTTGGTAATGTATAGAGGATGTGGTTCTTCTAAGTTTTATTCCATGTAGAACTTTTTTTTATCTGATATATAATTATCAAACCAGGTTTCATCAAATCATAGCATGTAGTAATTAGTTTCAGTTGACGAAAAGACAATATTGATTATCTTCTACGCTTTTAATTCTGTGTTTTAAATTTTACAGCAATAACTTTTTTAAAAGACTGTTGAGGAAATTTAATGAATTTTTTTTTAAATTGCTCTATTAAATAAATTATGAATAGAAAAAAATTCGTTAAAATTATTTTAAATGTTATAATATTATTTATAACATCCAAAAATCCGAAAATCGTTTATTTTTTATTGAAGTCATTGTGAATAGTAATAAGAAAATTTTATGAAGTAAAAACTCACCAACAAGAAAATTAACCCTTGTAAAATAAATAAATAAATAAAAAGTTGCAAAATTAAAAAAAAAAATATATATATATATATAAAAAAAAACGAAATCAGTTTGAAATTAAAAAGATTTTTAATTAACTTTGCAGAGATGTTTTACCTAGCTTTAAATTGTAGTTGTAGTTCCAAAAATAATAAAATAGGGTGGCTATATTTTATTCATGTGTGAAAGTTACAACTTACTGTAATTGAAATATTTTTGGTTTCATTTATTTAATTTTCGTTTTTGGTCCAAAGTGTGATTAACAATTCTTATTGTGGCCATTGTTGAGTAATGAGTTTAATATGCTTTTGACAGTTACATCTTTCTTTTCTTTATTTCTTTTTTCAAGTATAATTTTTGAGGGGCAAAAATATCCTGCCATTCAGGCCACATCGTGGTAACTTGGAGAGTGATTTCCTTTCGGAGGAAGGAATCATACGAATGAATTGACCAGCGTGTTCTCCGGACATGAACCCAATCGAGCATGTTTGGGACATTCTAGGCAGACGAATTGCTGGACGCCTACCGCCCACAGAAACTCTATAAAACTGGAAAGAGCTCTTCTGTAGGAGTGGGACAGATAACCCCAGCCCCTCATTAATAACCTCATTGACTCAATGCCTCAAAGGTATTCAGCGTTGCTGGCCGTCCGGGTAAACCATCCCCGCCCTGCTAAAAACGATTTTCTTTTAAAGAAGCACCCTTTTTTATTTGTTTTTCTCATATTCACAAATTATCTTTTGTTCCTTTTGTACCCAAATGCTCAATGAAACACATTTTTTCTGTCAAACAAATGTGATTTTTATCTCATATAGTCGTCTGTCGATAATGTATCAATCATTCAACCCACAACCTTAATATCCTTTAATTGTTTGGAGCAATATATATATATATATATAGATATATATATAGATATTTTCAATTTCTATTTGACCGATTTCGCTCAGATTTTGTATTTTGCCATGTAAAAAGACATTGTTTAAAATGATGTAAAAAAATGTGTAGCTAAGAATTCAAAATTTGTTTGAATATTATTAAATAAAATAATTTTAAAAAAATAGAAAAACTTACTGAAAGTTATATTTTGCATGGAATTATCTTTGGACAAACGAATTTTTTAATTGTGTGCAGAAACTTTTCGATTCTCTTAAAAAGTTCTTGAAATATAGCGAAATATGCAACAAAATAATAAAAAAAATCTATTTACATTGAGCTTTTGGACTCTTCTCCCGTCCAAATTATTGGGACCATATTTCCCAGATTACGGCGAGCCCCTTTATTTTGGGGGCTAGAAATCTGAATCATTTGATAAAAAGGTATGTTTATTCAGAAAAAATACATTTTTGTATCTGATTTCGTAACTTACGCTGGTTACTTACTTTAAATATCGTCTGCTCTAACTAATTAGCTTAATTGTGATCACTCCCTCGAACCACTAAGATTGATTTCTATAACGTAAAGATCCTATTATTTGAGGCGTTTTGTATTCACGTGCATTATTATTAGCATTTTTTTTTTCCTTCTATAAAGTCAGTTCCCCCCCCCCTCCCCCCCATTTTAAGTCAGACAAAGCTAATCGTATTTTCTCCATTTTACATCCTATTGTTGCTCCTATTTGTTGTAGATCATACAACTTTTATTTATTTTATTGCTTTCTTCTTTATAGTTTTGTGTTTGTGCATTTGTTCACTTTGGAAAAGGGCAAAACTTCTATTGGCGATTACATTTTTTTAGCCCCATTTGGGAAAAAAGTTAAAAAGGCATCAGGCGCAAGATTTGCGATTGAAATTGAAACAATGTTACTAATCGATAAATGGTCGAATTAGCAATAAATTGTTTTTGTGCTTTAATTTTTATTTTAGAAGTCAGAAAACGATTGAAACATCAAACACAGATATGATATGAAAGCTTTGTATAGTCGAAATTTCGATTGACAATGAATAAATTCAGTTTGCTGTGATCAAGAAACAATTGAAACCTGTATTACGAGACTCGAAGCTGAGCTGCAATAGTGATTTGTTTTCTCTAGCTATGAAGAAAAAAAAAAGGTCGAAATTTCGATTCTAAAATTCCTGTTTCACCGAAAAAAATTAAAAACGCAGTAAAAAAAAATTTCGTTAGTTCAATATGTTTGCGTTTTAGCATCAATTTTACGTGCACAAAAACATACTTAGTGAGAGGATTTGATCTTGATTAACTTTTACGACCTATGTTGAATATTTTATTTTTGTGTTATTATGTACATATCTTGTGGATATTTCTACTCAGAAAGAAATATTCTGTTATTAGTCGTTTTTATAGCCTGTTATCTTTTCCACGTCATTTGTAATCAACGAACGAAAACAAACATAAATATCTAATTCTAAAAAACTTTAATCTTGCTGGGAATTTTTTTTGTTTTCGTCATTCAAACGTAAATTGAAACACAATTTACGAGAATTGAAAGCTTTGAGTTTGTTCTACTTTTTTTTCTGTCTACCATGTGAAATACGTGTTTGAACCTTGGTGTTTGTCAATATCGGTGAAGGGAGAGTCTTCCGCGTTGAGTTGAGCGGCGTTGTAACTGCATCTCTCAAGGTCGTCTGAAATTTCGATACGCCTTATTTTACAATTTTTATTTGCGCCTCTACCTTTAAATCTCTCTGTTGTCCTACGTTGTTTCGTCAGAGTTATCAATGTATGCAAGATTCGTGATAATGAATAATGAATGATCATTCGTAATAATGAATGGTGTTGCTAATTTTGCATTGTGAGATGATTCGTGTCCGCTTGGAATTCATGAGATCCCCAAACTTATGAATTTTAAATTTTAGAGTAGTGTTTGTTTTAGAATATAATTACTAAATAGTATGATAATTATTTATTTATACGCATCTTAATTTCAAACTGAATTAAAAATAAATAGAGCATAACTTGAATTTGATAAAATATTAAATATCGCTTTTGGAAGCTTCAAAATTGATGATATTATAGTGTCATTTTTCATAGATATGCTATTTTTTTCCCATCTTCATTTTAATTTTAAGAAACGATGTTCAAAGTAAATGCAATATTATGAAGAATACATGTTTAATTAAAATACTGTAATTAACTGTCGTTGATGAGATTTATAAATGATTTTTAAGTATTTTTTCATATAAGTGCTTATTGTTTTTTTAAGCATTTTCATTTTAAAAGCTAAAGCTTTAATTTTAAGAGCGATTATATTCCAGCACTTTACCTACTGGTAGCCATTGTCACCACCTCTTAACGATCGATTGCTAATAAATAACTATAAATATTTATTTATAGGAATTAAAAGGATGATTAATAAATAAATTTAGCATTAACATCGTGGAAATAAATGATTTTCTAAAATCTAATTATCCTATAGTAATAGAAAGCAGACAATTTAGTCCGAACCAGGAAAAACTCTGCGGCCGGTGGAACGTGCATACGCTGTTGAACCGCTAGCGATCGGTAACGTATTAAACTGATGGTAATTAGAATTTAAAAGGTAATTAAATGTTTAAAAAATTTAAAATACTTAACTAAATATCGTTTTGGACAATTGATTTAGACGTATTTTTTTATCAGCATTTTAATTTTAAAAAAATCTAAATTTCAATTGTGAGATATTATTGCTAGACTGTAATCTCAATCTCATTTAGGTGTTGTGAAAAAATAAAAATAATCACTTTTTACCCTTTTAAATGTTCTGCATTTTAAATCAAATACGCTAAATTCAAAATAAATCAAACGATACTAGAATTTGAAAAAGAAAAGAAAAAAACCAGAAGGTCCAGTATGCATAGACTTTTCTGGAACTAACTCTGAAAATGATAAAATTGTAAGTCTATCTATAAGCTAATTGTAATCAAATATAGATTTGCACATTGCCTTATGTACTTTAAAAGCTAATTTCTGGGTTATTTTTATAACCAAGGCATGGATTTTGGTAAACTTAGTATTTTTTTCTTCTCCTTTTTGCACTGTTTTTGCTCTATTTGGGTTTTTTTTATAGTTTGTTTGGCTAATTTTTCCTTTCAGAGCATTTTTTGACATTTTTAGATTTTTTTTCAGGAATGTTTTGAATTTTTTAGAAACGCTAGCTCATTTTTACAACTTTTACACATTTTAACTGAATTATACTATTTAACGCTCTACAGCTTGCAAATATTCCTCTAAAAAACTGAATGATTCTTAATTGTGCCATTTTTTATATAGACACTCTTATCACGCTATGCCTTGTGAAATTATATCATGCAAAAACTACATTGACGAATGTTATTTGGTTGTTCGGAAAGTAATTTTGTTTTTTCCGACAGAGGACTTAATAGTATTTTTTCTCAGCCAACTTTGCACTTAAGCTGCATTATATATTTTGTCAGCTAATATAGCAAAGCTTGCTTGCGAAGAATTTAACTGGTTCTACGCAGTAGTTTTTGGTTTGTGCCCTTTTAAATATGGAAAGTGAAAAGCGGTATTTTCGGTATATTTACTTTTTTACTGTCGAAAAAGTAAAAATATTGTTCAAGCAAGAAAAAATTATCCGGTGTATATGGAAAAAAATGTCTTGATAGTAAGCCATTACCAAAACTGGTCTTCAAAATTTCGGTCTATCAATTTTGATGTTGAAGATGCACCACGTTCTGGAAGGCCAGTTGACGCCGATGAAGACACAATAAAAGCATTTATTGGTGCGAACCTGCTAATAAAAACTAGTGAGATCGCTGAGAGATGAAATTTATTGTATTCGACAGCTCATAATTGTTTGAAAAGCCTAAGGTTTTATTTCAATGTTCGACATATTGGTTTTCCATGTTCTTATGGAAAGAAATTAGTACCGTCGCGTTGACGTCTGTGCCAGCTTCTTAAACGTCAAGAAAATGATCCATTTTTGAAGTGCTTTATCACTGGGGCCAAAGAATAGGTTGTCTAGAATATATATGTACCGGTGTTTTTAGACGGTAAAACCTTTATTTTAAATGAGTAGGTAACAAATCACCTGGATCAGTTTTTTTGCCTGCGAAGAACAAAAATATTATGAGCGTGAAATCGTGCTACTGCCAGAAAGACGGCAAAGGGTATTGGGCCAGAATGGACAATTTATTGAGCAAAAAGCAATGTGGACGGAGCACAAAAATGGACATATTTTATGTACCATCCTTTGTGCTTTTTTTCAG
Source organism: Parasteatoda lunata (assembly GCA_949128135.1). Lineage (NCBI taxonomy): Eukaryota > Metazoa > Arthropoda > Arachnida > Araneae > Theridiidae > Parasteatoda > Parasteatoda lunata. The sequence continues at coordinate 41,679,520 of OX421970.1, read as the reverse complement.
GTTGTTTTTTGCTTTAGCACAAAGTACATCTTATCCTTTGTTGGACAATCTATAGTACAAAAAAAAGTGTTTTTCACTTAATAAAATCGTCTTTTCTTTTCAAAACAAGAAATTTTTTTATATTTTTTATAAGGACATTTTTTGATATTCTACGAGCATTTTTTTGCTATTTTTAAGTGCATTTATAGGGATTATTTAGGTCATCAAAATTCGGGCTCTAATCATAACGTAACCATTAATTTAAAAAAAAAAAAAAATTCAATATTGCTCCAATCTTTTGTCACGACTTTACTTACAAAAAAGACTTCATTTCAACATTTATATTGATCACAATTCAATAAATTAAATTCATTTAAGTTTTGTCAGTAAAAATGAAACGTTTCATATTCATTAATGCAAATGAGAGTGATAATATTTTAATGGAGTTGTACTAAATGTGGTGAAATAAAATAAAAAGTTAAATTTAAATCATAGGATTTCTTTTCTTTTTTTTATTTTTTTTTTTACCTTGAAAACGTTTGCATTTATAACATATAATTAAAAAAAAAGAATACTTTTTAATAGGTTTGTTACAATCCAATTAACCTAAATAGTTTTAATCGTTTCGGGCATTTTTATGTATTAATATTTTCCTCCTCATTTGCTTCGTCGCTTTGCTGTAACTATTGTCTAAAGATTAATTGCTTCACCTATGCCGTATTTTTTTCTGTTGTAATTAATTTTATTTTGATCAAGTGTGATTTGTTTTTCGTTTTTAACCTGTTTACTTTTATTTATTTAATTATTAAAAGAATAAAATTTTCTGCGAAACTATGTTAAGATATTTGATGATTGATTTTTTTTTTCTTCTTTTTTTTTAAAAAAAAAATTTGCCATGTAGAATTTTACATTAAACAAAGTAAATAAATAAAATAACATTAGTTTTTGAGGAGTTGCTCTTACTGTAATAATTACATATCATCCGCACTTAAAAATTGCTCTCTTAGATTTTTCAACTTTAGTAATGTACTGGTTACATTTGACAATAAGTTTTAAGTGACCAGATGATATTCCTTATCACTTTAAACACTGTTTCTTTTTTGAGTCATAGTTCATTTGAAACAAATTATTAATTAACATGTTGAACATTACAAAACATTTTTTGCTGAGCAATATCCTCTGTAGTGACCAAGTTTTATGTAGTTATTTATGCAATAACTAATCTTTGCATTTATACGACATTTAGATTTTTCAAAAAATGTCATTTCTTTTATGAACATTGTTTTTTTATTAAATTATTTTTAAACATTAAAATCACATTAATTAAGCTATATTAGATTTGATTAGAATTGAAATGCTAAGATTTCATTTTATTATGTTTAATGACCTGATTACTAAAAATCACACTAGACTTTTCTTTCATAAATTTTTCTTCTAACATTCGAGTTTTCGTTTAACATAAATATAAATTCTATTGTTGTTATCGTTGCAATATCATAACAGGAATACCAACAATTACGAAATTACAGAAGGCTTTTGAAAACTAGGTAAATGTCCTTCCCCCTCTTTTTTTTCATAGCTTCTAAATATTGGCCTTAATTTTGAAAACCAGAGAAATGTCATATTTCCTTTTTTACATTGGCTCTTGTTCTTTCAGAATACTGGCTTTTATTTTCAAAAGTAGGTAAATGGCCTGTTCCCTATTTTTAATGGCTCTTATTCCTTTATACATTTTTTAAAATTTTTTTATGTTTATGAGTGCCCTTTGTTTTTATACTTATATTTATCACATAAAACCTATTTGTTCAGTAATTATGTTCGACGCGATTATTTTCATATTTATTTCGATATATGTATAAACTCCAATTGTTAATCATTATGTAACATTTGGAAATTAATAGACTGTTCTATTGTACGTATATGTAAAAGGTTAAATTCATTTACTGAAAAACACTGATGAAAAATGTCACTGCTATTACGAAAAATCGACACTCCTGCGCAAACATTTAAATAAAATTAAAAAAATACTGTTTGAAAAAAAAAATTTAAATGGATAATTATAAAATGTAATATTTTACTGTACATATTCCTCACCATTGATTTATTAGGAAAGAACACTTTTGAAAGATCCTCACCCCACCAAGACATGCCATACCGAGTAAAAAACCCCCTCGGCAAATTTCATATCTTCTAGTTCATGACATGCATTTACCAAGCAAACCTTTTAGGTTTCCGATTCGTTTTATTGATGGAATGAAATAAAAGTGTTTCATATAAAACTATGTCTTAGGCCACCCCCGGTTGGGATGTTGCAAAAAGTGAAGGAAATAAGGTTGGATGAGCCTGGAATCGATTGTTGAAGGTGGAATAGGATGCTGTCCTTCAAAATTCAGATAATGGTATTTTAGGTATAAAGTTAGATTCCTTCTTTCTGTTGTTGACATATTCGGCATTGCTTCGGAAAAGATGCATCTCTTTTAAATGTTAGCGAAATGGAATACGGTAAGACCTTTTTTTTTTTTTCGAATCGCTATTGCTTGAAGTTTTGCGTGTTCTAACATTTACTTTTTCTTAAAATTTATTTATTTTTTAAAACAGATTTCGCATTGATTGACGGTAAACTAATTTTTTATCGCACTTTAAAATGGTACTAAAATATTATTATATTTTGTTGAAAAAAAAGGTAAAGGTAACATCAACTTGTGGCGTAGCGTTTTTAAAAAGTGCTTTAAGGTGCTTGTTTTCGATTTTTGTTTTTTAAAAGCCCTTAAAGGTGCTTTTTTCATTGGTAGTTTTTAAAAAGTGCTTAATTTTCCCTTTTCGAAAATGAGACTTTTTTTTTTTCTTTGCCATGTCGATTTTCGCCACGTATTATGCAAAAGCGTGCTTTTCACATTGTTCTATTCAACGTTTTCGCAATTCGTTCAACCATAATCCATTTCGGCGTACCGTCGGTCAATAGCATATGAAAGCATAGCGTATTTCAGCAAACAGTTTGCATGTTTGATGAAATACTTGAGTCCGCATGTACGTCTGCTAAGCTGGGTTCGATGAAATTCTTGCACTCTCATGTGCAATTTTGCAAGATATTCTCAATTTCAGGCTTCATTTTCACCCTCTGATATCGAACCGAAAAATCTCTTGATCATTTTATAATGGCTAATATAATCAAGAAAAAAGTTTTTGTTTATTTTTTTGTCAGAAACTACTTATTACGCAAAGTCTTTTAAGATTATTTTGCATTTTTTTTTTTTAAATGTATATAGTGCTTAAAAATATATTTTGAGTGCTTAAAAAGTACTTAAAAGGCGCTTATTTTTCGTTGAAATATTTGGCTACGCGCCCTGTTCAAATGTAGAACGTAGAGAGGTTTAGACTAATGCTTGGGTATATAGAAGTCTTATAATCACGATATATCGTAATAAAATATCGATATTTAACGATATATACCGACATTTTTGATTTTAATGATTTACTCTGTTTTTAGATTAGAAATATTTTTTGTGCACAACCTAAAACTAGCACTTACATAATATAATGTTCGATAACATTGTTGGGAATATTTCTTTATCGATATAGTATACCAAATAGTTATCGATATAGATCACCAAAATAGTCATGAAATTAACAACCGCCAAATAAAAACAGCGTTGTGGCACGTGAGAAACCAAAAAAAAAAAAAAAAGAAGGGGGGAGGGGCTCCAGAATCACGAAGGGTAGAACTTGAAAGGTATGCCAGCCAATAAATATAAATGATATTAAATTTGTTATAAGCGCAAGAACAGGGTAGTTCCACTTGACACCTTAACGATTTCAATTGGTCCAAACAGGTATTAATAATTCACTGTCGATAATAATCATGATATTATATATAATATAGAGGCAGAAGAAGTTTGATATGTGCCTATATTTGCTGTGAAATGGATTCAATATTTACAAAGACACCGAACCCCTCCCTTTGTCTGAAAAAGAAGAAAAAAGCATTCATTATGTAGTTCAAAAATAAATGAATATGGAAATGAAATCGTATTTTAAGTTTTTGAAAAAAACGTAAGCATAGGGAGGTAAACTTGGTTATTTTGCGGTCAAGATATTAGATGTTCAAAATCACCAAAAGCGTGCTTTGCCTAACAATGAACTTCCCTGAAGTCTTATTCTTTGAGAAACATTTATAAAAATATTCGAATTGTTAGATCGAAGTCCATTTCATATTTGTTTTTCACAATTAATTCAATTGTTCTGGCATTTCTACTTGATGAAATCCTGAACTACAGTTATGAAGAATAATTTCCTATAGTTTATGAAACATCCGCTTACTTCCACAATGTCGCAATGTCATTGTCTAGACTACATTTACCTGTGATTGTCAGAATTTCTTAGTTAATTCTTTGCATAACTTATGATTGCAGCAAGTAAATGACTTGCGAACTTGTTAACAGTTTTCTTTTCATTTAATTTGTGACCTATTTAACTCTTTTCAGTGTTTTTGAATTGACTCCTGTGATATCAAATATACTAATAAATACTCGAAATTTTCTTTATTAAATACTTATCAATGCTCGTTCCCTTGCCACCCACAATTTCGTAGCAATGCTTTTTATTTATTCTCTACAAACTGTTACAACGTTTAAAAAAAAAAGATATTTCAATTAAAATATCCCCAATTTTTTTTTATTGTATTAATGCAGATTAAGTTTCCTTTTTTATTGTCATAAAACTTAGTCATTTTGCTTTGTTACCATTGGAACTTCATCTATATTATTATTAGTATTTTTTTTTTTTTCAAATTTTGGACACTATTGCGATGCAACTATATATATATATATATATATATATATATATATATATATATATATATATATATATATATATATATATATATATATATATATATATATATATATATATATATATATATATATATATATATATCGAAAAGATAATTTAGCAATAATACAAAAAAGTTAATCCTTAATATTGCTTCTGGAATTTTAAATAGTTGTTTTGTATTTATTTTTATTTTAATTGCGTACGTAAACTGAAAGCAGTTGGTTGCATGAAATTATAAAAGGAAACCTAATTTACTTTACGTTTTAAAAAAAGTAAAAGTTTACTGAATATCTTTATCATTGAAAACAATACTTCTAGATTAAAGCCTTTAACATTTAATAATTATTAAAAGCATGTAGAAGAGAATAGGCTTTAGAAAAGAATAGTATTATTATCTAATATGTATTAAAAATATAATACATAATATAATATTATATTATAAATAATATAATATTATTAATATATTATTATTAGTACATATAATTATCTTAATAAATATTACGGGTAAATGCTGTTAAATAAGCGATAAATAAATAATTTTTTGGTAATTACCGCTGTAACTTTTATTAATTTTATGATGACGGATAATCAGATCTCCTTCATACATTAAAAAACATGTCATGTGATTTTTCTGTCCAATGAGGAGCACGAAATGGTAGGAACAGAGTTATCTTCTTGCAATGTCAGGGGTGTGTTTAGAAGAAACGGACCCTTCACAAAATATCTTTTTATGAAAACGGACCCTTCACAAAATATTTTTAACTTAAAAACGGACCCTTCACAAAATAATTAATCTTTTAATCGGACCCTTCACAAATTTGTTTATCTTCATTATAGTTTTGTTAATCAAATAAACCCTTCCCGGGGGTGGGGAGAAAGAAAGATTGGTAATAACAAACTTTCACTTCTTCCTTTATTCGTCCGAAATGAATACTCTGCGTTCAGCAGTATAGGCTAAATACCAAATATTTGTTGTTGCATCTCTAATTTAGTAGCAGCAATTGCTAACTTTATTTTTTAATTTTTTTAAATTTTTATTATTATTATTTTACTGTGTTGTGCATACCCTTCTATCTCTTTAATATTTAAAAACTCCTTGAAAAAGGTTTTTGCAATAGCAGGATCCTATTTGCACAAATTCACAAAAGCAGGACCCTGGTTTAAAGAATGTGACTTAACGTTTATTTTATATTCACAAATTACGAGTAATTTTTTCACAATTTTACAAAAACGAACCTTTCACAAAATGTCTGGACAGACCCCTGAATGTATGGAGATTTTCAAACAAGTAAATCGATAAAACAATACTAATTTTTTTTTATTAAAAAACTTTTTAAAAAAAACATGCCGTTTCGAAAAAACACCGGAGTTGCAAAAATTTTGAAATCTAATGACTTATTCGTGCTAGCCCTTCTTATTGCCTGCACATTTCCTCGTTTATTAAAAGTCTGTTTATAAAGTTTTTGCATTACTTTTATATGTTACTTCTTTTTGGTAATAACAATCACTATTTTCTCCTTTCAGGTAAGCGCGCAGGGATATTTCAGTTGTATTGACGTAATTTCTTAGGTGTGGTGTCAAGTGCATTTGTTGTGCTATATAAAGTTTGCGGTCAATCAATTACTGAATCATAAAGTTGTGCCTTCGCGAAAACTAAGAAAAAAAGTAGTACAAGAAAAAGTGTGACCAACAATTGGAACGTACAAACTACTAAAGGATTAACAAAAACAAACAGGTAAGATCTTAATATTGCATTATTCAGAAATACAATGCAAGTTATTAAACTGCGCATTAAGTTTTCTTAAAAAATCAACAGTATCTTATCAATAATTTTGTTATTTTGACTCACTGTGAAGCAAGCACTTTCTTTGAAACAATTTATTTAAATATAAGAATAATAAACATTTTTGAAAGTCAATTTAAATCTGTAAGGAAATTAATAGTTTATTCATAAAATTAAAATTATCATTATGCTTTTTTATTTTGTTTAATTCCCTACAACTTTGTAAATAATGAACAATCTTAGTTTCAAAAAAAATTAACATTCGTTTTTCGAGATTTATTCACAAGTTCTTAATATTTTTTATATTTATTATTATTAAAAAAAAAAATACTTCTTTAATTTAAATAAGGAAAATCGATTAAATTTTTCAGAATTTTGTCTGGAACTTTCTTCTGTCTAGAGAATTAATTTGGTTTCGTCTGAATGGTAGCCATCTTGAATTTATTGAAAGAATTGCAATCTAGTTTTTATTTTTAAAACCGAACATTTTGCTTTTACTAATAGTTCTTTTCTTTACTACAAAGCTTTGATTTTTTTGTTTCCTGTATTACTGTCATCAAACCTTATTTTTATACTTCGTTCAATTGATTAGATATAATAGATTAATCATAGAATAAGCTAAAATATTATGCTATTAAGAATCATGTCCGATTTAATTGAATTTTACCTACAACTCGCAGATGATCGCCATTAAACTTTCATGAGTAAGTACCTTATTCGATCACAAGTCAAACTTACTGATATCGTTTGCTGTACTCTAAATTACATTTTGGTAATTGTTTTCCCGTGTATCAGGAATATCCTGTTATAGATTTTATCTGTACGAGCCTGTCACCTGAACTAATAGGATGTTTGATGCTAATTTACATTTTACCACAACGAGATTGTAATTCATCCTTCCACCTATTCCCTGTGATATTCCAGATTCTATTCGTATTAGACGCTTCTGCTCGAATTTAATCTGGATACAAAATTGTTTAATCAAAACGATTATATGTTACAGCAATGTTTGATGTGCATAACATTTTTACAAGGGGAAAAAAAAACGGTTTTGTTGAGTATTTCATAAAATACGCATTATGTCATTAGACTTAGAAAATTTTATAATCGTTAGGAATAATGTAATACATAAGAACACAAAATAGTTCATTTATAGTACTATATCTAAAATATAACTAGCATGTTTTTCATGATTCACATACCGTTATATCCGGGTTTTTTTTTTTTTTCTTTTTTTTTTTCGTTTTGCTTTTTAAAATATTAGTTTGTTTTCTATTATACAACAATTCAATAAATATACTTTACACCATCTAAAACGTTTTCGAGGCGTTTATTGAACGGTTGTTACAGAAATGCAGACATTTCTGCGATTTAGTGAGGAAATAGAAAGTTTGTAGGATTTTATTCTTCTAAGGTTTCTATTATCATACTCTTTTATTTTATTCCCGACGTTGATCAGCTGACCCAATTCTGAATTTACGACTATCAATGTTCAACTTTATTAGCTTTGCAATTTTGAACCCTACTTAGAAGACAATGAAACTGTCTGCGTCAGGCATTGGGACAAACTAGTTTTCGTGGAGGACTTTTTGATTGAACCAACCCGTTTTTGCGTTACAAGGAGAGGAAACCCTCTCACGGTTAGCCTGACGTCAAACGGACTCTAGCCCATTATCCCTCTGCTGATTGCAGCTAAATGTTGTTTTTTCCTTTACACAGAGAGACCGCACCAAACCTTGGGGACTGGTTTACATTATGCCTATGGAAGCTAGCTTCTTTCCCCTATGTATACTTATTGCATTGTGGCCGGTGAGAGCCGAAAGCAGAATTCGTATCAACCAACCACCTCTAATATTCGAACTTAGGTCACATCATTTAGAGGCAAATAATGTATCCCCTGAGCCACCACGGCTCTTCCGATATCAATTGTGCTACGTGGATATTTATTTTACCATGATGTTGCAATTTCTTTCTTCAAATTTTCAAATTTCAGTGTAGGTTCAAGCAAGATTTTTTTTTATTTATAAAAAAAATTAAATTTTTTTTTTTAGACTATAGCATATTCAAATGAAACATACTCTGTATCTATTCTTATATATAAGTAGAATGTCTCTATAAACGTAAAATGTAATAAAATATAAATACTCCATGTTGTCATAAAAAGTTTCATCAAAGTCATAAGGTTATTATTATAGTTATTATTGATGTTAACCAGCGCGCGCTAGTATAGTAGTAGTACAATTATACTTATACTTATATATATATATATATATATATATATATATATATATATATATATATATATATATATATATATATATATATATATATATATATATATTAGAGATGTCCAATATTTTCTGAAACAGGTATTTGGAACCTGTTATTTAATCATACCTGTTATAAAAATAACAGGTTACTTCCAAAGGCCTGTTCCAAAATACTAGGCAAAAATTTTAATTCAATTATCTTGGCAAAAATTTATTTTTCTACTTTTTTTAAAATGTTAAACTGTTTTTTTTTTTTTTGGTAATCTTTGTACAGTTTATAATAAGAAAAAAAAATCACGTTTTATTTATTATTACAGGGCCGTAACCAGACATTCTAGTTTTGTAATACTAGAAATACAAGTTTTGTATTTCTAGTATTATAATTTTTTTAGAGCTGTTTTAAATCTAGTAATTTAACGAGTAACTTTGCTAAAATCAAAGGAATTATTGTAAAAATGTTTATATATAGCTTATTTTCTCTAGTTCAATAGTTAATATTTCTATATATAGGTAGTTATTTTTTTTTTTTTTTTTTTTTTCATATTGCGTGGTGTCACTAGAACTGCATTTAAAAATCATGTCTAGTCAGTCTTGTATAGGTTTGGGAAAAAATTCTACGATAATATTTATAAAAAATACCGCCTATGAAACGTGAGCCACTCTATGAAATTAATTTTAAATAATTATTTATTATTGTTTGCTATTTATAATAAGAAGAAAACTAAAATTTAAGCTATGCAAATTTTACGTCATTTTAACTGTGTAATTTTAAAATGCAAAATTTGAAAATTATTGATCAAATCGTTTCTAAGTTAAAAAGTTTCAAAAAGACATACATGACTTCATTCGAATTTTGCATTATGTCATTTGAAATTACATAGTTTAAAATGATACATGAGTTAATGTGCATTGGTATCCAAAATTGTTTCAACCATTATTAAACAAATTAGTGTAAATTAAGAAATAATTTCAAAAAGATTACATTGTATTTCTCTTAGTTAAACAAATTTTATAATAATGAATAAAATTTTTTTAATTCGTTTAAACTTTTTTTCTTTTTCTTTTTTGCATGGAATACGTAAAAAAGTAAAATTAACAAGCCTAAATAGAATGCAAAGGAAAAACAAATAACCCAAATTCATCGAACAAACTATCGTTTTAGTCAAAGAATGTGTCTTATTATAGTTAAAACGTGAAAATCCGATCAATAGAACAAAATTTTTTCAACAGTCTTTTATTCCCCTCCCTGTAAGTGTAAACATGATATTTCTAAACTTAAAAGCAATTTATAGACTTTAAAAAACTGTTTACTTGTATCAGCAAGAATTAAAAACTTCTCGCGTGAGTAGCATACGTTGTAGTTCATTTATGTCCCACTAGAACTGCACAATGGGCTACTGGCGACTGTTTGGGAAGCATCCCTGAGGATTATCCGAAGACAAGCCTTCACAATTTTGATTCTCTGCAGAGGGGATGGCACCCCCGCTTCGGTAGCCCGACGAACTGCACGCGAATTTGAGCACTTTACGGTAGAACAGTTTAACGAGGACCCATACCGCACACCCTCGGTCCCTACGCAGACTGATCCAAGTGGTCACCCACCCGCACACTGACGGCAGCCAGTGATGCTTGACTTCGGTGATCTGATGGGAACCGTGTCTTAACAATCAGTCCACGGCGGGACGTGAGTAGCATAAGATAAGTTTTGTAACGTATATGTGAAATCATGATAAGTCTTAATTTCTGTGTTTTCATAGTCTAAAAAATAAAAGAGCTGTAAAAGAAGTCATAAAATTTAGTTCCAATAAAACTAAATGTCGTTCTGTAAACTTACATTTAAATATTAATTCCAATCGTAAATTAATAATAGTACTTAAATTTCGCTTCGTTAAAATTATTTTGCGTCCGAAGTAAATCATTAAATGCCTTTTTTTTATTTCACTAAGAAAATGATTATTCTGCAATTATATTGTTAAAATACATTTAGAGTGTCTTAAATTTCTTAATAAGAAATAGCCTTTCTAAAGTTTAAATAAAAAATTAAAAAATATAAAAAATTGAAAATTATTGGTAGTCCACTGCTAGCCCCCCCCCCCCCCTTTGTGATTCTACTTCTGTGTCTTAACAACCTGTTATTAATAAAACTACCACCTAATATTTTAAACATGCTATATCTGAACAGCTTGTTATTTTTATCACAGGCTAGTATTTTGGAACAGGCGATATTTTTTCCCAGCTAGTATTTTGGAACAGGCGATATTTTGTCACAGGCTAGTATTTTGGAACAGGCGATATTTTTTCACAGCTAGTATTTTGGAACAGGTGATATTTTGTCACAGCCTAGTATTTTGGAACAGGCGATATTTTTTCACAGCTAGTATTTTGGAACAGGCGATATTTTTTCACAGCTAGTATTTTGGAACAGATGGTATTTTGTCACAGCCTAGTATTTTGGAACAGGTGAAGGAGGTTAGTATTTTTGAACAAATTTGTATTTAGGAATAGGCAATGATGCTCGGCCATATGGGGGGGGGGGACTGGTTGCTTCTAATTACATTTTCTTGTTTTAATTTTTTTTTTCTTTGATGCAAATAGTATAAGCATTTAAATATTTTTCCTAATTTTGATATTGATACATATTTCCTACATGTAAGATAGAAAAAAAATTCACAACAATTTCCTACAAAATGCATTCTTACTTTCTCTTTTTCGCATTTTTTTCTTTCTTTTTTTTAAGTAATAACTATTTAAACTTTTTATTCCCTTATAAGAAAGGGGTGTTAAAATTGTTAAAACTACATTTAGTATGCGAATTCAAGCTATATTTAAACACTTTATTTTCGTTGCATGCAAGCTATATTATTGTGGTGTAACTACCACTATAAATATTGAATACTAATTTGCTAGTATATAATATATGTTAACTTGCTCCTTTTTTTTTTATGTGGTGCCATTTATTAGATGAAGGTTGACGAAGTCGATTTATATATCACCTCAATATCAAACACTATAATTTTTCTCCCTATCTGTATTCTTTTTTACTTTGTCTGCTTTAAAATGCTGAACTTATGACGAAGCATGAAGGGGTAGTACAATAGTACAGAGAAGATGAAGGGTAGTAGAATAATATGAAAATATATATATATATATTTTTTTTTTTTCATGAAAAAAGAGAAACAATTCTTAACTTTCAGCCATAGGAAGCATAAAGTTGTCGATTATGGACTCTTAAGACTAATTACATTGCTATTATTTTTATTAGGAAACTATCTAATAGATGTTTGGCTTGAACAAAATATTTTATGAATGTGATTTAATAATGAAGTTTAGTAATAAAGTTTTAGGGGTCATTAAATTTATGTATTTTATACATTTAATGAAAAATTCAGAATATTTTTTTTGAAATAGTGAATTGCTCACTATAGTGTAACTACGGCCTGCATTTACACAAAAATGCTCCAACTCCCCCCCCCCCTCTTTTTTCCGACTACGGTATTTAATGCATTAATTACAATCGTCTTTTGGGGGACATCTAATCAAGTAGTCGAGAATCCAGGCACCTCTTTACGCCATTGGCCCCCTAATATAACTTTCGGTTCCTTTTTCGACCGTGACCTTCAAGGTTACGAATCGACTCTCTCAATATCTTTACATGAAGGCGTGTCCTTTATTTCCCTCGTAGTTATTTGTTGTAGTAATTCAATCAATGTTCTATGTGAAGAGTGATTTGTCATTGTGTTGAATTTCGTCCACTCGCCTAAAAATAGATGTCTCTCTGCCATTGCCTATTATTTTGTTGCTTAAAAGATTTATTTATTTTGAATTTTTGAAGAAAATAAATAAATATTTTCGAATGATAATATTCTGCAGGAAAGGAAAAAATCTATTACAGTTAATTTGGCGATTTCTTTTTTTTTATTGTTTTTAATTTTCCTTTGACGTTAAAATTATCATTAAGACTGCATAGTATGTGATATTATGAAATTAATGTGCTAATTGTTTTGAAAGAAAAATATTATTTAAATAATCCAAGAAAAGTTTGGAATAATTAAAAAGGCTTGTTTCTTTAAAAATTATGCTAAATTCGTATACTGATGTTTATTTTGATTATTTACTTTTAAAAAAATGTTTAAAAGTTTGGGATTATGCTCTGTTTATATTTAATTTGCTAAATATTTTAGCTGGTGCAAATTGATTAAGCTCAATCAATAAAATTTTTGTATAAATATTTTTTTTTGTTTAAAACTATAAAATGATGTTATTCGAACTATTTAAAAAGTTGCGACGAGGTTGCAATGCATGCAGTTAGACTATTATTTTTTTCTTTTTGTCAAATGAAAAAAATATTGGTTATTCTGCCACATATACAGAATATAATGTGCAACTTCTACATTGTTTTCATTTAAAAATAATAATACACTATATGTTGTATTTTAAATTCAGAGATCAATTTTTTTTTTTTTAAATTTCTAATTTATCTCAATATTTATGAAGTTCCATTTTTCCCCTCTTGTAGAAATGAAAAGATTCTGGTTATATCGTCAAACAGAATGTAATAGGGAATTCCTAAATTCTTTTTATTTAGATTTAGAACAATGTACATTGTAATATTCAAAACTTTTTTAATTCTTTAAGCTTTCTAAATTATTTTATGCTTGTTAAAAAGAGGCAAATTTTGTAAAATAATTTTTTCTGCGTCACTCATTTCTCCTAAAAGTGCATTAAAAAGAACTATATTTTGTAACAAAAATTATTATTTCTATTATTATTTATTATATTTGATTACACTAACAAATATGCTTTTGAAGTGTTTTCAACCATTTTGAACTACCCAATCTAAAGTATAATCACAAAAAAAAAAAATATGTATACATAAAAAAAGACGAAATATAGTTTTTTCACCGAGCCAAAACAATAGAGAATAAACCAAAAATTTATATGTAACTGCTTTCTTTTAGTTTAGAACAGCGTTTCTCAACCTTTCAGTATTCACGGTGGTATCTCTGTATTCACTAGTGGGGTTCCACAGGTTGAGAATCGCTGGTTTAAAAAAATAAATAGAAAAAAACTTCGCGATATTTTCTTACTCTTAGAAAGAAAAAATACTTTTCCTAACAACTTTGTCAAATTAATAGAAAAAATATGTAACTGCTACAAAAATACTTGCCATTCTAAGCTATCTTTCAAATATAAAAAAGTGGACTTTTTTCCTTAGACTTGTTATTTTGGAACAGGTATTTAGAACAGGTATTTTTTTGTATTGTAACAGCTGGAACCTGTTATTTGAAAATACCAGTTATTGCCCATCACTAATATATATATATATATTATAATAATTATTATTATTATTATTAAAAAAAGATTATTCCTCTATTTTGCTGTTGAAGGTATGTATTATATTTGAATGTTTTTCGTTTACATTTTGATTCTTAAGTCATTTTTCAGCGAGGTACATATTTTTTTAGTACCGCAAACTAAATCGGGACTGCTTTAGACAATTTTTCGCAATTTTTATGAAATTAAGGATAATAAAAAATTTTTAAAAAAGGAAATTTTAGTTATATTATAGGTTTTTGAAATAGTTATTTGTAAAAAAAATATTTATTTATTAAGTTAAACATTTCATTCTTCATTTTAAATACTTTCAAAATAATTAGTTTTTTTTTTTTTTTTAACCCATTGGCAAAATGGGTCTTGGTTTGAATTTGATGGCGTACACGCACTGTGTTCAAGAGTAATAGTAAAGAGTGCGCACGCGTCATTGCATGCGTTGCTATGGCAACCGCTACTCTTTTTATTTTTATTTTCACTATTAGGCATTTTTAATGTATTTACATAATAATTTAAAGTGTTTCTATATTCTTTTTATTATCAACGTATAATTTCTGGCTTGAAGGTGATTTCAATAAAGATATGAATGCTGGAGAAGGAAAAGTATTTTGTGATCTTTTGAAACACGTACATAGGCAGAATTGGAAAACCAATCCGACGGCAAACATGAATTGAGTCAGTTTTAGCAACCCATGATTTGAAATGTTGTGGCGTTTAGCGGAGTCAATCCAGAAAGAAAAAGCATTTGACCAATTGGTAACCAGTGATCGTAATAAGGCGATCACAAATTTTATTTAATATTTAAAAATAATACAGTCAAGAATATGCAGATCCACGTATGTGATATGTATAGCGAAATTTATGACAGCGTTTAATAGTAGAGTGAAATGTCACAGCATTATGAGTATTTAATTTTTTTTAAAATCTGATTTCGTTAATTTAAAAAATTTTGTATTAATAATTGGTATATTTAAAATTTTATTTATTTATTTTTTATTGGTATATTCGCAGCTGCTAATAAATTTTTTTTAATGCATAATACTGGGGTTCCGTCAGAAAAAGCTTGATCATTTAGAGTTCCAAAACCGAAAAGAAAATTGGTAACCGCTGCCTTAGTGGATTTTTTTAGTGTCCCAATGTTTAGTAGTTTTTCTTACATTGTTTTAATATAAGCATGCATTGTTTTTTTTTTTTATTATTATTATTATTCATGTATGTATTAGGCTGGTTAAGTATAAAGGATTTTGTTATTAAAAAAAGTATGTTACAAATATTACTTCCCAGTTCTTTTTAGGGAAAGAAAAAAAACCTACATCATAATAAGCGAAAAATGCCGTGAAAGAATTGTGATATAAAATGTAATAATAAATAAATTGTTCAGACAGAAACAGAATTTCATTTTTCTCTATTTTAGCACAAAAATGATTTCTTGTGTCCAAAATTATAGTTATCGAATCGTCTAAAATCCAATAATTTCGAACAACTGCCGAGGAACACTCAAAAGCAAAAAATAAAGGAGAAAGCATTGGAAGAAAAGTTCTAATATTCTCACATTCCCGAGCGTGATGTTCTTTTCTTCCCTTTCTTGTCACCGATTTCGACATTGTAACGAAAACGAGTCGGATATTCTATCTTCCTTCAGACTTGTTCGAAAAAGAAGTAGGATGGAGTATTTATATCTTTGATCGGGCAGATATTGATTACACTATTCGGTAAGGGAACAAAGGAAACAGGAGGTAGTGAAAGTCAAGCAGATGTAATTGGTATATCTAACAGCATGATTTAGTGTTTAAAAAGGATGCATAAAAGGACATTATTGAAAGTAGGTAAAACAAATAAGCTTCTTTTTCCTCCATTATTATTTAGTTTATTGACCTTTACTCATTGTCGCCAATTGCTTCGTTTTTGTCGCCAAATTTCCACATGCCGGCCTCCGCTTGATATTTAGCTAAGACATCATTATGTGAGCCAATTAAATATTTCAAATAGGACTAAGTACTGTTATAGATTGAATGAAAATGTCGCCAATTTGGAGTTAAGGTCGCAATATTTGACAAGAATATTATATTTTGAAGTGAATGAACTTCAAATTATCATTTAAACCTGATAAAAACTGCTTATGATACTTTTTTTTTAACGAAAAATTTATCTACAAATCTTTCTTTACTTCTTAGATTATTAAAAGTATAGAATTCGTACCTTCGATTGACTATATACTTTTACTAGTATATACTGTATACTTTTTTTAAATTCTACGCGGGTAAAATAAATTTATTTGTATTGGTAAATTGTATAATTTAAAAAGACTCATAATCATATAATGATTACACTAAATAGTATAATAGAACTTGAACTCATTGAAGTTGTACAGTACAAATTGGAAGTATGTAGATAGAGAAATTAATTTATTTAATTTAATTTTTAATACAATTAAGGCCCCGTTTTTGTCGAATACTGCACAGCGCAATGAAGTTCGAAAAAATATTACTGTGGTGGCGGTTGTATTTAACTGTTTTAAGCGAGATCTGTTTTTAAAAAAAAAATTCCCATTCCTAGCTGTTTTTCTTTTATTTATTTATTTTACATTATTCTTAGCACTACTAGTACTATTCATACTAGTCTACAAGAAATTTAAAATATATATATTAAAAAATTTTTTAAAGTATATTTAGAAATAAAAATAAATATGTATGAATTATTGCATCAAACTATTTCTATTTTTAATAATTCTAACTTAACTCTTTTAAATATTTCTTTTTAAAAAAAGGTCTAGTAAATCGACTTAACTTCTACTTTGAGTGTAAAAATAAAATAAATTTAATAAAATAAAATTATTGAAAATTGGGTGAAAATGACTAAAATTATTAACGTTTTTGTGGAAAATTCCTCCGTTTGACCTCTTAATGTGCTCCAATTTCGTAGTGAAACTACTTATTTTATTTTTACTACTTGAAATGCACAGTTATTCGTCAGCCATTTTACTTTTTGAAAAATATAGTGCAGTACGGAGGTCAGTTAAATTAAGTCTTCATAATCTGATTTCCTAATCTACATTTAAAAAAATTACATATTAATCTATCACGTTTTTCTCTGTAATATGACTAAAAATTGTTATTAATTCAGAAATGAAATAAAAGAAAATTACTCTGCGTGGCCATGGTTTAAAGCAGAGGTTCTCAAATGGCGTTCCGCGGAACGCTGGAAGTTAAAACCTCTTTAGTCAAATTAAATGACTACTCACACCTTCACAAGATATTTCTATTTGGTATTTCATGCGAACACATTCGAAATGATAAGACGCACTTTTTAAAAGCATTTTTATATAGATAAAATTAATCGTTATATAGATAATCGTTATATCGATAAAATTATATAGATAAAATTAATGTAATATATTTAAAATATTCCAAACTATTCCAAGTATTTGGCATAGATTGATTCATTGGATTTTAAAATCTTTGTGATGCATTACATGGATCATTTTAGGAGATATTTGGAACCATTCATAAAACCTTTTCAAAATATTTTTTCGTTGAAGTGGACCCCTTAAATAAATTTTTACTTAAATTTTAAATACAAAATAGAAGTCATTTTTAAACCATAATTTTATAATCGAGAAAGACTTGGCTTTTTTTCCCCCTCAAAAACAAAAACCTTGGCTGAAAGAACCCTATTCTGAGGTAATTTTAGATTCAGAAAATTATTATTAGATTTTTCTCTAATACACAAAAGAGATCATTCTTAAAAAGCCTAGAATAATCAGATCAAACATTCAAATAATGGACCATGTACAAAGCATTTTAAGAAACATATTAATTTCAAACAAAGAAAATGATCTCTTTATTACTCAATTTTATTATCGCCTTTGAACTACTGTCGCTTATCCTTGTAAGATAGAGTTCAGGAATGGTGTAAATTTGACGATCTTTTTTTTCAGGATTGTAACGTCAGAAAACTAATTTCAGGCGCCTCTTTTCTACCCTCGTGTAAATGGGATATAAGAAAGATCCGATTTAGCAGAACATATCGTGGTGCTTCACTTCTAGTTGTGGGCTCCTTCGTCATATGAAATAGCGCTTTTTTCCCCCGAATAATATGCTATTTATATATGTATAACAGTTATAAGAATATAACAGTTGTAAGTTTGCTACAGTTACTCATGATCATTGCCACCGAGAAATAAGGCCGTTGAGATCACCAAGGTCTTTTAGTGACGTCACAACAGTGGTTTTATAGCTGATAAGCGATTAGCAGCCAATTTCAAATATTTGTCATTCGTTGAACAGTCCCGTTTGTCCGTCGGATATGTCGTTATGTGTAGTTTGTTTGTCTCTTTTCTGCCATGCTATAACATATTTTTATTTGTCTTGCATTCGTTTCCTTATTAAAATGTATCATTTCTTATTTTCAATTATATGATTAAATCTAATATTTAATTACTTATTAGAAAATAATAAATTATACACTTAAATAGGGTTTATTCTATTGATATTAAAAATATTTATGATGTACCAAGATTTAAAATTAAAAGAAAAAAAATCTTATTAAATCATTTTCTATTATGAAATATGCATAATATTGCTTCATGAAAAGCATCAAACTGTCCTACATGTTCATTTTATTGAGCTATAACGTGATAAATAACATTGATTTATTCTGATAAAAAGCTATTAAATTAGCTAAAGCAAAAATATTTTACGTCGCTCAAAAGTTTGAACTATTTATTATAGTTTTCTCTTAATACGAATCTGAATACCGCGTTATCTTATGGTTCGCTAACACTTCAGAAGATGATGTCTCAAATCTACTGACAGGCCTTGACTCTCGGTGGTTATGCCACAGTGCTGACGTAAAATATCCTCAATGGTAGATAAGTGATGGGTTAGAGTCTCCTTGCCGTCGGGCTAACCATGGGAGATTTTCCGAAGCGTTTGTGATTGTCCTTTCCATGTGGGTTAGTTCCATCAAAAAAATCCTCCACGAAGGCAAATGTCTCCCCTACCACACTCCGTTTTCTTCTGGATTGTGTTCAAAATCACAAAGCTACAGAGCTGAACATTAGTAAACCCAAAATTGGACGACGGTTATAAAATATTTAAAAACTTAGTCTTATGCTGCATTATCTGGGCTCAAAAAGTTAGCAAAATAGGAGAATAAGGTAGTGAATTTGATAACTTTTATCGAAAGTTTAATTTTTATCGAATAGAAAATGTCGATTTTTGTAAAAGTTGAATAACTTTTAAAATATTTAAGTTATTTGTCCGTTCTATAGCCTAGATAATGCTTCATAGCAAGATGATATATATAATTTAAAATAATCGCTCTACTTCAAGTGTAAGGCGCTTAAACTTTTTTTTTTTCCCCTTGGCGACAGAGCTTCAAAAAACCTTGTTAGAAGCGTTTTTGAATGGTCGGGAAAAATATCAAAACATACTAGGTTGCCATTTACTTACTACTGTCAAAGGTGTATTTATTAGGCCGAAATGGGTTTTCTAAAAAACGATGTCAGCATACAATAGTTTTAGAAATTTTAGACTTATTCTTGATCTAAATCAGGGTTGGCAATACGCCAAGAAACTGGAGGGAAAAAAAACCAGAAGGAACTGGACAAAATTGAAAATACTAAAAATGGCCAATATAATTGTTTAGCAGTAAGTATGATAAGAACAGTGCAAATTTAAACAAACTAAATTTAATACAGTAACAATAAGTTAAAAGTTTATCATATTTACTTTTTTTAAAAAAAAAATAAAAAAAAAAACGCTTTTATTTATTAAAAAAATTTTTCTAGTTTTATGGATAGTTTTATAATCGATATATCATATTACAGAGTCGGTTTTTTTCATACTTAACAGTATTTAATTATGAAAATTACGTCATTTGTAATTGGAAAGTTTAAGTGGTGTCTATGTTTAGTATAGGATTTGTTAATTTAGTTTTACAAAACTTTAATTATGTTATTTTTAAAAAAATTATATAAAAACAGTTCTTTACATTAGGTATTGCAGTACTCATTAACATAAAATGTTTATGACTTTTAAAGATATTCATGAAAATATCCAGTTGCTTTTTAGTTTTCACTTATTTAAAAATAATATATTATATAACTCGAAAATTAATTCTATTAAAATTGATTGCAATTATGAACTGTTTAAATATTTATTATGAAATTATAAATTGTTTCGCACGTTTTTTACCGTGGTTTATTCTACTGTGCTCCATCCTTGCCATCCCTGATACGACCCCATAGAAAACGACCTGTATATGAAAACGGAAACCGTTATTCGTCACCAATGCAACCGAGAAGAAGCCCACCAAACAGATGGTTGACCCAGCTAGCTACAAGCTAACTTGGTTGAATATCGATCGAAAAAAAAAGCAAAATTGTGTTCTTTTAATGGAAAATTGTGTGTTGTAGTTTATTAAAAATGTATCAAAATCAAAAAGATCAAATCAGTTATCAAAAAAAAAATTTTTTTTCCTCTGAATAAATATTATCATTTGTGCTTGAACTTTAGTTTAGTGGCAGTTTAAACTGTTGAAAATGTTAATATTTATTTTCTTCTTCCTTAATATTTTTAGTATTGTTTTCGTTTTCTGTGCTGTCTTTTTTTCCTATCAATTTATTACACCGTCAATGAAATAATTGGAAAAAAAATATACATTATTTTTGAGTTTTAAAGTGTGCTTAAGCTTTTGTGGCACATTGTACCATCTATTTATGGTTGTTTGACTATTTTGATTAATATAGTAAAATAACAATTAAATAAATTGTTTTTTCACTTTTTTCTCCGAGAAATCTCTTATCAGTGCGTTCCTAAAAACAGAAGAAAAATCACGCAAATTTTATTTAAGCAAATTTAATGCAATGCAATGTTATAAAAATGTATTCATTTTAAATAAAAGGCTAACAAACAAAATAAGCTGTAGATATTTCTTACGTAGAGAATAAAATGTAAGTCTGATTTGGCACACAAAATTTACGCTATCTTATGCAGTATTCTAAAATAAACTAGGAAATTTCCAAATAAACTGTAAGCCTGCCAACTCTTTCCTAAAGTTGAATTTCTATGTAACTTTTCGAAGCGATAATCGATCTCCTTTTTCTGTTGAGAAAGTTGTAAGACGGTTTCGGGCTCAAGGCAAAATTATGCCACTCCAACTCAAGTTAAGTTCTTCGATTTCGAAACTTATTTTCGTTGTATTACGTAAATTTTTTTGTGAAACGTCTATTTTTAAATTCTTTCGCCAAAAACGTTTTGTACTTTGACCCTTTGCCGACCAAATACTTAAAAATGCTATTTAAAGTAGTGTATTTTAGTAGTGTAGAAGTAGTAAGCATAATGTATTTTATAATGTAAATACACAACACAATATTTTTATATAATAAATAATATGATTACTAAATTAAAGTGGCCGCAGAACAGGGAAAAGTCAGAAAATTTTATAAATCTAGAAAAATCAGCGAAATGCCATGGAATTTAATTAAAATACCCAAAATTTCAGGGAAAATTTTTTCTATTGAATTTTAAGGTACCCGAAAATCCAATTATTTTTTTTAAAAAAACGGTTTGTTATAATTATTTAAAAAAGGAAGAAATTTTTTTTTTATTCTTATAGCAAGTATAAATGATTTGTAATATATTTTGTTGATAAAAATCAGGCATAGTTGAAAATTTATTATAACATATATTCCACCATTTACTCATGAAAAATCGATAAAAATCAGTCATCGTAGTCATAACCCGTTTCACAGAAAGGACTCATTCACACACCATTCATCCATCTGCAGATCGTAATTTTGGCCTGAACAAGAGAACAATTTATCTCCGATTCAGTACCCCCATAGGTTTTGATTTGTTACAGGAACTTAGAGGACTTTGTGACCCCGACAGATTTAACGTGCGCCAGTCGCCATTTAATGCCCGGGGATTCTTCGGCCGGCTGGATTCGAACTCCCGTTCTCAGGAATGCGAGTCCAACAACCTACCGACCTGGCTGTCCTGGTCCACGTGACAATACAGCACCGTCAACCTATCAATATTGCATTTCGTCCATTAATATTTCATTAAATAAAAGCTTTATGATTCTTATTTCAAACATAATTCTGAATTGGAATGCTTTTAGTTGTGTCATTACCGTTCTACTTATGTGGTATTCTATGCGTGAAATTCTATTGTTTGTCCTAAAAAATGAAGTGCACGGCATCTGAGCCACTTCGGTGATATACGTATGTGGTATTCTATGCGTGAAATTCTATTGT
This sequence comes from Parasteatoda lunata, assembly GCA_949128135.1. NCBI lineage: Eukaryota > Metazoa > Arthropoda > Arachnida > Araneae > Theridiidae > Parasteatoda > Parasteatoda lunata. The sequence continues at coordinate 41,657,064 of OX421970.1, read as the reverse complement.
TTGTCCTAAAAAATGAAGTGCACGGCATCTGAACCATTTCGGTCATATACGTATGTGGTATTCTATGTGTGAAATTCTATTGTTTGTCCTAAAAAATGAAGTGTACGACATCTGAGCCACTTTGGTCATATACGAATGTGGTATTCTATACGTGAAATTCTATTGTTTGTCCTAAAAAATGAAGTGCACGGCATCTGAGCCACTTCGGTCATATGAAGACGGAATAATCAAAGCCAAAAATCTGTTCTCATTTTCATTAGATGTCCATAATGATTTTACTTTGAATAATCAATATTTTCTATACTCCGAATGTTTGTTTTCCCGTTAATGCCCAATAATTATTATTTTATTAAATCCTGTAAAACGCAACTGTTTTTTTTTTAAAGTTCTTCTGTTTAATTTTAATCCAAATTTAACGTGAATAGAAAATATATCGAAACGCGTATATAAAATATAATTTTATTTCGAAACAACTAAAGAAATTGTTAACATTCGTTTTCTTGTAAGAAAAGTTTTAATTCGTGAAGAATTTTTCATTGAAAGAAAAAAGAAAATTTTCTTTAACCCATAACCATCTATTTCTTTCCATCTATTTTTCACCGTTTGCAATGTAAATTCTTTGCAACTGATTTTAAATTTATCCAAATTTTAACAAACCATGGAAATTTTAAGAGATATTTATTTCGTTTCCATCTGGAGACCAGTGGAATTTGTGCTTGCGGCGATGCTGGTGAAGATGCTGAGCATATTCTTCTTCATTGCAATCTGTATGCGAGTGCCCGAATGAAATTAAAGACTGATTTGAGGCGTCTTTCTATTTGTTGGCCTCCTGTTTTATCAGAACTGGTCAAAAGTATCGAAAGTCTTGCTGCCTTGCGGAATTTTGTTTTTAATGTAAATTTGTAAATTTTTCTTGTTTTCTTTTTGTTTCCTACTTACTTCTGTAAGCCGCATGCTATACTTTGTGGTGCATGAGGAGTTTTTCAGTCGTTTAATAAAATAAAAAATAAAATAACCATAACAACGTTGTAGCAAAACGTATTACAATGATCTAAGTTGTATCCAAACTATAACTTAAACGTCTTCGCTGACATTTTTGTTTAAGGGTTTAATTGAAGAAAAAAAATTATGATCAAAACTACAACAATATGGTGAAATTTACGGTGTTTTCAAGCTCATAGGACACAGGCAAAAAACAGTATTTTTTATGTTAAAATTCCCAATTTTATTTTATTTTATAACCGTCGTTGAACAGCCGACCCAATTTCATGGGTTTACGACTACTAATGTTCAACTCCGTAGCCACGACCTCTAGGATATGGGCCCAGCGCCCTATCGACCAGGCTATCCCGGCCTGAAAAATTCCCAATTTGAAGAATATTTTCAAGATGAGCCGCGATGGCTCAGAGGATAGAGCGTTCGCCTTCCAATGAGGCGAACCGGGTTCGAATCCCAGTCGATACGAATTCCGCATCCGGCTTGCACTGACCACAGTGCTGACGTGAAATATCCTCAGTGGTAGACGTATCATGGGTTAGAGTCCCCTTGCCGTCAGGCTAACCGTGGGAGGTTCTCGTGGTCTTCCTCTCCATGTAACGCAAATGCGGGTTAGCTCCATCAAAAAGTCCTCCACGAAGGCAAAATTTCTCCCAATACTCGATCCAGGAGTTCCCTTGTCTTCTGGATTGGGTTCAAAATTACAAGGCTACGGAGTTGAACATTAGTAGCCGTAAACCCATTAAGTTGGGTCGGCTGTTCAACGACGGTTATAAAATATAAAATATTTTCAAAATAATAAGTCTTATAGATAAATTATAACGACTACTAGTTTAAAACCTCCCAATGGAGGAAAAGTATTGCGCGCTTTCCCGTTGCGCCACTAAAATGTTTTTTTTTTTCTTTCTCTCGTATTGTTTTTTTTTTTTTTTTTTTTTTTTTTTTTTATCGCGAATAATTTAAACCATTAAAGTCACCCCAAACCATTTAAAATACTACAATGAAGCTCTTTATCATTTATAAATGGAATGTTTTGTTTGATATCAAAAGTTTATGGGACACTTGGGGCCATTTTTTTTTTCATTTCGCTACGTCAAATTAATGAAAATAACATGAAAACTAGATGATAAAAATGAAGTGACGAAGTAAGCCGACTATAGTATATAGTGGTTAAGGAGTTGCCCTCGTACAAGGACGATCCCGGACTGGAATTCCGCGCTTTGGACATGGGTGTAATATATCTCTCTGTTTTCTATATGTCATTCTTGTGTTGTTAGGGCGACATTGATCCACCAAATGGTGCTCACGATAAAGTGATTTTTAGAAAAGTTTGATTCTTAAGGCACAACTAGTTTTTTTTTTTTTTCTAAATATTGAAATATTTCTTTAATTCTGACGAAATTCGTTTCCTCTCAGTGACAAAACAGCTATTTCGTCTCTTAGGCGTAAACTTCGCTTCGAGCGTATACCAGGAAACAGTTTCGTCAAAAATGAAGAAGTGAAGAAGAAAGTCTGGCATCCATTTTTTACAGCGTGTAGGTATAATTCTTAGTAGCCTGTTTAGTAGAAAGGGGTCGGCTTAAAAACTCAAATAAAAATAAATTTTGAAGGGGGAAAAAACGATTTATGCAAAGAATCAATAGTTTTTTGTTGTCAATAAAATGACTTCTGACTGTGTTCTTTTATCTCGTGCTCCATTGACATTTTTATTTTTTGAAATTTGTTTGGTCAAAACGAACTGTTTAAATGACAATTACCTGACATCGGAATTAAAAAGGGTTATAACAAGAGAGCGTCTTCGAAGAAATATATAAGTCTCAAGATCGATGCTTGACCCCGAATATAATAGGTCACTGCGATTTAATGGTTAAATATTCGGTACTGAATTAGTTTTAATCGATTCTGTTCTATTATAGTGATTCTATTCAAATGCTTTTACAATTAAATCGATGATACTCCTCTGGATTCAAATCCATTACATTCGTCATGGTTTTGATTATATTTGAATAATTATAAATTATTTTCTTTTCATTAAAAGTGATATTTCTATTTTTATATAATTTAACAATGTTTTATGCAATGGAATTTAATGGTTTATGATCGAATACTGTCGTATTAAACGTTTAATGGCAAAGCTTTAATTCAGTAATATTTGATTTATGGATTTAAAAAAATTAGTATGTGGATTTAATTAAAATTTGTAAACTTATAATTTTGCATAAAGAAGGCTGGTGCATCTTATTATTTAAGTCACCATTTACTTGATTCTAACTAAACTACTGATACAACTATTTGATACTAACTGTATTTTATTTATTATTATTATTTTTAACAATCATTATCAAACGCAATAACAATCATTATCGAATAATATTTATATGATTAACAATTATTATATACCCTCGAAAATACCAATAACTGGATAAAAATTTCTCAAAACATGTTTCGTTTTATGTCTGATACCCAAATAATTCTGAAGTAACATTTTATGAACCGTTGGCTCATCTTCCATGCTAATGATATGAAACAACGGCTCCAAAATTACCCGATCTATATAGAAGCCAAGTTGGAGAACTGGGTTTTAGCCAGAAATCGATCGATAGTTGGAAGACAGTACTCATTTTTATCAGTTATTCTCTTCTATACGAAAGTCTTATATTAACTACACACTTTAATAAAACGCAAGAGATATTTCTGCGATAGTTTATTCGGCCATTCTGTCTTCCAATTGAAAGATAACGAGCGCAGATAATCGTCTGCAGCTATCTGACAACTTTCAGCAAGATAACCTGAGCTTTCAGGTATGGTAGGAGAAAAGCAACTCAACCCGAAAATGCGAGCGGCAGAGTTTCAACACTAAGTTAGGGCTGTCTAAAAGAATAATAAAAAAGAAAAAAATGCTAGGCGCAATCATGTTGAAATCGATTGGGTGGCAAATTATCTCCGTGAACGAAAGAGAAAAATTGATTAAATTTGATGGAAGCTTTAGCAAAGATTTATTTTTATAGAGCTTGTAAACAGGATTGGTAAATTCCTTTCTCTGTTTATTCTCGATGCGTTAGTTGCGGAAGTTTTTAGATTAAAAACCGTTTGATTACATTATTCCATGCTATAAGTGACTCAAAAGTTATAAATCGAATAAAAATGCTGAGCAAACATAAATTTTCGAAAAGTTAAAGTAAAACTTGAACAACTTTTTATTTTCTCTAATCGTTTGCAACTTATGGTAAGTTCATATAAAACAAAAGAGGATAAATATTAAAATTATATATATATAATATATATATTGAATAAATTGCATTTATAAAAACTCCATAAGTGTTTTTCATCGAGATTTACAAAACCAAATGAAATAAATAAATTCGAGAATAAAGAATGACGTTTTTCTGGTAACTATTTTCACGTTTGTAACAGTTCTTAAAAAAAAATAATAATAAATAACATAATTCAGCTTATGCATGAGACAAGAAAAAATTCGTGATATTTATTTCATTGTATACATTAAATAATTACAAAATAACTAGTAGTCTTTTTTTTTTATTTATTTATTTTTTTTTTTTTATTATATTTACAGCTGTTTATGAACTTTTTTTTTTATAATGCCGGGAGTTCCGCCTAAGAAGCTCGATCATTTTTAAGATTCGAAACCCGAAAAAATGTTGCGAACCAGTGTTATCCTATTTTCTCCATGTTTTAAAGGTCAGTAATCCAAATCCATCGAATAAAAAGAGACATAATTTTTCCGAGAAAGTACGTTTTTGTGTCGGATTTTGTAACATAAAATATCGTCTGCACTAATTAATTAGCGTATTTAAGGTTAAGCCCTCAATCCATTATGATTGGGTCATAGTACGTGAGAACCCGAACATTAAATTACATGTTATTTAATGTATTCATTATTTTATTTTCTGCTCTGTAAAGTAAAGTAGAATTCGCAATGCCTCAAGATATTGACCATGAGAATTTTATGTACCGTGCGCCAAGAAAAAGGACCAACCTGAATAACTGTTGTTCTAATGATCGGATCTTCACGTCTTACGACTCATTCTTGATGGTTCGAAGAGATGACCTTATTAGTGGGGACGATATTTTAAGTTGCAAAACCAAACACAAAAATGCATTTTCTCAGAATAAACGTTTTTTTTTTTTTTTTTTTTTTTTTTTTTTTTTTTTTTTTTTTATTACCGAATTCGAATTTTTCGTCCCCTAGTCGCAATCTGGGAAATATGGTCCCTATAGTTTGGTCAGGAAAGTGATCCGAAGACCCCCTTAATGTTAATTTTACTTTTTGTGTATTTCGCCATATCTTTTAAAGCAAATTCAAATATTTTTGCACTCAGTTATAAAATTCGTTTTTCCAAAGATAATTCCATGCAAAATGTTTCAATTCGCTTAAAAAGTTACTCGAGATACGGCGAAATACGCAAAAATTAACTTTGAATCGCTTTCCTGACCAAACTATAGGACCCTATTTCCCAGATTGCGCCTACCACTTATATTTTGGGGGTCAGAAATCCGAATCCGTTAAAAAGAAAAGTATATTTATTCAGAGCAAGTACGTTTTTGCGTCGGATTTCGTAACATAAAATATCGTCTGCATAAATTAATTTGCATATTTGAGGTCACCCTCTATCCATTAATAATGAGTCCTAGTACGAGAAGATTCGATCATTATATCAAAAAAATTTTAGAGTAGTCAGTCAGTTTTTTTTTTTTTTTTTTTCTTTTTTCTTTTCACACTGCACATATGATATAGGCTGAAACTATTTACGTTCGAAAAATATAAGCTTCTACTTTCAAGTTAGTTTTCAAACCATATTTTTACTGTAAATGCGTATTTTACACATAGCCTTATCATCCATTGCCCACCTCCTACTAGAAATAACCAGTATGGGCCAGTTTGAAAATATTATAATTTTCTTATTTTATTATCCTTTGTTTTGCATCAAATTCAAAATATACATTTACAAACTATCAACTCCCTGAATGACATTAAGGTTACAAAATTTATTTTGATTCTCCTTTCTTTGGGGAAATGTAGTTGCTATTTTAGTAATATATTAAAGCGAATGCGTAATTACGTATATCTTCTATCCTGCTTTAAATTGATTAATAGAAAAAGTCTTAACAATACTACCGAAGTCAGCCTAAACTGAATGAAGTCGAGGAGCGCCGATTCTATAAATAATTTTTACCCCTTATGATTTGTACTTAATGTCGTATTTTTATTTTACTCCACTGTATGAGATTGATCAATCAATAATCAATCGCAAAACGGCAAGCTCTTGATGAAAAACCAAGCCTTCAAAGCAACGCTGCCGAAGGCTGTAGGGTTAATGCGGATCTGTGCCTATGAGTTATTACCCTTAGTGATCACCAAATGCAGGTAGTTTTACCGTGTCGTCTGACCCTGGTCAAAATTACAATTCATTCCTACCATGGCCATTAAAAGATGGAAATTTGAAGATAAAATCTTGGTGCTAGACACTGGTTGAGTAATATGTGCAATTAGTTAAAAAAATATATAATCGAATTGACAAACTTTTATTTAAAAATTCATTTATACTTTACAATCTATTTGAAACTAATAAGAATTATATGGTTGCTTATTTTAAAAACATATTTTTTCAATTAATGAAAGTACTTTTAAATGTTCGATATAAAAAATAAAAAAGAGAAACAAAGAATAAATCAGAAGCATTCGATTGTAAGCTTAAATAATCATTTTGGTTTCTTGGATTTCTTCTTAACTTTTTTTACTCAGATTCTCAAATTGTACTAATATTAAATTTGTTTTATTCTAATTTTATAAATAGAACTTCTACTTAACACTTCTTTTAATTCGATTATTTATTTATTTAGTCATTAATTCGTTCATTTTAAATTTTTATCGCTTTATCGTATCGTTTACGTTTAAAGCAGTTAGAAAAGCTCTTAAAGAAAAATCAGGTGCGATCTTTTATAGAGCCGTGCTCAAGAATATTTGAATTCGTATTCATGCTGAATTTGGAGAATACGAAAAATATTTGCTTTTACAATCGTAAAAAACTTCTTTCGGAAGTTTCTCATCTTTTCGGTATTTCTTTTTCCTCTTCTTCTTGCAGCTGAAGAAATGAAACGGAATAAAAAAGTTCCGCAAAAGGAATCTGGCATCATGCCATGGAAGTAGCTCGTTCTGCGTTTGCCGCGTGCGCGCGGGAAAACAGAATCATTTGCGTCGCGTGCCATTCTAAGACTATTTGTTTTTCTTTTTCCACTATGAACAACATTTAAAATTATTGCGAGAATGAAAAAAAAAAAAAGAAAAGAAAGAAAGCTTATTCTGATGCGAATTTTATTTGAATTCTTTTCATGTTACTATTACTACTCGAAGCATGCAGTGTGAAAATTGGAATAAAAATTGTAATTTATGAAAATAGTTCTCTGCAAACACACCCACTGCTTCCTCAACAAATTGCTCATAAGTATCTCACTGTTGCTAAATCTCTGGTCATTTTTCTCGCTGTGAAATCTTCTTCAATGCAAATAAAAAAGGCGCTGGAACTAGTTGCGTGTTGAGGAGAAGGGGGGGGGGCAATAGACCTGGCCCTTAGCCAAGTTAGGCTGAGTCCCATTTGCCCCCATCCAGATTTTCAAAAAAATAATATTGATAATTAAATGAAAGTTATCAAATAAAATTAATGCTTATACCAAATCACTTTATTTTTAAAATAAATTATTAAATCGAAAATCTTTTTTTAATAAAAGTCTTATTTCCTTGATAATGAAGGTTTTATCCCAAGAAACAATAAAAGAGTAAATTATTATATTTCAAAATAGACTGATAAATAAATAAAATTGGAGACTATAAGTGGATACGAATAACGTTAAACTATTAAATTATAATTTTCCATTACCTGTAAGTAAAATAATTTTCTGGTAATATTACATTTGGATTATACCCATTTAGTTTTATGTTTATATAAATACTTTTAAGTGAATTTTAGAACATTCAATAACTAGTTTGTATTTACTGATATTGAAGAATAGCTTGTTCTGCTCAAATAGACTTATATTATTTTTTTTTTTCTTTAATATATTCTGTTCTAAATTAATTTACTCTTCATTGGATATCTAACTTAAAAATTGCATCCCTGTCTTTAAAATTTTAGAATGATTAGCTTGAACAAAAATAACCGTGATGTGATTTATTCAGTGATTAGTTTGTAATAATTAAATTATAATTTGTGAAATATTTTTGTTGGAATTATCAACTATTTTATCTATATTATTGTTTTTAAATAATATTTAGCACTGTTAATGCATTTTGTATAGATGATTTGGTTGGTGCATACAAAAAGAAAGAAAAAAAAAATTGATTTAAATCGAAAAAAATCCGATTTATATCAAATAAATGCGATCTTTTTTTCTTTAGAAATAAAAGGAAAGAAAAATCGTAAATTTTGCTAACCCTGGTTTATATCAATTATAATATAAATGATCAGTTCAGCGCGAAAGCGGTTAGTCTGCACATGAAGTAACTAGATTAATCCACTAAAGTGCGGAATCAAGAGTTTTCTGCAATTTACTTAAGTAAAGAGCACTTTAATGATTTCCGTCTCGTTAAAGTTCAAAATGTCAAGTTTTTGATACCATACTTATTGATCCGATTTTTTTTAGATAATGATATATAAATAAATGATATTACATTCATTTCCTTAATTGCAATCATATTTTAAACCGTTTGTATTATTATTTATAAAGTGATTAATGATTGATTCTATCCCTCTGCACTCGGGAATACTTTTAAAAGCTGTTTGATCTAATATCAGCACTATATCATTTAAAATACACAATATAGTATTATTATACAATTTAAAACTCTTAAAATAATGTGACTACTAAATATTAAGGTATAAAATTTCTTAATTTTAAAGTGGTGGCTGTTGGTGGTGCCTTCGTGGGGACATCGGCGTGCAAAGGGTTAATGTGTTGATTGTTGTAACTTTATTTTTTTGACAGCAATAAAATAAATAAATAGCATTATGTTAATTTGAGCTTACAGAAACATTGCTGTTTGTCCAAACATACATGTATATTCCTTTTCCCTCCGCAAAGGAAGAGGAATATACCACATGTATATTCCTCTTCCTTTAGGGCTTCTATCATAATTCTCCATCTCACTTTATTTTTGACCAGATATTTTGCCTCATCACATGTATATTCCTCTTCTTTTAGGGCTTCTATCATAACTCTCCATCTCACTTTATTTTTGACCAGATATTTTGCCTCTCACCACATGTATATTCCTCTTCCTTTAGGCTTCTATCATTACTCTCCATCTCACTTTATTTTTGACCAGATATTTTGCTTCTCACCACATGTATATTCCTCTTCCTTTAGGGCTTCTATCATAACTCTCCATCTCACTTTATTTTTGACCAGATATTTTGCCTCTCACCACATGTATATTCCTCTTCCTTTAGGGCTTCTATCATAACTCTCCATCTCACTTTATTTTTGACCAGATATTTTGCCTCTCACCACATGTATATTCCTCTTCCTTTAGGGCTTCTATCATAACTCTCTCCATCTCACTTTATTTCTGACCAGATATTTTGCCTCTCACCACATGTATATTCCTCTTCTTTTAGGGCTTCTATCATAACTCTCCATCTCACTTTATTTTTGACCAGATATTTTGCCTCTCACCACATGTATATTCCTCTTCTTTTAGGGCTTCTATCATAACTCTCCATCTCACTTTATTTTTGACCAGATATTTTGCCTCTCACCACATGTATATTCCTCTTCCTTTAGGGCTTCTATCATAACTCTCCATCTCACTTTATTTTTGACCAGATATTTTGCCTCTCACCACATGTATATTCCTCTTCCTTTAGGGCTTCTATCATTACTCTCCATCTCACTTTATTTTTGACCAGATATTTTGCCTCTCACCACATGTATATTCCTCTTCCTTTAGGGCTTCTATCATAACTCTCCATCTCACTTTATTTTTGACCAGATATTTTGCCTCTCACCACATGTATATTCCTCTTCCTTTAGGGCTTCTATCATTACTCTCCATCTCACTTTATTTTTGACCAGATATTTTGCCTCTCACCACATGTATATTTCTCTTCCTTTAGGGCTTCTATCATAACTCTCCATCTCACTTTATTTCTGACCAGATATTTTGCCTCTCACCACATGTATATTCCTCTTCTTTTAGGGCTTCTATCATAACTCTCCATCTCACTTTATTTTTGACCAGATATTTTGCCTCTCACCACATGTATATTCCTCTTCCTTTAGGGCTTCTATCATAACTCTCCATCTCACTTTATTTTTGAACAGATATTTTGCCTCTCACCACATGTATATTCCTCTTCCTTTAGGGCTTCTATCATTACTCTCCATCTCACTTTATTTTTGACAAGATATTTTGCCTCTCACCACATGTATATTTCTCTTCCTTTAGGGCTTCTATCATAACTCTCCATCTCACTTTATTTCTGACCAGATATTTTGCCTCTCACCACATGTATATTCCTCTTCTTTTAGGGCTTCTATCATAACTCTCCATCTCACTTTATTTTTGACCAGATATTTTGCCTCTCACCACATGTATATTCCTCTTCCTTTAGGGCTTCTATCATAACTCACCATCTCACTTTATTTTTGACCAGATATTTTGCCTCTCTCCTATTGTTTTCAATTCACTTAGAATCGTCCTGTACCAAGTATTTTTAAGGTCTTTCTCTTTTTCTATTGCCCTGAGGGCTCCAATCAAAAACTTGTTTTACCTTTAATTTCTCAGGTTTATGTAAAACATGAAGAACCCATCTCCATTTACGTTTTTTAACATCCAGTTCAATTGGTTTTGCTTTTCTAAGGATTTCTGCGTTACAAATTTTATGTGAAACTACTTGATACGTAAGATTCTTCTTAAACTGTTGTTAATTAATACTTGGAGTTTTTTCATATTATTTTTATGACAGTGCCATCTCTCGGACTCATAGAGTTGTAAAGATTTAACATTAGTATTTGAAAGTTCTAATTTCTGTTAATTTTGTTACATTTTTATTTTTACAGAATTTATTGAGAATCGCGACTTCTTTGTGCTTTGTTTAATCTATTTAGTATATCTTCATCAGTTTCTCCTTTGCTGTTAATCATGCTTCCAAGATACTTATAACTGCTTACCTCCTTTAGTTTGTTTAAGAATATGTCATTTGATTGTTTAGGATTAATTTTCTCAATTTTAGTTTTATTCAGGTTGATAATAAGCTCTATTATTGCTCTTGGGAGGATAAATTTTCTACAACAATGGATACAGTCAATATTTATTACTAGAAAAGTGAAATAAATCAAGGAAGAGCACTTTAATTTAAAATAAATTTCGAACCAATCGAAGCATCAATACAAAATTCACGTTAAATTAACAAATAAAAATGGCTCTTTCAACACTTCAAATTTTAACACAGTAGTTGCATTTCAACGGGCTACAGATCGACGAAAAATGATAAATTGTTTTTATTATTATTATTCCGTCTTATTCCCATACACTTTTTTCTATAAACCTTCGTAATTTCAAGTTTCTATAGTTATAGATTTTGCGCTGCAAAGCAACCAAAAAATAATAATAATAATAATAATTTTAAAAAAAACCCACCTAAAATTGCAATAATTTTTTAACAATTTGGAATTTTCAGGGATGTGATTCTTCCGCGGACTCGCAGATTTCTGCATTTTTCAGATTTTTCCATTTTTCCCGCTTATTTCCGCGAAAAAAAATTTTGTACAAGTTAAAATATTTTATGCGAAATTTAATTTTCCGCGGAGTGAATGTATTGAAGTCCTCATACCTCCCTCTGAAGTTTCTCTAAAAGTCATTTCCTTGGGATAAAACTGGTTGACCTTTATACAGGGATGAAATTATTTCGCTTTTGTCTCTCGAATTTCAGCTTTTTTATCAAAAACTCCGATTCTCTAAAAGTTTCGACTTTTTTTTATAAACATTCCGCTTTTTTTGAAAATTCAGTCGTTGAAATAAAATAATTATATTTATTTACAATTTTCAAAGATAAACAGAAAATTCAAACTACGTCCTAGCTGTTAACCCTTCCCCATTTTTGCTTATTTTAGCTATTTTCTCCGCTTTTGCGCACAGAAAATAAGATTTTCCGTATTTTTATCCGTCCGCCGGATAGCTCGTATTTTTGTAATTCAGATGTCGCTGCTTCCTGTTTTCTGGCGTGAAAGCAAATGAGAAAAATAATAATAAATAATAATAGAGGTTGATTTGCGGTGAAAATATTTATTTGTTCATTCAATTAATCTTGTTAAATTTTTATTTATTACGTCTAAACAATACAAACAAGCCTTATAGAAATCCCAAGTCCAGACTCTGCAAATATCTCTATTCTTATTCACGCGAATTTAACATCAATCATCGATTTTCGTATTTACCTGATTTAAAAGTTGCGCATTGCGATTATTATTTACGCTATTGAAATATCGTACATTATGATTCTTATTTACGAGATTTAAAAATCCAATATCGCGTTTTGTATTTATGCATTTTTAAAATCGCGATTTTATTATCAAACATCGATTTTCGTATATACCTGATTTAAAAGTTGATCGTTGCGATTCTTATTCAGGCGATTTAAATATCGTACATTGCGATTCTTATTTACGAGATTTAAAATATCCAATATCGCGATTTGTATTTACGCGCTTTTAAAACCCTATGTAGCGATTCGTATTCACGCGTGCTTAAAATCCAATGCCGTGATTCGTTTTTGCGGTTGTAATATCAAACATCGATTTTTGTATTTAAACGTGCTTTAAAAATTAGACATTGGGTTTCGTATTCGCGCGATTTAAAAATTATGCATCGTGATTCGTATTTACGTGATCTAAAAATTACGCATCATGATTTGTATTTTCGCATTTTTTAAATTCGATATAGAGTTTCATACTCGCGTGTTTTAAAAGCTTCATATCGGGATTCATATTCTCTGAATTTAAAATCATGTATGTGATTCATATTCATATATTCATACAATTTTAAAATTAATCATCGGGATTTATAATCACATGGTGTATATATATATATTCTTGGATTTCCTCTTTTTTACTTTCTGACTGCTCTCATCCCTGATGTTTTGAAAAACAATTTCTGTGCTAATTTCATAAAGCAGTCTATAGTTCATAAAGCATACCTTTTCAGCATATAAATTTCAACGTTCTCACAAGTTTAATAGTTAATAACTCTTGGATTAATTATAGCATGTTATATTTTTAATTCCATCGAACTCCTCGTACATTTTTCTTCACACCTTCATAATTTTAAATTTCTAAGTCTTACAGTTCTTAGCTTTAAACACCCAAAACAGCGACGGCAAGCTTTACAATTTTTTAATATCGAGAGAGCATGCAATTAGTAATAATTTGCATTTAAAAAAATGTCGGGAAATCTAATATAGGAAGATTCGCGTGAATGTTCGTTGTTAGAGTGCCAACAATTAAAAATTACACTTTTCCGTGACTAAACATTTAATTCCTCCAACACTCTGCTCTCGTTGGGAATAACAAATAATTCTATTCTATTCAATGTTTCTTTCAAGCATTTTTATCTTATCATCCATTATATTTTAGCATTGCATCTTCGTGACCGATTAAATTATTTATTAAAGTAAAGCATACGTTACAACAATAAAAAATAATTATAATTAATAAATTTATTATTATCTGATATCGTTTCATTTGGGCAGAAAAGCAAGAAAGAAATACTGATGAAAAAATTCTAAATTGTAATTTCTATCGTCAGTGTACGAATTGCCATTCTGTAGAATGTCTAGAGACCAGCAGTTCCCAAATTTTGTTCCGCAGTGCTCAAGAGTTCCGTAAAAGTGTTACAGGGGTTGAAAGAATTAAGATTTTATTAAGGGTTATTTTTTCATTATTACGGTTATTTTTATAGTGGGGAAAAAATTAATGCATTTTAATTTTTTATTTTTTTCATATAACAATGTATTTATTACATGCAGGGGTCTGTCCAGACATTTTGCGAAAGGTCCTGTTTTTGTAAAAGTGAAAAAACTACTCATAATTTGTGACTATAAAATAAGCGTTACGTCACATTCTTTCAACCAGGGTCCTGCTTTTGTGAATTTGTGCAAATAGGGTCCTGTTATTGCAAAAATTGCTAAAAACCTTTTCAAGAAGTTTTCAAATTGTAAATAGATACAAGATTCTGCTCAACAATTGCTGCTAATGAATTAGAGATGCAACATACAAATATCTGGTATTTAGCCTATACTGCTCAACACAGAATATTCATTTCGGACGAATAATGGAAACGAAATCACTCACATTTTTAATAATTTAAATTGACATATTTTAAACAACACAACTTAGTTATGTATCACTTTTAATGTGGTACGCATTAAGTAAATTTAAACAATTCTTAAATTTATAATATTTTATTTAAAAAATTGCCAGAAATTAATTTTTATTTACATAATATTCTATTAATTAATTTTATGAATAAATATAAATTGATCAATTATTTATTTACACAAAAAAATGTCATTTAATATCAATAAGAATGTGCACACGATGTTTGTAAATGTAGAAATATTTTCTTAGAATACTACATTTGGAATTTAAACTTAGGGAAACTTGGAAAACTTAGTTCGTTTCGAACCGTCTTTCTTACCTCTCCACGGGAAGGGTACATTCGATTAACAAAACAATAATGAAGATAAACAAATTAGTGAAGGGTCCGATTAAAAGATAAATTATTTTGTGAAGGGTCCGTTTTTATGAAAACATATTTTATGAAGGGTCCGTTTTTATGAAAACATATTTTGTGAAAGGTCCGTTAACGGACCCAAATTCCTTTTAAACAGACCCCTGACATGAATGGTGAAACGATATATATTTATAAAACTTGATTTCTATTTTTTCCTTTGAGCTTCCCAAAACAAAACAATTAAGTTTTTAAATAAAACGACAATGAAGAATAATGTTTACCTGATAACCATTCTCGACGCTTATAACTGTTTTTTTTTTATATATATATATACCAACGAAACCATAATTCAGATCATTATTTACTTATCATTACTTATGCATAAATAATAATGAATTTTGAACCAGATTAGGCTGCCGCTGCCCGTGAATTCAATTGATTAATTGTTTAAGAGTATCATGAGTCTAATTCTAAGACTATTATTAAACGATTAAAAAATACTTCATTTTTCGCTTAAAATATTTTCGAAATTATTAGTGATCTTATTAGTTAATGTGTGCACATTTGCTTATAAATCTTATTTGTAACGGTTAGTGTTCCGCCTAAAAAAAGTCGTGCATAGCCGAAAAAAATTTTGAACTGCTGGTCTAGACATTGTATGAAATGCCTTGTGTTTCTCTTCAAAATGGGGAATATAAAAAATATTATTACTTAACTCAAATTTGATAACTTTTTACGTTGTTACCGCGACAAATAATTAAATTGTAAATGATTTTTATGTAAATATACTTCTACAAATTATGACTTTTAATGAATTTTATTCTATAAATTATGTCGTGCTAAATACTTCAATTACAATGCTTACAAATTGGGAACCGCTGGTCTAGACATTGTATAAAATGACATTTCGCTGCAAATTTGGATATATAAAAAGAATTATTAATTTACTCAAGTTAGATAAATTTTTATTCTGTTATCGTGACAAATAATTTAATTAATTTTATTAAATCGAATAAAATTAATAATAATTTTATTTATTTATTTTTATATAATAAATAAATAAAATGAATTAAATATAATTGAACAAATTTTAAGAAATTCTCTTCTCTAAATTATGACTTGTCAAAAACGTCAATAACAATGCTTACAAAGTAAGAAAAATGTATGTAAGAAATTTTAAACATAATATTATATTTTTATAATTTTAATTTTCAATTATTATTGAGTCGTAAAATCTCTAAAAAAAATTAAATATTTTGTATTGGGAAACCGAAAAATCAAAAGGGAAAACACCATGTTATGAAAATTGTATTTCATGTTCGAATTCACCTGATTTATTCTGTTAACAAAACAGTATTGTTTTTAAATGTTATTTATTCTCGAGAAAAATTGTTGGTACTCTTAAATGGTTACCTGTACAGGGGTCTGTTTAGAAGAAATTTGGGTCCGTTAACGGACCCTTCACAAAATGTTTTAACTTAAAAACGGACCCTTCACAAAATAATTTATCTTTTAATCGGACCTTTCAAAAATTTGTTTATCTTCATTATTGTTTTGTTAATCGAATAAACCCTTCCCAGGAAGGGGGGGAGAAAAACAAATGTAAACGAACTAAGTTTTATCTTCGGCAGACACTTCTTCCTTTATTCGTCCGAAATGAATATTCTGTGCTGAGCATTATAGGCTAAATACCAAATATTTGTATGTTGCATCTCTAATTTAGTAGCAGAAATTGCTGTTTATTTTTTAAAATTTTGGCACAGCCAAACAAAACAGAAAATGTATGAGATGAGTTGAATATGGAATTTAGTAGCATAACGGTCTAAATTGACCTGCCGCATAAGAAAAGGAATTTTTTAACAAAAATGTTTTCGAATATAAAAGTAAGAATTTATTAAATACATTCGAATAAAAAAGTATTAAGTATGTTACATCAACACATGTATTACAATTTTCACGAACTGTGGTTAATTTGACTTTTATGACTGAATGCAAAGAGGTTCAATGTGAGTTGCTTTGCCTGATTTACATTCAAAACCCCTAAAAAGAGATCGCAATAAGGGAAAAAAAAAATCCATAAAACCTTTTCATGTTTAAAAGGGCGAAATGCCATATTCTCCAGAGCACCCCTCTTTTATGCACAGCAGGTGGCCTTTTTGAAAGTACCAGCCTGGTACATATTTTAATGGAACCAGTGTATCGGTCCTTGACCCAGTTGCTAAGGGGTTAAGTTAATGCCAACAGTTGTACTTCTTATTTTATAATAGTTTAAAATTTACAATTCATATACATTTCATATTTACAATTCGCTGTAAACATTCAAGCATATTTATTTGCGACTTCATTGAAATTTAAAAATGAAAAAAAAAAACACTTTACCCCGGGTCGTGATTCTTGATTATCGCGAGTAATAACTGTACAGCAAGGACTTAAACTGGCTATGAATGATTCATAAATCATACATCACCATTTTAGAAGGAGAAATTGCGAAGTGGAAATCTTAATTGCCTAAGTTTGAAACGTAAATCACCTAAATACGAATTACGATTTAGTATTACTAAATCTCTTGAATATGAATTGCAATGTGTGATTCGTAAATTACGAATCGTGTTTTTAATAAATGATCCTAATAAACTTAAGCGTTAAGGTATTACTTGATAAAATAAAAATTAAAAAAAAATAATAAAAAAATCTTCATACGCTTCAAAAATATACAAATTTGAAATACCATTCGACAAGTTACTGGCGCTTAAAAAGAGAGCCGCTTTTGTGAACACTTGAAACATGTCAACTGTTATTTCAAATTTATAAATTTTTGAAACGAATGAAGTTTTTAATCAAACGAATCGTTTGCCCGAATGACCCGCAGTTCTAAGTGTTTTAACATTAGAAAATCGATAACTTTTCAACAGAAAAACTGTAAAATCGACAGATATTGATATTGTAATTTATTTATTTATTAATTTTTGTTATATATCTATAATAAATAATTAAAAGTCATAAGAATTCCTGAATTGGTATGTTTTGCAGAAATTCTAATTGTCAAAAAAGAACAATTTTTGTTTCCTTCCTTTTCCATTATTTTAGTTAAATCGCTTTGTTTTTATCTTGAAACTTATTTTAAAGTAAAAAAAAAATTACGACATTGCCAAAAAACATAATTATTTAGGCTTAACTTATACATTTAGATTATTCTAAAGTTGTAATTCTTACATTCTCCAACTTTAAAATAAATTAATTAATAATTTAAAATTTATTTTTTGAACTGGACATTTTGTGAGTTAATTTAAAAAGAAAATTTCTCATGTACTTGTTTTTGTTTTTTTTTTTGCGATAGCAAGAGCATTTTTATTTATTACAAAAAAAGTAATAATAATTTTTCAAAATATCAAATGACTTTCTCAATTGATATTTATACTTTTTTTTATATATATAAATTATTGTATTTCATCCAATTTCTAAGTTTAAAGAATGCTACAATAGGAAATTACAATCACCATTCTCTCTCTCTCTCTTTTTTTTTTCTTACGTTCTTAAACATGAATTTAAAATTAGAATTCTCTGCGAGCCCCTCTTTTTCTCTCAATTAGCAATGGAATATTTTACTATAATGGCAAAGATAACTGTTTCAAGCGCTTTCCATAAATGCTTATGGAAATAAAATTTTGCTCATAATTTTCTGCAATTATCACTTATCAATTCAATCCCTGAAAAATAATGGAACATTTTCATTTGAAAATGGTGACTGAGACCTCGCCTAACTTTTTTCCTCATCATTTTATATTCTTTTATACTAAATAACAATAATAAGTCACATCGTTCGGATTGTAAGAAAATATTGCACATTTCCTTTTAACGATACATTAGCGAATTTGATTTAATTGACGGTTTGTATAGAGGAAGTTGCGTGCAAACGAAGAAAAAAAATGACAGCTGTTATGATTTTCTTTCCTCTTTAAAGTACTTGCGAGGACAAGTCTCTCTTCAGCCTCAACCTCCATAATTTGTTTCAATTATTTATTCATTTTTTTTATTATTATCTCTCTTATGAAACATTTATACAATGATAATTACAGCTGCTCTCTTCCTTTTTCAGCTTTTGTTAATTTTTCACTCGAAAGCTTAATGAATTTTTCTTATGATCTTCATTTATATTATGTCTTAATTATGATGAAGGCTCGATTCACATATGATAAAAACACACTTATCAATTTTTGTTACTTCTCAGTTTTCAAATATTTTACGCAGATGATTATCATCATGTTTGTTATAATTTTTATTCGTATTATGATTTATGGAAGGGAAAAAAAAAACACTTTTGCTGATTTTTTCACACAAGAGAATTTTAATTTATATTCTTTAATATTACTGTGTTGCCGTCCTGAATAGTGCTTTAAATAAAAGACTACGCACAAGATTAGATTTCGCAAAGTATAAACTAACGTACCCTTTTATTTAAATTTTTAAATAATCAATAGAAAAGTGAAAGTTTATGAAGTTCAAAGCACTCTTATTCCAAATGAATTGTAGTTCATAAATAGATATATAGCATATAGAAATGGAGTAATGAAGAATGTGAAAAGGTTAGCATTTCTGAGTAGATCATATTTATTTATTTATTTTTTTTTTTTTTTCATGTTAAAAAATGCATTTCTCTCAACATTTGAATAAACTTCACTACCTCCATTTTCATTTAAATTTATTATTAAATGAAAATGGAGATATAATTATCTTTGTTATTTTTTGTTGTCTACAGCCTTTTCTACTTTCACATTTCACCAACTTATCTATCTTTCATCTCTAATCCAACTTTTTTTTTGTCTGTCCTTCAAAAACCCACCCCCTTAGAAGTTAAAATCTTAATAATAACTTAATTATAGTTAATAAATTAAAAATAACAATAGTGTAAAATCTAAAAGTTAATCATCTAATAAATAATCATTTTAGATTATGAATAAAATCCAATCGAAACTGAAAATATCTTTAACCAATCCTGAATTAAATAGGGAAGCTCAATGATTCATCCACATTAAGACACTCTGGTCAAAAGTTATCCACAGCCCTTTAATCGAAACTTTTCTCACAGTTTGACTGGAAACATTAATATCGCCCTCCCAAACAGATGTTCCAAAAATAGGGTATGAGCGAAATTATATTTTAATTTTAAATATATACTTTAAGTATAAGAAAAAGGCAATTAAATTAACAATTGAATCAAAATAAATAAGTTAAATTAAATTAAGATACAATTGAATACCAGCAAGTGGCGTAATCGGTGGTAAATTGTAGCATTTGTCGATTCTGAAGCCAATCAGATTCAACACTCACGCGTGACCTCTCTTGCAGGTATCCAATTAAACCTGATTTGAGTCGCTTGGTTAAGCATAATCACTATACTCGAGGTGCAAGTACCCGATACGATATATTGTAACAATATATCGTCAATAAGATAAAAATTCACAAATGATGTTAAAAGAAAATATTATGCAACTTTTCATTTTTCAAGCTTTTGCTAATTTTAAGTAAATAATTCGAACTCGTTAACTTTTTCGACTGCACCTACTTTTTCTTTTATTTGTCTTAGAATTAAAGGAAATAAAAAGTTTTTGACTAAGTAATGAATGAAATTTTATGTAAATAGTGATAAAAGTGTTTATATCTGAAGTATTTAGGTAGGTTTTCATTGATGTAACTTGATTCTCTAGAACTCTGATACAGATAAGCAAAATTTATCACCTTACTTTACACTTCGATGTTTTAATTTTTAATATGAATATAAATAATCTGTTAACAATATTGTGTGTAAACGTGTTTCATCGTTCCGCTTCTGTTATCTCTCCGTTCTTTCATTCACTGTTGTATGCCTACGAGTGACGTCATCGTAGGTAAATCATAGCATTTGCCGATTCAGAAGGTTCAGGTTCGACACACATTGCTGACAAATATCCAGTTAAATCTGATTTAAATCATATAGGCATAATCACTTCATTTCTTCTAGGGTTGCAAGTGCTAAATTGATATTATTACAAAAGTTTTGTGCTTTTGCAAGTATTAAAGTAATTATACGAATTGTACCATGTAAGTTATAAGCTATCTTACGGAGTTATGATAATTATGCACAGGTATGTTTTTACTGAAAATAGTGGAAACCGTAATCGCGGAACTAGGGTGATCTTTTAGACGGGGAATATCAGATGGAATTCTGAACGAGTGGGATAGCTTGTGGGTATTATTATATTAGAGTATCTGTGCTTGCATAAATTCTCATTATGATGTATCTGCTTTCAGTCTATGTTTGTCATCATTTGTAAATAAATCATATTTGCAGGGTATCCGCGCACCTGGAAAGTCATGAAAAATCATGGAAAGTCATGAATTTCAGTATTGAACAAAATTTGTCATAAAAAGTCATGATTTTTACTATTTTTAAAAAATAATCATGGAAAGTCATGGATTTAAGTCTCCGAAAAATCTAATTTTTAAAATAGAATCATCTCCCCCCAACAATTTCATCCTGTTCTAAATATCTGAATTCCTAACAAAATTACCACTCAGTCATATTTTATTAGTATATAAAATGATTTTATCATGTTCTTCAAAAATTATAGTGTTCTTTCAAAAAATAAAAGAAAAAGCATCATTTCTAAAGCGAATCTTTTAAACTCTCTCTTCTTTGATTTAAGAATTTTTATTATTAATTTTTTTAATTTTATCAATTTAAAATTCTAGTTGAAGCAAACCAGTCATTGGCGAATATTTTTTATTCCGAAATGAGAACAGAAAAATCAGGAGTATTTCTTTCCTTTCTGATGAATAAGAAAAGTTCCTTTCGAATATAATTCTGTAGAAAAAAATTATTTGCTTTTGTATTTTTTCAGCTATTTTATTGTTTCAACTCTTTCTTTACTCTGTTTTTTAAATTTAAAATCTATAAATATGAAGATGCAGAGTATAAACAGTCTTGGTTATACCTATCATTTCGAATAATTTCGATAATGCTTTTTTAAATTTATTGTTGCGTTTTTGTTGGAGAAGATAGTAGTTAAGTCATGAAAAATTCTTGGAATTTGTCATGGAAAATCATGAAAAGTCGTGAATTTGAAAATCTAAAATGTAGCAGATACCCTGTATTTGTATTCATTCATCAGTCTTGTTCATTAAAAAGATCCATCATTAAAATATTAGGGGGACCGGAAAGTAATGTCGTTTCGGTGCATTTGATATTTGTTTTCAAGATTTTAATTTTAATCAGTAAAGTATTCACCCTCATCACCTTTCAATCGCCGGATAGATAATGAATCGAGAAAAAGAAATGAATTTGTTTTTAAGACTAACGAATATTTAATGCGTTGTAACAACACTACTTCCCTGTACCCCTAATAGAACGTAAAAATATCGTAATACATTTTCCTAACAAACGGTCGTCATTGTCGTGTACTTAGTAATGTCTTATTGTTCCATGGTGGCCGGGAATGTTTTTACTTTGTATAGAGAGACTACGTATAAGATTGAACAAAATGTATGAGTTCACTCTCATTCATGTTTTATAAGTGTATACATGCTTCAAAAATAATAATGAATTAATTTAATGAGTTCCTAATTTTAATATAAGTATGTTGCTCATTAAAAATACAAAAATTAATAATAAAATAGAGATTAAATAAACGAGCAAAAAATTGTGAGTAGTAAAATCATTCATTATTTGTAGTTCCTATTTTCATCATGGTGGACTTCCGTCATGGAGCCACTTAAAAGTTTATGGCCTTTATTATAACTGTAGATTAAACCAGATTTTCATGTAGATTAAAAAGCAAGATTTTTATAGATAACTGATAGGATATAATTCGAAAAATTATGATTGAGATATCAACTATTCACTTTTACTTATTCAAATGCGCTCCTGAGGAGCGACAACTCGTGTCACAAACAGGAATGACAAAGGGGAATCACGAATGAGGGAAAAAATGTGAAGTGCTTTCATTGATCCTTTCAATAAGCGCCATCTATTGGCAAAAGCTAAGACTAAATTAAAATAGAACATCATATAAAAAAGAAGCGTAACTTTTCTCAACTTAATAATATATTTATAAATATTGTGACACGAAAATTGTTTATTGTTATTCCAAAGTTAAACTCAAACTAAATATTTGTTAAATTCATGCTTGTTTTCTGATTATCTTAAAACTGCTCAATTGTGAAATTTTAAAAGGGCGAAAACATGGTGGGGGTGAAGTCAATTTGCAGCTATGTTTTCGTAGTTGTTTCTAAAGCATTTTTTCCCCTCCTATATCAAAATCAATTAAGAAAATTTCTTTTTGAATCAAATAAATCAGAAAGAATTTTACAATTGTTTTCTACATAAACATTTTTTGTTTATTCATTGTATTGGTTAGTATTATGTGGTCATTGTATTAATTATTATTATTAATATGATGATACCAGTACTGGCTGAATACCTGTTTTTTTTATTACATGGTAAACAGGGCTGAATTACTCTTTAGGCAGTCTAGGCCATGGCCTGGAGCCCCCAATGATTAGGGGCTCCCTTAAAAAAAAATTAAAAATAAATTTTAAAAAATTAAGAAAAACAATGATTTTTTTTAAAAAAATCAATTTCAAATATATATTAATAAAATAGGATAATTTTTCTAGTTTTAATTTAACAAAATAAAGTAAAATTAAATTTATTATTATTTATTTTTATTTTAAATATGCTTTCTTAAATGAAAAGATATATAAATACTTTTATATTTGAATAAGTAAAAAATATACGAGAAAAATTTTTTAATCTAAGGGCCCTAAAAATTTGAATGGCCTAGGGCCCTGCGTACGCATAATCCGGCCCTGGTGGTAAAGAAATTCCCGAATAATTATTGACACTCTGTCACTCAATACTAGGCAATCATGCAGAAAATTAAAAGACAAATATAAAATAGGCAATTAAAAAATTTTTAATAATATCGATTGTTTTTTTTTTTGTTTTTTTTATTGTTATCGTATTTTAATAATAGGGTGATTTCCTATTTTTACGTTAGCTTCCGTATTCTCCCTTACGTAAAATTGAAGCAACTGCGCATGCTCGTGTTTATTTAAAATGCTACGTATCTTTACATTATGTTGGCGTAATTTACACTACAAATACAAATCTACAAGCCCGCTGTTTATAGCTGTTTTGTTTTCTGTTTAAGCCTGCCTTCGAACTTAAAACATGGAAATGGAATGCGAAGATATCTATTGATGAATTTTAGAAATGAATCGGGTAAAATTACAACAATTGGTTCGTTCAATAAAAAAATAATTTTATTGGTTTTTGTTTAATATTATGGTTGTCTAATCGCACTAGTTCCATAAGAAATTCGCTATTTTAAAATTATAAATTATGTTAATTTTAACTATACAATTTATTTAAAAGAAGTTCAATAATATTTTTTTAAACATTATTATTAATAATAAACCCCGTGGCAGAAACAGGGCGACACGGCGACATTGTCGCAGAAAGCGACAGAGTTCCTGCAGAAAGATTTTTTTATTTGGGAAAAAAAAATTTTTGGTTTGGCAGAAATAAAAGTTCTCACAAAATATTCTGCAGAAACAGAAGCTGTTTTACAAAAAAATAATTTTTACAGAAACTTCTGCAGAAGCAATAATGGTTCTGCAAATTTTTTTTCTTACTGAATAGTTTTTCAATAATTGTTTTTCTAGCGTACCGCGGAAGGGGAAAGCGCTCGTGATCTTCCGTTAATCTCCAACACAAACAGTTACTTTATGAAAAGGGGAGAAATTTTTTCCCCTGTATTAAGCTATTTTTGGAAATTTGCCGACTTCGGCCTCTATCGCTGGAGCAGTAATTTGCTTTGTGTTTTCTTTTTGCACTAATGTGGAAAATTTTTATGCGTAAAAAGATTCTTTTATCTTTTTTTAAAAAAAATCATGTGTAGCGAAAAGGTTATTTGTTGCTCTTGTGAAGCAATAATAATTAAAAAAAATTTGAAAATTCATTTTTCAAGACGGCATTCCGAAGAACAAATAAGATGGAAGTCGACAACATTTAGCGATGTCAGAGATATTTTTTCTGGAAAGCGACAGGAAAAAAGAAGAGAAGCTTCCCCCGCTACTAATATAAAAAAAAAAAAAAAATATAATAAAAAAATTCTAGATTCGAACCAAATATTCTTACTAGTAGCGATGTCGATAGTAAGGATGAAACAGCATCTCCAACAAATCAAGAAATTTTAGAAGCAGTCAAAGGTAAAAAATAACTATATATATATTTTTTAAAGATAAAATGCCTATATCCTTTGAATTAAGTCGTCGATATAAAAATACACTCGCTATCTGACGATAAATGAAATAAAGCCTGATAGATATCTCACTATGCGTTGGCATGCGAATGAAAACCAGATTGGTGTAAAATATTTACTGGCGAATCACTAAGGCGAATCAAACAGGTTTCCATACGCATTCGAAAAAAATCGCATCCAATGAGTATGGCTCTAATACCGATGTTTCAGTACTGATGAAGACGATTTCGTTTCGAAATGTTGAATAGACTTGAGCGTATTGAGTCGTAAACCGCGTCTGCGTACTTCGTGGGAAATCAATGCTATATATGTACACAATACAGTGCGACTTCTGTTACAAATCACAAGCGCTGTGTATTTTTTTCGTTCTGAACTTAATCTGATCACGAAAAAAGTTTTATTTACCTCCTTTTTTTAAAAAAAAAAATCTTTCAATAAGTCAGCACAATATTAATCGAATCTAATTAATCTGTAATTGTTTTCATATAGAAAAAATTGAAACAAAGATAGCGTAATTTTTTTGCTTTTAGAATTCGGATATAGTCAATCCTATTTTATTATTTTGATTACTCAACTTCAATATAGATTTTTTCACCTGATTTGTTTCTGTACCTGATATAACTACTATAATGAAACTGTTAAATCATACAGTTTTAAATTGATACTTCAAATTCAGTTATCTTGTTTTATAAATTTAATCTTTTTGTCCATTCTTAGCTATTTTTATAAGTTCCATCTTATTACAGGTTCTGGGTAATCTTAATTTATGCTCTAGTAAGCATTTTTGTCTGCAGATCTATACATTTATAATTTTTCTTTATTACCAAAGATTATGCAAATTTAAACTTAAATAATTTAAACTTATTAAGAAATTTAAATTTATATTATGAAATTAGGAAAATAAAATCTACACAGTTTTATTCTATGCATGTAGGCTTTTTTTATAAACACGAAGTGTATCTATTATTATAAATTCATTACATATATATTTATAACGTTAAAAATATTTTGCAGAAAGATATATTTATAACTCTCTTGCAGAAAGATATTGGTTCTAGTTAGGTTTGTCGCAGAAAGCCAGAAAAAATTCTGCCACAGGGATAATAAACTGCATCTCTGAATTCATCAAAATCTACCAAATTTTTCTGCTGACAAAACCGAACGTTGAGTTAAAGCATCGTATGCCACAGCTTTAAAGAGATAGTCCATTGTAAATGTTTGCTTTGAAGTCGAAGTTAAAATAATAATCCACTACGTTAAATGATATTCCACTACGTTGCAAAATCTATTATTTTCACTTATGTAAGTTTGGTATTTTTTAACGGGTGCATGCGCATTTGACCAGAATTGACGCACTAGAAGTACGCATGTCCAATTACTTGAAATCTTGCGTGCGTAAGCTAACGTATATTTGCGAAATCTCCCGATTATCTTATTTTTCCCGATTACGTTATTAGTTAAAACAAAACACGCATTTAAGAAATCAACATATAAAAATAAAAATGCACTAAATTGATGTATGCAGAAATGACTTCAGTCCTGTTTACTGTTGTTGAAAAATAATACGAAAATTATATTCATGGTATAGTTCCTAATCTATAAACTTCTTTAAACATATATATATATATATATATATATGCAGATCTCAAAAACCCTTAACTTTTGATAATAAAAATAAATAATAATAGGCACACTATTTTTACACCTCCAGAATTGTTTGAGAATGTATAAAATATCAGAAAATAGTCATGAACATCGAAAATTTTGATGCCCTTATTATGTTAAATTCAATTAATTAATCCTGAGGTTACTAACTTTTGATAATAATAAAAATAATTTTAAAAAATAATAGGCACGCTATTTTTACACCTCCAGAATTGTTTGAGAATGTATAAAATATCAGAAAATAATCGTGAACATCGAAAATTTTGATGCCCTTATTATGTTAAATTCAATTAATTAATCCTGAGGTTATGGTTTGACAGGGTAACGATCTGGACAACCTAGAGAATATATATATATATAAACTATAGGTATTAGTGGGTAATAGATTTTACCCACTAATACCGATAGTTTGCTCAAGTCCCGTAATTTTTCCGTCCGATTTGTGACCAAAGATATCTTCCCTTTGAGTCAAATTTCTTCCTATCCTGCAAGTAACTTCGATTAAAGATATTAAAATCTTTACAAAAATACTCGAAATCTAAAGGATATTATAAACTTAAGATTGTTCAATTTTTTCCCCCTTTTTATTGCACGAAAGTTACCATCATAATAATTATTATTACTTCTTATACGTAATATGAAATATTAAATCCGTCTAATTTGCTAGTTATTTTTATATCGTTAAAACTAAATTTCGTGGATTAATTTGAAAATCTAGCATGGAAACTGTCGACGTCACATTGTAAAACGCCAACAAAGGCTCACTGCAAGGTTCCTAGCAAATGATAAAGGCAGTAAGCAAAATGCCGAATTGTCCAATTATCTTACGACATATACATTCTTTCAGATTTGTTGTGATTAAGTGTTTCAAAAATGAAATACAGTTAACAATTTTTATTTAACTTTATTAAAATCTTTATAAAAAAAAATACACGAAATCCAAAAACTATTAGCTTAAGGTTATTAAAAAAAATTTCCTTTTCATTTCACAAAAGTCAACGTCATAGTAATTAACAAAAACATAAAAAGCATCACAACAGTCAGCATCATAGTTTTTATCAGTCTTATCACATGCATATACGTAATATAAAATATTAAGTTTGGATATTTTTACATCGTTAAAACTGTCACAGCAAATCTTTTGCAGGGTATATATTTCGTGGAATAATTTGAAAATCTGGCATGAAAACTGCCAGCGTCACATTGCAATGCTGCCTACAAGGGTGCGCTTCAGTAAACCTAGCAAATGATGTCGGCAATGTGATGTACCGAATTTTCCACTCAGCCTACGACATATACATTCTTTCATATTTGTTGTGATTTAGTGCTTCAAAAATTAAATACAGTTAGCAATCTTTATTTAACATTTGTATGTTTATTCACTTTCGCACATCTATATTGATTGCTAGACTTGGATTATGTAAATAATTTTTATTTCAATGTTGTTATTAACTATTTTGCTTAATTTATTAAAAATAAATTTCTATGTTAATCATTTTTTTATTTTAGGAATCTGGTTTTGATGTGTGGGATGAACAAATAAACTAAGAATGTTTTTATTCCTTTGATATAAAACATGAAAGACACCCAAGTAAAACCTCCCATTCCTAAGCCGAAGGCTAAGTCTGGCGTCTCCAAAGTGAAAATGCCAGTTAAGAAAGTTAAGGAGCAGAAAGTGAAAGTTACGAAAACCGAGAAAATCAAAAATACTAAAATTAAAAAATTGAAAACGGAAAAAGATGAAGCCGCATCCAGTCCCAAACGAAAGCGTGGAAGACCGAAGAGCGTAGAAAAAGTTCAAATTAAGAAAAAGACTAAAGAACAACAAAAAGCCGTTAAAAACTCTGATAACAAACCTGGTCGTAAGCGAAAAATGCCTCCAACTGTAAATAATAAACTCGAAAAAGATCTCGCACGTCCACCGACTAAAAAACCAAAGATAAATGATTCTAATAATTGCAACATGAATGGCAATATCAAAAATGTGCTTCCAAATATCAAAAGTCATTCAAAAGGCGAATCATCTTCATCTGGAGAGTTTATTGCTACTAATCATATTAATGGGAATGTGCATTGTAAAAAAACTACCATCGACTTTAAGAAAGCCCCGACAGTTCATTCGATTTTGAAAAGCCCCACTTTCATTCCTCCTCAATTTAAGAAAGAGGTGCTAAATGGCAAGAGTTGTTTAAAAGTCCCTAAATCTAACTTTAATCAGGATGCAAAAATAACTCCACCAAAAATTCAACTGGCAGTAACTACACCGTCTGAAACTAAAAGCATTGTTAAAAGCGTTAAACCACCTAAAATTAATAATTTTATAGTACCTTACAGAGAACCAGTTAAACTTCATCCACAACGGATGGCTAGTCTTGATGCAATGGCTAAATTGCATGTCATTTGCATTCCAGATAGAAAACCAATCGAACATCATTCAAGAACTACCACATCAGTTGTCACGTTTTCTTCTCAACCCTCATCGCATCAGAAATCAGTTACTCAGGTTCACGAACGTATTCATGTTGACCTGAAAAAAGAAGGCAAAGGAAATATTGTTCACAAGCAAATTAATTACGTCAAAGAGAAGAAGGAAGTTTACGTTTCTCACTCCGTTCAGCAGTCGTCTGTTGTTGAGCAATCGGAAACGTCGAGCATCAAATCCGAATCGGAGCCTCAAAAAAAGAAGAAACCTAAGTCAACCCAGAAGTCAAATAACTCTTCCGTTCAAAAGAAAGATTCCAAGCAAAGCGTTTCCAAGTCATCGGATACGACAAAAAGTGAGAAAAAAACTAAAAACTCCAAAAATAATGACACGGGAAAAAAGACTGCAAAACTTCCTAAAGTATCGAAACCCCTAAAAAAGCCTTCCAAAGATAAACAATTGGTGAAAATTAATTCAACCAAACCCAAAAAACTGGAACAAACTAAGTCAGAGGTGAAAGTGAAAGAAACGATTCGAATGCAAAAAACATGCACATATCAATCAGTTACCACTGTTAATAGCCACGGTACCAGCAATTCTAGTGTCGTTCCAGTCAGTCACGTCGGCATGACAACAAACTTTTCGAAAACTAAAAAAACTGTTGTCACGGACCAAGAGTGTAAAAACAATTTAAACTATACCAGTGATAGTGTTATAAATAAAACGTATTGTGTGACTTCTGAGAGTCCCTGCTCTCTTGGTCATCAAACAGATTGCTGTAAATTCCATGCACAAGCAACGCCTCACATTATTCCTTTCGCCCATGTACAGACTTGTGCTCTTAATCATAGTTTGGTTCGAACTTCGGATCCCTCTTCCTCCCCATCCCATTGTGATGGTAATTTCGCTCTTCACAAGTTTCAACATCAACCATCCTTAATTTATTCATCACCTTCACAAGATTGTGGTAAATATTCTTTTATAATATTCATTTTGATTGCTTACAAGAATGACTGCCAAACATTCGATCGCGAGATACTGGTTACACACATTTTTGTTAGATCGCTTTAACGGTTGACTAAACTTAAAAGATTACTTCATTAAACTGATAAAAGGTTTAAAAGATAGTTCCTTTAGTTGGTAGTAGGATTTAGAAACAGTACGGTAACTCTGAAGTTTCATAAGTTTGGCAACCACTGTGTCTGAGTTTATCTGAAATTATCTCGAGAAATACTTATCTGCTCAAAAATACACACGTTTCTAAAAAATGAATAAAATTACACCAAGTTCGCACCCCCCCCCCCTGCCCCCATCCTTTAGAGGAATTCGAGGGTGGTGCAAATTCTTAGATCATTCCAAAGAATGTAATTTTATATGACAAAGTACGAAATTTGAACGAATTCGATCTAATAGTTCTGGAGAAAAAAAAAATTTAAATCTACAACTTTTTAAAATTCTATAACTCAGAAACTATTCGTCCAATTTTATTCAGATTTACATTTTGCCGTATAAAATTACTTTTTTCAAAATTATGTAAGAATTTCTGTGCCTTACAATTAAAACATTTGTGGACAATTATTAAATAAAATAATAAATAATTATTAAAATTATTTTTTGCATGAAATTATCTTTGGATAAACAAATTTTATTCAAATATTTTTCGATTCGCTCAAAAATATGAGGAAATATGCAAAAAGTGAAATTAACATTGGGGGGGGGGAGCAAATTTTTTATTGTTTTCCAAACCAATTTTTATTATTATTATTTCCAATGGCAGGGAAAACAATCAAATACAACAAAGAAGAAGAATAAGCATTAGTAGCAGTCTCGGAGTCAAGTTTGTGAAGTGACCTACAGCGATGGAGATGTTTTGCGGCTAAGTTTCCTCCATATTTTGAGGGTCAGGAATCCAAATCCGTCGAAAAAAAATGCCGAAGGTTGTAGACCTTTCTGGCGCATAAAGCGTTGCCCGGACTACACCAGTCTGTTTTCGTTGCTTAAATATCATCTGCTCCAATTAATTAGCATACTTGAGGTCACCCCCATTAAACCATCAAATTGAGTTCTAGAACGTAAAAATCCGATTGCTAGATGAAAAGTTATTCAATGTGTTTCTTTTTTCCCACTGTACCAACCAAAAATTAATTGGCAGAGCTTTCATAGTTAGAGCTTAAACTAATTTATTAAAAGGGGGGGGGGAATTAATCGTACTAAAATTCCCAATTGTAGAAGTCAAAAGTTTTAGATCTCGCAATAGTTCATTATTATTAAACCAAAACATGTTTAAAACAAATGTAGTTGAAAGATTTTCTAAAAAATTAGAAAAAATAATTTTCTAGTATTTTAAATCATAATAATCAGGCATACTTTCTAAATACACTACTGGCCATTAAAATTGCTTCACCAGGAAGGAATGCAAATAACAGAATAATATTTATTGGGCACATGCATAATAGTTGGAAGAACAAGTGATTAAACTTTCAGGATATTTGGATTCTGGGGAATCAATTTCAAAGCAGCCTCCCCCGGCAGCAATAACAGCAGTTATTCTCCTGGACATTGAGTCGAACAGAGATTGGATAGCATGGACGGGTACAGCATTCCATGCAGCTTCAACATTATGCCACAATTCATCGACCATAATGACTGACGAGAGGTGGCGTGCCAGTCGTTCGGCAACCATTGACCAGATGTTTTCAATTGGTAAGAGATCGGAAGAACGTGCTGGCCAGGGCAACAGGCAACATGTTCAGTGTCAAGGAATGTCAGGACAGTGCAGGCAGCATCCGATCGCTCATTTTCTTGCTGAAACGTAGCATTATGGAGGCCTCGAAGATAAGACAGAACAACTGTCCCTAACACACCAGAAATGTAACGGCTGCTGTTCAAAGTTCCGGCAATGCGAGCAAGATCGAAACGTGTATCCAATAGCACCCCATACCTTACTCCAGGTGATGGGCCAGTATGACGATGTTGAATGCAAGCTGCCAATGGGCGTTCTCCACTATGTCGCTAAACACGCATGCGGCCATCATGATGCTGTATACAGAACCTGGATTCGTCTGAAAATACAACGTCATGCCTTTCCTGCGTCCAGATTCGTCGTTGATCTCACCATTGGAGGCGCTCCTGCCTGTGATGCAGCGTCAAGGGTAGCCGAAGCCATGGTCGTCGTGCTGACAGTTCACCCTGCTGCAAACGTTGTCGAACTGTTCGTGCAGACACTTGTTGTCTTGCAAATGACCCCATTTTTTGACTCAGGGTTCGTGACGTAGCTGTACGATCCCTTAAGGCCATGTGGATAACATGTCTCTCTTCTTGGCTGTTAGAGGTGGGGGGCCACTGAGATTCTGCACGATGTTCCATATGACCGTCATAAACCCATCAATTCCATATTCTGCTAACAGTCATGGGATCTCGACCAACGCGAGCAGCAATACTTCGGCATGATAAACCGCAATCTCGGTAGGCCACAATTCGATCAAACTCAGGCACATGCTGGTAGGCATTTATCCTTCTTACACGAGGCATAACAACTTTTTTACCCAAGAACAACGCTCAAATTCAATTTCTGTATGAGAAACTTACTCTTAAATCTCTTCTTTTATGCACATTGTAGGTGTCGCTACTGCCGTCTGCTTTGCAAGAATGCGCCGTTAAACTAGTCATTTGCATACCACAACATGCTTCATTTACAAGTTTCACGTTCGTGGTGTGTCGCCTTCCTGGTGTAGCAATTTTAATGGCCAGTAGTGTATTATGTACAAAATGTTTTTTTTTTTTTTTTTTTTTTTTTTTTTTTTTTTTTTTTTTTTTTTTAATCTTTAATACAAAATTGATATTGTTCCACTAAAATATAATTTAATTAATCAACTAATATGAAAACTGGATTCAATATAGAACCCGTTGCCCGTTAGCGAAAAGCTTTTTTATTATTATTATTATATTTGCATTATTAACTAATGACAGAGTAAAAGCAATAAATAAATTAAATCATGTATCCCGTTTATGAAAATCTTTTAGCCGAAGATAATTTCATGAGAAAATTACTTTTAATTACTTTTTTTTTATTATTTATTTTAATGATCGAAACTTTTAATTTTAATGTATACAAATTGTTATATCTTTTTTACAATATAATTAGCGATGGCTAAATACGTAATTTGAACGTAATTGGTTGACCCGAGAAATGAAAAATTGAAAAAGTATTTTTGATTTATTATTTCTCGGAAATTAAGCAACCGATTTTGTTCAAAAGTTGGATTTTGCAATTTAAAAATTTGTCGATCTTCATAATTGAAATGATGATGAATAATTGTTATAAATTATTTTTTATGGAAATTCCTAACCATATAGTTTGCATCCAGTTTCATAAATAGTCTCAAGAATTTTTAGATTTGCGTTATTAGTTTTAATAGTATTATTAAAATCGTACTAATTATGAAAATCGTAATCGAAATTCGTTACTTACTCCAAATCGAAAGAAAAAAATAATGAAAATAAAAAAGAAAAAAAGAATATGAAAAGAAAAAAAAGAAGAGAAAAATTGCCTAAATTTTTTTAATTTTTCACATTTTAATTTTTTTTTTAATTTATTTATTTTATTTTATTATTTTTTTGATAATAATATTATATAGTTAGTACTAAAAGTTGTTTTCGCGAGATCTGCAAGTAGTACGATTGAGGAAACGGGTTACCGCACCTCCTGCTCCGCAAATCGTATCAACCTCAAAAATATTGAGTATTTGCGATAAAGTGGATAAATAGACCATGAATATCGCAAAACAAATGTTTAATATCATAACGAGAAACGTGACTTTAAATTTTTGAACTGTTACAAGTATAATAACTGTATTAAAAGACTATAAAATGTTAATGAAACATGATGTTACATGCTACAAAGTTCATGCGTGACTTTTTCTTAAAACTACATCTGTTTGGGACCAACTATCTTCTTCTTAGGTATTAGAAATGAGGAAATTGTTTTGATGGTACTAGAACAAATCGGTCTATCAAATCACGTTATTAATCAATATTTAGTAGATAATTACTTGACTAGACAGGGGCTTATCACTTAGAAAGTTTTCATCGCTTTTTCTTTTTTTTTGCGAATAAGGAAACTAAATCTCATAATAAAGGTATTAAATTTCATTGAATCTATTGAATTGGTTACGCTTCTTTCCGATTGATTCGCATTTAGTTTGAGGTTTTCTGCTATAAAGTCAGCTTGATGAAAGGTTAACGCACTAAAATAGCTAAATCCCTTGTTATCCATTCTACAGTTTTTTATTTTATAAGCCTCACTCATAAGATGAGAAATTTGGTAGTAGGTGAAAGTTAGTCCAGAAATAGTTCTCAGTCACTTTTCGACAATTTTAGTGTAGCACAGTTTAAGAATCTTGAAAAATAACCGGCTTATTAATTAAAATTTATAGGTTGCTCCTAAATCGTACCAGTACGATTTAAACAAAGTGTAATTCCAAGACTTAAACAATAGTTAGCTAGCTAAGAACAATTAGAACTTAACAAGTTGCTTAACAACTGTATGAAGTGTTTAATTAATCTTTACTTACATCGCTTTCGTTCTAAACAGAATGTTGAAAAATTACATTGAAAACGTGTAAAACCGATAAACTTAAATAAAAACTGAATGTAAGTACACAGCGACTTGATTCTTCTGTCTGGATCTCCGCGTAAAAAAGAACTCTTTAATTTATCCGTTAAGAGTGTTCCCCACTCTGTATACTAATTTAGAGATCTGTGGCGGTACGATTTGGGAGAGGTAGGATTTAGACAACCTTCCTTAGAAAGGAAATACGTTTTCATTTCAGATTTTGTAAATTTAAGTCAAATATATATAAATATTACTAGCCGCCTTAGGCGATTAGCTTGGTCAAAATTATCTTGTATATCATAGCACAGGGTTGGGGTTTTGGACAGGACATGTGGGTTTTACTGGGTTAAACTGTCCTAAACTGGGTAAAACTGTCCTAAATTGGGTAAAACTGTCCTAAACTGGGTAAAACTGTCCTAAACTGGGTAAAACTGTCTCAAAGTGTCCAAAACCTTGAATTTTGGTGAAAGATAAAAATTCTTAAGGTAGATTCTATACCATTGTACACATAATAATTACATGTATCAATAAATATTTGAAATTTTTTATACAATTTACTTTAACTTATTAAAGGAAAATAATACAATATAATAGGAAAAGGTTTATAATTTTTGAAGCTCCACAATTCATTGAACAACAAAAGTGAACACCTAATCCTTTAAATATAAATATGCTTTTAATACTGATAAATAATGTTTTTGCATAAGGATAAATAATGCAATATTAAAAAATAATAATAATGATTAAAAAAAAATACTAAATTTGTTTAAAAATTACCCTTTTATTTTTCACAATATTTTTCTTTTTAAATTTTATAATTTCTGCATGATAAAAAAGACATCTATTTAAAAAAATAAATGTTTAAAAAAAAGACATCTATTTAAAAAAAAAAAATTGTTTTAAATATAAATATATTCGTTTAAATTGGAAATACAAAATAACTGGGAAATGTATTAACAGTTTTGAAGGGCATAACATGATGGACGGACGATGTATCACTACTACGCTAAAAGAATTGGAACACGAATGAAATAAAAGTATTCTTGAATAGTACTGTAGATAAATAAACCTGTTTATGACTAACCAAACACTTAGTTCCTAATAGCTTAACCAGTATGGTAAGGTCAAACTTCAGTTATGTACTATTGAATGAGAGGATCAATTGAACTTGATTACTGATTAATCTTCCTATGTTTAATGTTTAAATTGAAAAGTCAAACAATATTAATAAAACATTATACTTTTAAAAACAAATATTTTCTAGTAGATTTAATTATTAATATGTTATTAGCTCTATGTTTATTTTACCTTTTAAATATTGTTTAGATAAAATTGTGATATAATTTGAGTAAAAGGGTTTTGGACAGTTTAAGACAGTTTTGGACAAAGGGGTTTTGGACAGGACGGTTTAAACCAGGGTTTAAACCGTGGATTAATCCATTCTGTCCTAAACCATACCAACCCTGTCATAGCATATATAAACTTTAATGGTAACCAAGTCGAATGCACACCACAACGAAATTTAACTATTCTAATTCTTCAATCCCTCCTCCAATACTTTAATTAGTTTTAAATAATATATAAACCAAATTTCTTACCGTCTAGTTGTTTCCCGCGCCGAAGTACTTTGATTCCTATTTTAATTATTTTTAAGAGATGTGCGAGGTATTGTCAAAACTCTCTAGGTATTGAATTTTAGTATTAATTATAAATCTGTCCAACCATTAAATCATACAAACAACCGTAAATATGAGTTTGGGACATTTCAGAATAGTATGCAGCAAAAGTATTAAATTTACTTCCATCTCTTTCGTGAAATTGAAAACTCATCCAAATGCTCCATTACGTGCTGTACTGCTCCCTCACGGACCTCTCGAGCCATAACTTAAATATCGTACAATGTGTATATACAATTTCTTGAAAAAGGCAATCATAATTGGCATGACAATGTGCGGCACTATGGCATAAACAAAAAATTTAGAAAAGACCAAAAATAAATCTATATAATTACTTTATACGAAACTTTTTATTTCTACAAAAATACAAAATTATTCAACACTACTTAAGTTATCACTTAAGACAATTTTTAAAAAAAAGAATCTTAATAAGTACTTAACATATAACTAATTTTTTTACACGACTTAAATTATTACTTAAAGTAACCTAATAAAATGAATAGTCACTATAGCGTTGCCTCATAGATAGGGAAATAACCGAGTTTATGGCTCTACATTAGTGTATGTGGCTTATTCCTCTAGGTCTAGCTGCAAACTAGACCATGTTCAGGAGGTCGTGAATCCTCAAAAAGTTATGCACAATAAGAGCTGTTGTTATAAGAAAACCCCAAGCAATAGAGATGTTCTGCGGAGGCCTGCTATTGCTAATAATTTAATCTATTATTGAGGCGCTACATTAGAGAAGTAAATATGTATAGATTAATTAGTAGGTGTGTATGTGAGCATATTTAATCCTTTGCGGTCGTTCTACATAGTTATCATACTAGTCGGGATTAACTTTTGCTGAACAAACTTTAATAAGAAGGATAATGGGGGGAAAAAAACTTATTATTTTTTTAAGAAGTAAAAACGTTATGATATTTAAAAGCAATTTTTAAAATAATATTTCAGCCTGTCGACTTGGGTGAAAAGTATTGTTCGATACTATAGTATCATAATGTTTCTTTTCTGTAGTAACTGACATACTACTAAAATGGTAAAAAAAGCTTTCGTGATAGAAAGTAAGCTTATGACAGCAAAATGTTTAAGCTAGTTTTTCTCATTTAGATTGCACCTTATTACTAGTAAATCCAGTCATTAGATCAACAATTATTCAAGGTTAAACAGTTTTAGGCTCACTATATATGTACAATTTAAATTTTTCTAAACTGATTTAATCCGACATTCCTAAGCCAAAATTTGTCTGTTTCTACTAAATGAAATAATAATAATTAGTTACATATAATTTCCATACTATAACTTGTATCCGGATTAGCTGAGCTCCATTGTATGCACCTATTTATTATTTTTGTATTTAAAATAATAATAATGTCATGTCTTTTTAAGGATGTTGCTGCTCTGGCTCCTTAGTTCAAAATGTCCGTGATCCTTGTCTTCTCAGGAAGTCCATAGTAGCATTTCCACATCATTTCCCTCATCACACTCACATACCCTCCGGCGCTTTCTCCCACGATTCATTCTGTTCAGAATACCATCCCAACACTACTCCCATCGATTCTACACGGCACAATGCACAACCATTCAGTCCTTCCACGTCCCATTCCAGAGTCGGATGCTGTTCGTGCTGCGAACTCCACACTGGAGGAAGCCAGTGCCATCATCAGACAGCCAGTAGTTGCCTTCAATTCATTTCATCACCAAAAAACTCGCCAAGCATGGCATCTTGTGAACAGTCGCCTTTGGATCTTTCTTTGGCGTCTGCATCATCTGGCTCCAGTTTGGAAAGTGATCACCCTCTGCCGACTGGGCACTATCCTGGTCCGTTGTGCTGTGCAGGAGATGTGCTGTTTTTGAGGACGCCTGCATCACATAGTTTTCAACACCCCGCGTTTGTCCATAAAAATCCTTGCTGCAGATGCAGTAGACCAATTATTTGTGAAAATACATCCGTTGAAGCTGCACAGTGTTCCAGTAGAAGTCTTGAAAAGAGCAACCAAGCTATTCAGTTGGTGGATAACGTTTCTATGTCTTCTGCTGCTGCCGTTGCTACTGCTAAGAAATCATTTATTGCTCCTGCACCCCCTGCTGTTAGTGTTGCTAACAAAGATATGCCGAGGGTTATAACAGATCAATTAGTGCAAGCGAAACTCGAAAAATGTGCATCTCCAAAGCTGTCTTCGAAAGCTTCTGTTCCAAAGAAACAACGGACTTTTTCTCACGGTTGGAGCTGGAAAGGAAAACCTAGGGAAAGGCTTATAGCTTTTACGGTAAAATAACGTTTTATCATATTTTTTTTCTTTAAAAAGTAATTTCTGGAATATATATTTGGTTGATTTAGTTCTTTTCATATGATAGAGTGGGCCATTATATAAGTTCAATTTATATTCTTTAAAATTTAGATAATTTTTATCGAGTTTCATAACTTTTATAAGGTGCTACTGGAAGGTATTGTCTATGAGTTTATTGTGAAGGCTATAGGCCAAAGGCGATGAACCTATGACAAGCAGATCTGATTTTGTGATCAAGAAAAAGTCTTCTTTTTCCCTTATGGTTTGAAAAATACGCGTAACAATATTTTTCTTTAGCCACTTGTTAGTACCAAGTCAAGCTTTTACACATATAATCAGTGCAAGAGCTTGACTTTTCTTTTTAGTTTTTAAAATCTAGAAGAAATATGCACCCTTTAAAAACTGTGAAAATGAAGAATATTTAATAATGTGCATATGTGCGTTTCTTTATTCCTTGTCCATTCAAATACAGAGGTGCTATTGGGCATGGTATCATCTGGTATTCAAGCTATCACTCCCATGATTTCAGCCTTTTGCTTTTCACTTTAAAAAAGAAAAGTTTTGGAGATAAAATAAGATGGGAAAGTAATTATTTTTCTATAATTTTAAATTTGAGAGCAAAAAAAAGGTTAATTGTGAAGAATTCGTTAATAAAATTTTGGTTATTCCACACTATTAGTAACCTTTTTAGTGGCACTACTAACTAGGTCGTGAACTCTAGGACTCGTGGGCTTGTATTTAAAAAGTATTGAACAAACTTCTGCGCAAAAAGTTTCGCCATCGCTGTTATAAGCGATCTCACGCGTTCAAACCGGCTAGAATCGGTAAAGAAGGCGGTTAGCTTTTGGAGCCTTGGTGCTAGCTTATTCACTTTGACAATTATTCTTGATGTTCTTTCATCTGAGATATCAGAACAAAAAAAATTTTGGGGATAATATCAGGACTTTAGAGCAAATGGAAAACCATTAGAACCTTTGAATTGGCCAGTAAGAAGGTCACGAAGATGATTGACTGACGAGGCGCATTGAAGTTTCCAAATGTCTGCCTTGTCGGGTTGGAACTTTTTAAAATGTTTAATGCCTGGCCATGTTAATGGCATGTTAAATGGAACACTCAAATGGCGGTTTGATTCAAGATTTCAGTCACGCTTGTCTGATTTTGATCAATGGTTCTTGTTGATGCCCTAGCAATACCAACGTGGATTTTTTTCACGACCTTTTAAAATATGCCTTGTGCTACCGGTAAACTTGACGCTTTGAAGAACAATCATCATATTATTCTTTATCATGGAAAAAGATTTCATTGCAAATTTCCCAAATATTGCAAAACTTTATTGCAATTCATCAAGCGCTGCATGGCTGCCTGCATAGGAGACAATAAAGAAATTACATAAAAAATACTTGTCCTTACTCCTTGAATTGCCGGTGACGATCGAGCGACCATACACATGCGTAGGTTGGCCAGTCTCTTTACCAATTACAACTGGTCTTAAATTTCTGGAACTCGTAAAAACTCCGCAATAAATTCCGTGACGTAATTTTCCTGGTATAATCTGTGAATGGATTATAACTAAATATAAAACTAATAAAGATTCACTATCATGCGTCATATTTTATTGTAATTCTTTTAACAGTCATTATAAAATGTTGTTAACTCTCAATTATCCGTGAAATTGGGAGCCATAACAAATGAGCATATTTATTGCTCGGATATATGGTAGTTGTAAAATATCGCCTGCAGTCCCGTCATCGTGTTAAGACATATCTTCTTAACTTATAAATGACGTTCTTATTTTAAAGAAACTTTTTGTTAATTCAACAGAAACCTGAATTTTTTCATCGCAAAAGAATTAATTAAAAGTAAGAGTGCTAGACATTTATTTAAAATATTTTGTTATAAAATTTCCCATGTACCAAATACAAGTCAATCGGCAATCCTTCGCATTAATAAGAGTATATAGCAAGTTATTATACACTGATAAAAACAATTAAAGGGATCATTGGTTTTTATTTATTTTTTGCAATAATAAAAACTAACATAGCAAACAAAACCAAACGTAGCCAAAATATCATCCTATATAAGACCAATATATGGGAAACGAAAATGGGCACAATCTGCACCCTAAATGAGGAAACTAGTCACTTCTCCAGCCTCTAACAGCTACACAACTCTCGCATCAGCATTACGATGGACATTGGAGCTAATCTTCGAGCTCTAATTGAGCGTCCAAGGGCGTCCGATACGTGTTCGATGGCATTAAGGTCAGGGGGCATTGCAGGCCACTCCAATCGTTGAATATCTTCCGATTGGAGTTATTCATTTGCCAACTGAGTCCTGCGTGGACTAGATAAATCGTCCATAAAGATCCATATACTCCACCGAAAAGTCTCATATACGCTGCAAGAATCTCATCCCCTGTATTGCTGACCTGTTAAAGTAACTCTAGCACATGGAGGTCGGTATATCCGTCTGCCATGATGCCTGCGCCGACCACTTCGACCATATTTGTCCTTTTTGACAATGTTAAAGGGCCGATATTGACTCTCCAAATGAGAACGCGTCTTGAGTCGCTACTCATCACTGAAAAGAACCCACCCCCAATCTTTCTCTGTCCAAGACAGGTGTTCTCGGCACCATGTTAAATAGTTCTTTTTATGGTTCACAGTAAAAAGGATGCATATTACAGGGCGCCTAACATACAGGTCTGGATTAAGTCTCTGGGTGACTGTCATCCGTAAAATGGATGTTCTTGTTGCATTATACAGGTTGCAAGACAGTTCTTTCGCTGTCGCGAACCTATCCCTTTTAGCTAGAAGTCTCAAATAACAGTCTTGAGCTGACGTTGTTACCCTTTTGCGACCTTGACCAGGTCGGCGGACCACTATTCCTGTCTCTGTGACATGTTTCCACTGAGCCAACACAACATTTCTCGAAAGTGGAGCATGTGATTGGCCCGCCGTGAGTCTTCCAACTATCCGCCATCTTTTAGTATCGTACTCTAGACGATGACGACTGGCCATACTAACGGTGGGTAAACTAAAAAACTCAAAAAAAAAGAAAAAAAAAAGGATTAGGCTAAGCTACGATGTTTAAAACGTCATTACGCTACAAGCTTTGGCGAGCAAATGAGGTACCTCTACACAAACGCAATCACAGGCCACTGCGTGCAGATGTGTCATCTCAAATAAGGTATGAGATGACAGCTTAGCTATCATCTCATACCTTATTTGCGGTTAGGCGTTACTTGTGTTGTTCTTTATAAAAATAATATATATATATATATCAAATAACAGAGCAAAACCCCGTTATTTCTGTGGGAATAATAGTCAACATATCAGGCCAGATTCTGCACAATCTTTTATTT
Source organism: Parasteatoda lunata (assembly GCA_949128135.1). Taxonomy (NCBI): domain Eukaryota; kingdom Metazoa; phylum Arthropoda; class Arachnida; order Araneae; family Theridiidae; genus Parasteatoda; species Parasteatoda lunata. The sequence goes on along the minus strand of OX421970.1, from coordinate 41,614,991 downwards.
ACTAATCTATGGTGAACTCTCAGCCCCGCTCCAGCGGGAGGGGGAGAGACACAGATCTCATCAAAACTGACGAAGTTCAGTAGGTAATCATTAAACACAAAAAGCCACGCAAAAATCAGCGCTCCTGGTTTTATACATGAGTAAGAAGGCAGTCATATTGCATTCCTTGTATTCCTACGCCTCATCACAAATAATTTAATACTCATCGAAAATCGTTTAATCCTTCCTTATATGGAAGTGAAAGATCTTAAAATAACTCTTTTTTTGAAACATTAATCTAATTATAATTTATTGGCATGTTTACAGCCTTGAATTCCCAAAATAGAATATCTGTACTCTAATTTTTAACTAAGACATTTTATGAAAATGAACATGTTTCAATGCTTTTATTAATACAAAAGTAATTTTATAACTTTTGTATTACATATATATATATATATATATATCAGTGTAATTGTGATATAAAAATTAAGCAAATATAAATTAACTAACTGGCATGATTTAATAAATTCTAAAGAATTTGAATTTTATTGGATGATTATTAAATATGATTAATTATTATCATGTCTTGGCTCATCGTACGTTTTTCAGCTCGAAAACGCACTTTTTGTCTGTGAATATTACTTTTTTCGGCGGATTCTCAGACTTCAAATTATGGAAGGTTTCTCTTATCTTCATTGTATTGATTTTTGTTTCACGAAGAACTGACAAATTCTACGCTTTTGGCTATAGCTCCACGACTGATTACCGTACTCTGGGAGTAAAAATTAAATTAAATCGAATATTTTAATTTTGATTTCTCGGGAACGGCTACTATTGAGCCGATTTCGTTCAAACTATTTAATTTGACACATTAAATTACCTACACTCTAATTATTTCTGGATAAATGACTTTTAAAAGTAAGTGTACATACATTGAATTTGAAAATGGTTGAACTTCCAACCAGTCTCCTTGACTAAACTATTTTGAAATCTCAGAATCAAAATCCGTTTATAAAAAAAAAAAGGGGGGGTGGGGTATATTTAATCAGAAAGAAAAAAAAGTCTAATTTTTTGAAGTAAAACCTCACTTAGTTATAGTTAGTTCTTTTTGAGAAAAGAAAATAGCTTTTTTAAAATTTGAAATAGAGCCATTAAATTGAGAAATATTAAGTTATTTAATTATAACCAATTTAAATTACCTAAAAAGGCTTTTCTCATGCCATCTTAGATTTCCAGTTTTTTTTTATTTTATTTTTTTAAGTTTTTAACGAAATTGATGAATGATTATGATTTGATGACACTTTATCTTTCAAATAAAATGCACATTTAATTCTTCCCGATAGGTTAAGAGAAATAGCGCTTACTAATTTTCAGAACGTCTACGCATTTCTTTTTTCTAAAATTCAAGGTAAGAAAACTACATGATAAGGAAATGTGGGGCAGTAATAAATAGTGTACATATGTCTGTTTTTATATATTTTTAAAAAAAAAATTATTAATTTTTAGTGTTAAATTATGCAAAAATAACGTTTTTTATTTCATATTTTAAAACAGACAAATGTATAAATACAGTCTAAAAATTGCGATGAAATTCTAGTGTAGGACTCCTTATATACCTCCCATTTTGATCGGACAACATAACATTGTACTTTACTTGTTTTGAATGATGATGGCGAGTACTACAATTATCTCATCAGTTTTATTTGAGAAAATGATTAAAAGCATATTTATTATGTTCCCTCTCTGTCTGCTCTTTCCCAGTTAGACCACGAGGGAAGAGACCTCATGAAGTAATATAGTTACTATTTAAAACTTAATAATTCGATTATGCTCGAGTAATTTATATTATTTTATTTGATGTAACTATTTTTAGAATGATTCTGCTGCCTGTCCGCGCTTGTGTTATCCCAGTGTTCAACACAAAGAAGGAGATATAATTAACGAGAGGGACTGTGTTCTTCTGAAGTCAGGACCAAAAGAAACAGACTTGCCTTACGTAGCCAAAGTAACTGCACTTTGGGAAAATCCTGAAGATGGTAATTATTGCTCTTTATCTATGCTGTTATCCTAAATGCTTTTAAACTTGAGCTTAATTAATCAGCAGTGGTTGCTCAAATATTACGTAAACTATTTTTGACTATAATAATTAACAAAAATTGGCGTATTACAACACTCCCATCCAATGTTTATGATGAAAGTGGCAAGCCCTTCTCCTTAAAAGTTTTTTTTTTTTTTTTTTTTTTTTTATGTGTTAACTTTGACCATTGGATTCTTGCAAGTGATGTCATCGCGAGTAAATCGTGGCATTTAACGATTCAAAAACCAATCAGGTTCGACGTACACGCACGCATGACATCGCTTACAGGTACCCAATTAAATCTGATTTAAATCACATAGTTAAGAATAAACACTTTTCTTCTTCGCGAGTTACAAGTCCACAATTAGTGTAACAGCCTAATTTTAAGTATTTTAGAATTCAATTTAAATAAATGCTGTAACGTTTAATTTCGTTTTAATTTACGTTATTTTCTTCAATATAACGTTTTAATTCATGTTATAAAATTTTGAAACTCCTTGAAGAAATTTTTCCAACTTTTGCTTTTTCCAACTATAATTTTTTTTTTTTTTTTTTTTTTTTTTTTTTTTTTTTTTTTCAAATTTGAAATTTTACTAATTTTTTGTTTCATAAATAAATTGCAATCTATTGCAATGTACCTTAGAAAGACACAATTTAGAAATAAAATGGTTTTAAAATTTTGTATTTTAAACTATTTGACCCATCATTTCATTCAAATTTAAGATTTTGTTATAAGAAATAACATAGTTCAAAATAAATTTAAAATTTTGAATTTTAATGATTATTATTAAATAATTATTTAAAATTACTTTTTGTATAAAATTATCTTTATTCAATCAAATTTTATAATTTAACAGAAAAAAGTTTTCGTTCTTGAAAATAGATTTAGAAATATAAGAAAAAACCTTTAAGAGACCTCATTATTGTTTTGGGTAAAAAAAAAGCTATATGCATTGAAAAAAATATCTTCTTATTCAGAGAAAGTAGAGACTTTTTGTCTAATATTGTACCTTAAAAATTTTTTTTGTATTAATTAACATGTTTCAGGTTCATTAAACCATTAAAAATATAATTATTAGATCAAGTGAGTTTTTTTTATTTTATATCTGAACATATCATTACCAATTTACCAATAGTTTTTGCTATTTTGTTAGCAATCTTCTGGAAACATGTAAAATAATAATAATAATAATAGAAATTTTTAATCAGAAACTTAATTTTATTAATATTTGATATTTCTACTATGCATATGATGCTAGTATGCAAGAGTTATTAATGTGTAAGAAAAATTACATAGATCAATACAGTATTGTTAAAATGTAAACCTTTACCATACATGGTGTTGTTTCATATTTTCCACCCTTGTAATAAATTTTTGCTACCCAAGTAAAGAAAAACTATATACTTTAGAATAGCAAGTCACTATTTAAGCTCAAACAAAAATTATAAATCATTAATGAGAAGGGAAATTTTTTAAAAAATCATCAAAATCTGATAGATTGCAAGAAGAAACTGTAAAGAGATTGAAGAATCAGAAATACTTCCAAGTTTAATTCAGCAATCAAACTAGAGTTTCATTCCGCTCATATTCCATTTTTAATGTCTGACATTTTTTCTTTTCTTTTTTTTTTTTTTTTTTTTTTTTTTTTGTACATACTTATTAATATATAAATTTAATAATATAATTTTATTTTATAAAAAGTATTTTAGACATAAAGTAAAATTTTTTGTAAAAAAAAGCAAGTGATAAAAATTAAGGTTTTAAAATCTATTTTAATTAATTTGACACAAAAAATTTTGCTTTATTTTGCCGAGAATTCTAAAAATACTTAAAATGAGTGTGAACATAGTAGTGAATAACATAGCTATTCTTGTACTGTAAGGAAGTCAACAAAAGTTTTCTACACCATTATTGAGTGCATTTTGCTATGTGTAGTTGAACAGAATCCTGTTTGCAACACCACTTATGGTTTCCAGAGAACTTGTGTGATCAAGGAAGTTATAACCTCTTCCAAAATTAGTTTATGATATGTTGTGATAAAAATAATAGTTTTAAACTGTGACGTTCCGTCGATTGACGAATTGTGCCAATCAGTGGAAAGATACAAAACTCTGTGTATTAGTTTAATTGTAGTTTGATATTTTATATCTTTTAACTAATGTAAGAATCATTATTTAAGGTGAAATGATGATGAGCTTGCTGTGGTATTATAGACCTGAGCACACAGACCAAGGACGTAAAGCAGGTCAAATGGAAGATGAAGTGTTTGCATCACGACACAAAGATGTCAATTCCATTGCATGCATAGAAGATAAATGTTATGTACTCTCATATAATGAGTACTGTCGGTAAGTGCAAGTAAATCAATGTGGGTGAAGAATTAAAATAATTTCTTGCCTTATTTACTTATTTTTAAAGGGTTGAAATGTAGTAAAGAATGTTCAACTATTCATACAAAATATGAATTTCGTGCAATCAAACGTTGTCAACAGAAAGTATCAAACAGCACTTCAGCTGACAGCTCAGGGTTATTAGAGAAGAACCTTCTTTTTTACCTTTTATGTGGCACATGAAAAGAGGGGACTTTTATTCAAATAAAATGCAAATTTTGTGTGTAAAACTTTCACAGGGTGGCAACCCACTTGAAATTATCAAGGAATATTTTTATTCTCGAAAAATCAGGGAATTTTTAAAGAAAACTGGAATTTTTTTCTTTGATTTTCTTAATTTCACTATTATTTTTTCATCCATTACACCCACTCACTTTTTTAGACAAAAATTTATCACCAAACGGTCGAAATATCACTAACTTAGCAATACTTTGCTTGCATCAAAACTTTCTCCATTATAACCCTGTTAAACTAGATAACTTTTCCATGGTTGCTGGATGAATATAGAAACATTTAACTTCTTTGGAGACTGTGGGACTGAGCAGTTCATGAAAAGTAAGGAATGTGGTGGGGGGCAGGTGAAGAGTTAGGATATTTGCTCCTGTTCACATGGGTCAAAAACATTTATTGTTCAAGTTCATTCCGAAGCCTTGGGTGCATTTTTTTCTTATGACAAAATGATTCAAAAGGTTTAAAATTCTCAAAAAATTATTTGGTTTTAATTTAATAACAATAGATTTTTTATTTCACACTTTTTTAAAAAAGTTTTCGTACTATCATCCAATGAAATCATTGAATTATTTTTTTTTCTCTGCTGAGCCAACCAATACACATCTTCTTACTATTGTTAACAATGTTTGTAGACAAATCGTTACTATTGTGGCATTGACGTTAATTTTTTCAATCTTATTTTAATTAGATAAAGGTTCATTTAAGAACCAACTATGTGTTGATAGCATTTAATTTTGCTTTTTTGTTGGTAGATTTTTAATTTTTGATTAAAAATTCGAATTGTGCAGTCAATCACAGTGTTGTAAGTTTGTAATTGTTCCTTCCATTCCAAAAATGATATTTTTGAAACTGTTTCTTCTTTTTCCTTAAAAGGCTGGAATAAGATTAATTGAAAATAAGATCTATGAAATTTGATGAATTAATAGAAATAAAATTTATGAAGCTTCATAAATTTATAATTCAGTTTTGAAATTGAATTTTACCTTCTACCTTGCCTTATTGATAAATTCTACATGCTAATTAAATACATCTTTTACTAGGTATAAGGCAAGTTTAAGCATGGATGATGACATGGTATCATTGACGTCAATGCTTATTCCTGACTTACCAGATGATTATCATCGGAAAAACAGGCTCCCTGCAGACGTCGTTTCCAGTGACATAGTTTTCTTCTGCCGACATGTCTATGATTTTCGCCAGAAAAGAATCTTAAAAAACCCAACGTGAAAAATTATTGCCAATGAGAGAAGAAACTAAACATTCGTGATAGCAGCTAGTCTAGATTTAAAAGCAACGTTACAGCTGTATAACAAATCATTTATCCACTGACCAAATCTAGTTGATTTTTCTCTTAAGATATTATTTTTTAAAAAAAAAGAGGGATTTGATAGACCTCCATCCATCGTATCATTACTGACGAAACTAACTGGTAGATGATAAATATTTTTTGCTCTTGAAATTTATACTATTGAAGTGTGTTAAAATTTGGGATAGGAAACTTTGAAGTAATGTTTCGCTAATGGTTCCTGTTGAAAATTAGTGTATCAGATATGTATATTTGTAATTATCTTCTTAAAAGAAACACAGAATTTTATTTCCATTGGAGAAAATTGAATGTTGTGTGAGACCATGAGTGGGGAAACATTAAAAGTGTAGTTTATTATCATATTACAAACTGTTTGTATTGTTAAAAATAATTAGAATATGTATCATTAGTTTAATTATACTTATTTTATTTGAAACTCATCTTTGTGATAGTCACTTGCTAAAAGTCACTTCAGCTGTTATATCACTATGACAGTTATATATCATTGTTCTTATATCATTTTAATTAGTATATTTCAATATATCTCTATGTAGCTGTCCTGTTAAAAAAGCTTTGTTGTGTTGTCATCGTAAGCATTTTTAAAGTCTATACGTTTTTGAGAATATATTGTTTGTATCAAAAAAGCAAAATATTACATTTTCCAGAGTTATGAAATTTTTATAATTTGTGCAATTTTTATGTTATGAATTTTGCTGTGTGTGTGTTTTGTTTTGTTGCATGAAATATTGGATTTTACAAAGGTATCTATAGAATATGTATGTTTGTTTTTTTTTTTTTTTTTTCGTACAAAATATATTGTGTTGATGTTTTGTTGCAGTTCTCTTAATTTGCTGAGTACAAATAACTAAAAAGAACTGTTTGTGAATTATTTTTAGGGTTTAGTCTTTATTTTTGTTTGAATTTCCCTTTCATTTTTTCACTTATCAAAAGTCATTTCTAAATTCAAATATGTGTATTTTCAAAGTAGATCTCTGAATATTTTGTAATAAACCATGTACTAGGGTAAATCACACGAATTTATTTTATGAAGACATTTCTAATAATTCAACGTTTGTGCCTGTATACTACACCTATTGGTGCCTATGACAGTAGGTGTTTACTGTAAGTGAATAAGCTTTTATCTTTAATGCAAAAAAAGGAAAGTTTAATCTTTTTATAAGGCTTTTTCTTTTCTCTTAATGTTAAGAATAGTGGAAATTACATTCACCTTTTCTGTAAGAAATTTGCTAAATTTGTCTTTCCTATTTTGAATTAAAAACAAATAGTGACTATAGAATAATTATTCGTAAATTAAAAACTGTCTTTAATAGTCTTATTTCATTAATAAAATGAGACTTAATAATAGCAGACTAGTCCTACAATTACTTATTTTTTTTCATTCTGACTTCCTAATTCAGATCACATGGATTTACGTTTTTCATTTTTAGAGAAACAAATTTTTTCTGTTACCATTAATTGTGATCTGATAAACTTCATCTAAATAGTACTGTTTTTTTTTTTTTTTTTAAATAAAATGTCTCGAAACCATTCATATTTATTTATTATTAGTATTAATATTTTTTTTAAAAGGCAGAGAAAAACAAGCTAATAACTAAGTATTTAAGTGATTAAAAGAAGATAATCAGTATTCCCATAAATCATGATGAACTTAAAAGATCTGTTACTGTAAGGAAATTTTCTTTGGCAAAAAGAAGTTGTCAAAAAATTGTATTTCTTGCTAAAAGTTACAAAAATCCTGCAATAGACCAGAAAAATAATCAATCTTTAGAATTGGAGGTATACTGTAAATAGGTTAAAAGCAAATAATGCTAACAATTTTTATAAAAGTTTTCAATATAATGTATACATTAAACTGAATCAGATGATAAATTTATCCATAAATATTTTTTTTTTCTTGCAAATTATTTCCTAGATTTTTGTTGAGAATTTCTTGGAAAATCAGTGTGTCAGAGAATTTGGAGTTAGCGTCCTAATAATTCTTGAAACATATAATTTCTAGTTTTCAAATTCAGACATTTGCTTTTAAATATGATTATACTGAGACATTTTTAATTTTATTGAATAATCTGCAGTAATATTTTTCAAGTTAACACAATTTAAAAATTAGTTTTAGCATGCTTCAAATAAATATTGATGTAGAGGTTGCCTCATAGTTTAATGGTAAGATTAAAATAATGCTATACTGTATTGAAATTAAAACTCTACAGAATTCTGTAAAAAAATTATAATCAAAATTAAAACATTATTTTATGATATAAGTGAATTTCTTGTTAATATAATGTATGCACCATACTAGCGACCTTGGGCATACATAATTTGACTTTGGGAATTGACAGTCTAAGTTTGTGAGGATACCTAAGATTTAGCTTTTATTATAACTAAGCTTTCATGTTAATAGTACTATGCCTTTTAAACAATTTTGTTTTGTTTAAGATGATAAACTGTTTATTTTTAACTTTAAGTATATGTGTTTTTAAATAAAAATATGAATGCTTATATATTTTTAATTTGTGCCTTTACTTTTGTAAACTGTGAACTTTTTAAAATTTTAAATAGATTCTAACTATACTTATTTTACTCTGATGTTTTTATGATTCAGCCTCATCTTAATTTTTAAGAAAAGAATTAAGCTAAAATCTTGTGATTATTTCACGTTCTTATTATATATTATTAAGAATGTAATTCTCCTTTTACACATCTCCAAATTTAACAACCAAAACTTATTTTTAAATAATCTAAAAACAGTTGCAATTGCAAATATCTGAAAATCCGTTTATTAAACAAACAGTGAGAGAACCCATCCTTCTTTGAACAGCTAGACTGTTTCAAAGAAATAAAAAAAATTTAAAGCTATAATTGCACTTTGTATTTATTTTTAAATTAATGTTAAATTATTAAAATTAAATAAACAGCTGTTTGTTGAGAAATTAAAGTATAAAATTTCTCTTAATTTTAGAACTGCTGCAACTTTTTTATAACTCCCCAATATAAAATGCAATTTTTGCTTCTTAGAACAAAAAGAATTTCTAAATTGCCCATTCCCTAAGCAATTATTGAAAATTAATGTTAATTTTTCACACATTTTAATCAGAAATCTGATTAATAACTTATTAATTTTTTTATTGTTGTTTATTTGCTTTTTTTTTTTTTTTTTTTTTTTTTTTTTGCTTAATTTTTTTAATTTTCTGTGCTTGTGATCTTGTGAAGAAAATATATTGCTACAGAGACATCATTACACAATGATCTAATTGTGATTTTAAAAGCATTCCAAATTTACTCATTGCTGTTTTTTTTTTTTTTTTTTTTTTTTTAATGAAAAATTTCTTATTTATGTTAATTTTAGTATCAAACTAAATATTTTAAATTTTCTTAAAACACTAAATTAATATTGCTTTGAAAAGATGATATAGAGATCTTGGGCTTTCTCAATTTTGTTATTAATTAATTTTTTTATTATTATTCTCTTGCTTGCAATCCGCAGTTTGTGCATTTTTCCAAAGTTAAGCAGAGTTATTTATTTAAACATTATTAAATTAGTATATTTTAGAAATATGGACTTTTAGATCCTGTTTTTTTTTTTTTTTTTTTTTAACTATTATTTTTAAATCACCTTTATTCTTCATTTAATCAGTAGAAATATCAATTATGTAAGCCAGCATCAATTACTATTTTATATTTGAACTTTTTTATGCATCAGTTTTTGTTAAATGCTCAAAAAAATTTCTTTAGTGGTTCTTTGTTGCAAAATCATGCTTTAATATTTTAATTGTTTACTTTTATAAATAAAATTTAAATGATGAGTACTTTGAAATTTAATTTTTAATGGCATAAGTTTTTAAATAATATAAAAAGGGGCATATACTTAAGCATTTAATAAATTTCTGAATTTTTCTTTTTGTGTTCTATTTTGTCCAATATAAAAACAATTTTTTATTTTTTCAAGTTTTACACTTTCTTAACTGAAGTTAAGTTGTCTTCATTTTAAAAGTTTAAGGATAGAGAAAAAAAATTAAGTAATAAATACATGGAACAAAATGGTTATTTTCAGGAGGAAAATGTAAATGATCATAAATTCATCTTCTCAAATCATTGGTTAGAGAATGTGGCTTTGAAAAATTTATTAATTCCTACCCTGCTCTAAAATTTGTCACAGACATTTGATTTACTTTGCATCCAATACCTCTATTCTAAAACATTTTTTTTATTCTAAATAGGCTCTAAAATAATTCCACAATAAAAATTTCCAACATGCTTTTAAAAAAAGAAAAGAAATGTTTACAAAATTGTGCTACCCTTGTTCTAAAAATTAATTTTTTATACAAGTAATTACTTCATTTAAAATTACAATTTCAAGTAAAAATAAAATTATTGTATTAATGGCTCTAATTATCACTGTAAACTTCCATTAGCCTGCAAAATACTTCATACGTAAATAAAATCCCTGATCAAAATGCACAATCACATCATGGAGTAACTTCAGATGATCTTGACGTTTTCCTCAATACATTTGAATAAAACATAGTATGTTTTTTGGCACAGTATGCTAATTAAAATCTGATTTTCATTTTTGAAAAAGAATTATTTACTAATACAAAATAAAGCAATAGGATGTTTTGGAGAAAAAGAAAATTCTTAGGATTATCTTAAGAAAGTAATATTACTTAGGGGAGAGTCGGCTAGCCCCGCCCACTTAAGGAGTATTGCTTTTATTTCTGTATAATATTGAGTAATAATCAATTTTTGTATGTTTCTATTGTTTTATCATCTAATTAAATAATTCAAAAAGAATAAACCAATAAAAGAATAGTTTAACTTTAAAAAATAGAAATTTAAAAAATTTGACTGCTGTATTCAACGTATTTTTTAAAACTATTGTTTAACATGTTACCAGCTGCATAAATACTTGAAATGTTGAAAATAATCTTTTTTTAATATAACAATTAATGTCCGATGGCCCATTGACTTGAAAAAATATTCTATACATATGAAATTGACAGTGGGCGGCAGGGGCGGATTAAGCGTACGCGGGGCCCTAGGCCATTCAAATTTTTGGGGCCCTTAGATTAAATATTTTTTTCGTATATTTTTTATTTATTCAAATAGAAAAGTATTTATATATCTTTTCATTTAAGAAATCCTATTTAAAATAAATAATGTCCTAGACCTCTTAAACAGTGACAATTTCAATACATAAAATTTGATTGAAAGTGACCAGTTATATGAGTTTTTTCTAGAGTATATAAAACAATAAACAAACACTTACCTTTTAGTAAAATATTTTGTAATTATTTATTGATCAAATAGAATTACAGACACTAAATAACTATAAAACACTAAAAAAATTATGAGACATTTCAGTTGAGGCACTAAATAACTTCTTTTTCATTTAAAACGTCTCAATAATGTCAACAACATTTAATTCTTTGCTTCTTGTTTAAACAAGTCTCAGCTCGCTATAGTACTGCTTTCAATTTTTTCGCGCGCAAATCAAAAGGACAAATTTGAACTTAAAAAACATTGATAAATATTATAATACATAAACTATAATAATACTTATAAATAATAACTAAAATAAGTAATGAATAAATATGTAAAAAATTATGTAATAATTATGTAAAAAAATTATCGTATTTTATTAATACATATTTGAAACTGAATTTTTTTTTTAAATCATTGTTTTTCTTAATTTTTTAAAATTTATTTTCAAAAAAATTTTTCAAGGGGGCCCCAGGCCATGGCCCAAGGGGTAATCCGGCACTGGTGGGCAAGGGTACCCGACACTCCCCTAATAATAAAATATAATAAAGTAAGGAAACTTTTGTACAAATATAGTTAATTTTTTATGAATTCAGATGATCAATTACTTTAGATGATCTTGAAGTTTTCCTCAATAAATTTGAATAAAACTTAGTATGTTTTTTAGCATAGTATGCTAATTATAATCTGATTTTCATTTTTGAAAAAATAATTATTTAATACAAAATAAAGCAATAGGATGTTTTGGAGAAAAAGAAAATTCTTAGGATTATCTTAAGAAAGTAATATTACTTAATGATAAAATATAATAAAGTAAGGAAGCTTTTGTACAAATATAGTTAATTTTTTATGAATACCTTAAAAGACTGCTTACAATGTATGTTTCGAATAGCAATAGCAGCGTCTTTTTTGGAACTGAGATGTACAGCTTGAAATGTTAACAAGTGAAAATAAAAAAATTGGGTTTAGTAATTAACCTAGGGTAAAATCAAATAATTTTTGAAATATATAGAGAGGCAAATTAGCGATTTATTTTTTGAATGAAAATATATTCACCTTGAAGTAGTACACAATATTTAAAAATTTTAATAAAACATAAATAAAAATAAATTCTTAAAGAAAGTGTTTTTCAAAAGAAATAAACAAATCAATAAATAACTTTGATCGAGCTGAGTTTTGAATAATAAATGTGCGATATTATTAGTATATGTAAGGTTTTTGCAAACTATAAATATTCTCTCATCTGCAATTTTTTTTTCTATAATTTAAAAAAAATTTCAATTAAAAAAAAAATCCATGACTAACAAATTGAAGTTTGCTTTAATTGAAGAAATTATTTTATTTTGTTTTATTAAACAGATTAGTAAAAGTCACTTCATTTCACTTTAGCTATACTATACTGTCTTTCCCTAGCTGTGATTAAAAGAGTAATTTTAACTTCATAGAAGCTTTTCCTCATAGATTTGCACGAAATTACACCCTAATATTTTCCGTCCCTGCATCTTAGTTCTACCATAAAATGTTTCTAATTATTCTACAAAAGCTGTTACAAAACAAGCCTTTTGTCTACAAACTGCACTAAGTGTGCTCTATAAAAAAACTAATAAATCACAATTCTAGTTAGATTCTGTAAGCATAAACAAAATCAAAGATTAGAAAATGACTTTCCTTTCTGTTGAAGGTATGAAATATATATATTTTTTATTTTCATTTTACTTTAAGCATATAGATTTAACCAAAAAATCAAGATTTAAAAATGAAATGAATATACTGGCATATTATACAGAACTATTATTTTGAAAGATTGATGAAAATAAATTCCTTGAATGACAGCTTTTAAAAATCTTACCGACAATTGCCTCGAAAAATGATATCGGATGCATTATAAATTATTTAAAGGTAAAAGTTATAGTTTTGGGGACATATTACTATTTATTGTATTTTGTAGCAGTATTTCTACTTTTTGTTATAGTGTTCAATAAAGAAAAACTGTTTTTAATTACATTGTGATGTATGAACTATTATATTACAAAATAATTGCTTTTTTATTTTTAGTACAAAATTCGCTTTCTTCACTTGCTGAGCTTTTATATGAAGTTCTCTTTTATGTGAATGCTGTATGTATTGTAATTTATGAATATATTTTAGCTAACTACTACATTAAAAAAAATATTAGTATTGAATAAAACAATGGAATTGACAAACTACGTCTGATTTATTTCCGACTTATTTTACTATATCGCTCATTGGCTGCACAACTCAAAAAATCATGTTTTGAGATAAGTGAGTTTAAAGTTTTCATTGCTGAGGAAAATGCATAAGAAATACTTTAGTGTGCTTAAACGAAGATTACCTTCAAGTTGAATTATGAGTTGTGCTAGTATTGCTGCTGAAAAAATGTGTATTTTCATAATTACACCTGTTCTTAGTCTAAAAAGCGTGTTTTTTTAGTTGTGCCACTATTGCAGCCCATGAGCGATATCTGTTCTTTAAATAAAATATATGCTAATTTGTTCTGAAAATTGAGCTTCCAACTTTAAAATGTAAATTACAATCGAGGTATCTTGTAAAACCTTTTAAGTAGAAGGCATAAATTTTAGTTTATATTTTTAAACAAATGGTTCGTTAAAAAGCGGTTTTTAGAATAGTTTTCTAACTTTAAGGTAGAACTTGTTGATAAACTTCGACTGAAAATTCTTTCAGAGTCACGAAATTTTCTACAGAAATAGCTAGTAAGTCAGGAAAAAATTGTATCTAGCATTAATGTTGTATGAGTAAATAAATAGAATTTATGAATTTTCTAACTTCTATCCTATAACTAATATTTTGGAACCAGAATTAATCTTCAAATATGTGCTTGATTGTAATGCAATCAGTATTCTTGAAAATAGACTGTTGTGGTGCGTACTCAATTTTGAAAGCCATTTAAAAAAATTTGCGAAAGCATTGCAATTACCCATGATTAATTAGAGAAAATTGCAGACGACTTTTTGTAGATTTAAAAAATGTGTAGAAATGTTTTTGAATTAAACAGATGATTCTGTGTTTTTAAAAAAGTTTTGTACTTTTCAAATAACTTGGCAACTCATGATGGTAAATAATGGGTTAATTTCACAACGCTGGCTGACTGAGCTTTTGAAGTGGTCACCGAATTCCTTCAACTGTTGAAAAGTTAACAATCGTTTGAAGGTAGACATTTTGAACGATCTAGTTCATAGTTTTTCTAGTGATGTCATTATTCTTTATTTAATAATAATTCTTTTAACAATATTTTAAATAATTTTATCTGAAAAATGAACTTCAGTAATAGTAGTTATAATGTTAAAGAACGATGAAGTACGATTTTTAAGAACTTCCTTGCTGAATCTGGTTTCCTCTTGCTTAATGTGCACTAATCAAATTCTCAATTTTTAAAATGAATATTTATAATTGATTTTTTTTGTTTTTTGAAAAAGTTACAATAAAAATTACATTCGGTGTAGCGTTTGAAAATATTCTGTATTAAAATGAAAAGTTTGTTTTAGAAACATTTTTATTCAACACAAAATCGTTTGCCTATAACAAAAAGAGAGTCAAAAACTCCAATTTAGGGAACTCGCCCAATCCTAACTTGTTTTCAATTTTATTTTCAGTCTTAGAGAGGGGAGAAAAATGAAACGTAAGAAAAATTTTGTTATGTGCTTTAACTTTTATTAAATGCTTTCGCTTCTTTTATGCAATTAGCGAAGAAAGTAAACACAGGATAACTTCCATATCTGAGTAAAAGATGTAAAGAAAGGGATTGTATAATTGGGTTAAAATTGAAGAAGTTAACGAGTCCGTGAGTATGAAAAATTATGTTTCAAGAAATTTCATTTAAAGTTGACTTACGAGTATTTCATACACTTGTGAGCGTCAATGCAAAATATTTGCTTTATGTATGTACATTCCGCAGCCTATACTTATGCTGAAATACATTCAAATGTGCTTAATTATAACTTATGTAAAAATTATTTTTTTAGTATTTAGGGGCTCTGGTGCTTTTCAATCTATTTGTTGGCAAGTTTTTTGGAAATTTCTAAATGTACAACGCGAGAAAAATAAACGTAATTTCTACATCATATTATGCAGTCTTAATGGCTTAAAGAATACACCTTAAATGTACTAATAGAAACAATATTCTGAATAACGAAAGCGGACTTTCTTTGAATAAACATGTCTATTTTATTAACGTATTCTGAATTTTTTTCATACTCAAAATGGTAGCAGCAATCCGAAAAATATAATCCGAACAGTTGAAGCCGTAATGGCTTATGGGATAGAGCCCTCGCCTTCTAATGAGGTGACCCGATTTCGAATTCCAGCGATGGCTGGTCAATACGAACTCCGCACCCTGCTCGCATCGACCATAGTGCTGAAGTAAAATATTCTCAGTGGTGGAAAGATCTCTTGGCGTCATGCTAATCGTGAAAGGTTTTCCTCTCCATGTAACGCAAATGCAGGATAGTTCCATCCTCCTAATACTTCATCTAGGAATTACTTTGTCTTCTGGAATGGATTCAAAATTACGTAACTACGGAGTTAAACATTGATAGTCGTGAACTCAAAGTTGGGTCAGCTGTTTAACGAGGATTAGTGACGGTTCAACGAGATTTGACATATCTCTGTTTTCTAAAAATCAATATAGCTTTTCATTGTTTAATTTCATAAGAATTGAAAACTTTTGTTATCGTAATGTATGAAAAATTTTACATAATCTTAGTTAACGTATTTTTTTAAAGTCAAAATATAAATGAATAGTTCCTATACAATGAAATTCCTAATTTTAAGTTTTTACTTCTCAGCCGATTCCATTTACATTTTAGAACTCTTTCTTCCTTTTTTTTTAACTATCATAATACTGTAAATTTTGCAATTCAAACAATTTTCAATCATTATGCATCAAAAATAGGGTTCATTTATGCAGGGAAAGTACACTCTCAAATAAATCGATTGGCCCATGTCCGAGAGGTCGCGAGTGCGATCCCCTCGAGCCGAAAACTCCCCGTGTACAAAATGATAACTGTTGCACGCTAAATCTGTCAGGTTGTCATTCAGTTCAGGTCAAAATTACTATCTGCAGAGGGGTGGATGATGGTTGACTGTGTCCTCCCTGTAAAATGGTACGTGACGTATGCATGTTGCCTCCGAATCAGAGATGTTTCCCAGATTGTCACCAATAACCCATTATGCAGCTCTAAACTCAGTGGCGCGACAGCCCATAAAAGACCAAGGCCTACTATGCCCGTGTCAGTTTTCTTGACCTTTGGGCTGGGGTGCAAGAGCAGATGTTCCGGTCGGGTAGTCAGCCCAACGCAGAACCCCCAGTGTTTAGTTCTCAAGCATGCTTGGTACTCATTTTATCGACCCACTGAAGGAATGAAAGGCTGAATCAACCTTGCCCGTTCCGAGGATCGAACCAAGGACCTGTGGCATGACAGCGCGAAATCGGTTCAACTTATACTACAAATTTGGTACTACATGAAAAGGTGTTCAGTGGAACTGCGTTTCCATTTAAGATGAACTAAAATACTTTGTAATCAAATTCAAGAACACTAAATTATGTGGTTGAATTTGGCAACGTATCAAGATTGAAACAAACTTGAACGATAGTATGGTTCCGAAAATTTCCAGCAGAGTACATTAAGTCTTATTTCCTAACTTAAAATATTGACATCAATGTTGAATGATTGTTCTCATTTAAAATTATGGAGAAAGTGATAAATTAGTTATCTAGTTTAAATATTAGTAAAACGTTTTTATAAATACGTATTTTGTACTAACGTTCGGCAACGGGCCTTCTCATTGTGTGCATGTATGGACCCGCTAAGATTTGTACTAATCAGATTCGAAAAATTAATTGGGTTTGAACCTTGTTTCTTTACTAAACTAAGGTTATAAGTAGTTGCCATGCATCACTACAAACCACTGTTTTATTTTATATTTTATTTATTTATTTTGCACCACTTTTATTTATTTATTTATTTTGCTCTACTCATTACACTTAAAAAAAAAAAAAAAAACACTACGGAAAAAAAAGTAGCGGCTACATAGTTTCGTTATTTTTAAAGCACTACTTAGTTACTGTAATTTTTATCACAAAAAAATCATTTTTCATGAACGGTCAGTTTTGGTCACTAATCGCCTTTCACTCAAAATATCTAGTAAGAGCCGTGGTGGCTTAGGGGAAAACACGTTCGCCTCCCTTTAAGGAGTTTCTGGTTCGAATCCCAGCGATAGCTGGTCGATACGAATTCCGCACCGACCAAACACTGTACAAATTGGATTCTCAAATTTCACGAAATTCACTACGTTTCTGAAGGAACCGTTTCTTGGTATGTGCTTCTAGCGAACGTTTCGTCAAAGTAATGAAATAATTATCGTCCCTTCTCGGAGAAACGAATTTCATCAATAGTAATGAAATATTTCATCCTTCTATAATTTTCCGAAAAAAATGGAAGTAAAAAAATCTTGTATCGAATAATATCTCTAACTTTTCTAATAATCACTTTATCGTAGGCACCATATAGGTGGGATCACCTTAATAACAAATAGAACAGAGAGATAAATTAGACCCATGCTTGAAGTGCGATTCGAAACTGGGATTTTCCTGACACGAGACCATCTGTTTGACCACCATACAGCTGGTCGACATATTTCGGCTCTTTGTTTACGATCGTCTAGTCTTCATCTTCTGTTCGTCATTCTTATTAACAATCTCCCAAAATGCACTACCAAAATGATGAGGTTTCAAGTTGAGGATACATTTTCATCATAGATTTAAGAGTTCCCATTTCGTCTCAATCACGTGATTTTATGACTAAATAATTCTCAAAATTAACGAAATGTAGTTCAAGGATTGCTAAATCGTCAAAAGTGAGAGTTTTATTTCTGAGAGTGCAGTGCTGAAGTAAAATATCCTCAGTGGTAGACGGATCATGGGTTAGTGTCCCCTTGCTGTCAGACTAGCCATGAGAGGTGTTCGTGGTTCTCTTCTCCATGTAACGAAAAAGCGGGCTAGTCCCATCAAAAAGTCATCCACGAAGGCAACTTTCTCTCAATACTTCATCCATTAGTTTCCTTGTCTTCTGGATTAGGTTCAAAATTACAAGGCTATGGAGTTGAACATTGGTAGTCATAAACTCGAAACTGGGGTGGCTGTTCAACGATGGTTATAAAATTTCTAGAAACTATGGAATGATGGAGACATTTACTTTTTCCTCTGAATTCAGTACTATTAATTTGTAAAATACACTGATTTACTTATCAGATGCAAAAAAAATTAAGTTCCTTTATTGTATTTAATGAATAAGTATGCCCCTTACGCACACATACAAAACCAATTTTTTATTCTAGTCTTCATATAAAAGATAACGTTTCAATACTACTGGTAAGTATAAAGCATCAACAGACTTGATTAATTTTGGCCCCCAACCTAAATAGTTTCTTAAAGCAATACGAGCACAATGCATCAGGGGTAATGGAGTTAGAGCTCTTTGCAGAAGCACAAGCTTGTGCCTTTTACTCATCAATAATGAATTGTCTATTAAACTCACACAAAACGCCTCAGCTGCTGATGCCACAAGTTCCAAAAGTTCGTCGTTATGTCTGGAATCAATGTGATGTATGCCTAGCAGGATGCCCAGTGGGTGCTGTCTTTGTCCCATCAAAACGACACGGGCTCCATACCTGAGAAGCATGCGTACAATGTTGATGTTGTGATTCGTGACTGAAACGAGATATTCACCCAAAGGAGGTTTCAGGACTGTTCTTCCATTTAGAGTCAAAATGGCATTTGGATCAGCACCATTTTCTAAAAGAAATCGAACAACTGCCACCTAAAAGAAAATTTTTACAATAAATTTAATTGTTTATAAAAGAGTATAAAATGATAATATACAATAAATGTTTTAAAAGACCAGTATAATGACTACTGATTAAACCTTTCTGGAACAGCAAATTTTGATGGAAAATTTTAATCAGACAGGACAACAATAAGTAGACTATACATTCTAAGTAAAGTGAGATGCTTTTGATCATTGTTGTTTAAAGCATAGTGGTTGCTAAACGTTTAAGATCAATTAATTTTACGTTCCTAGCAGTTTGTAACATTTATTAAATTAGTATTGTCAGACTAATTACACTGCTCCAGAAAGACTTAAATTGAGTTTTTCAGAGACGAAATTCATCAAATATGAGAATGCATAAGCATATGATATACGTAGAATACATAAAGCTTATTTACTTACTTTGCTTTCGCCCAACTCAGTTAGAGCCACGTGAAGGCATGAACCAACTACTGCTGATCCTTGGTTTATATCTGTTCCCAGCTCAATCAAATATTTCATCATGCTAAAGTCACTTTTTAACAAGGCAAAGAAGAATGGTGGAGGCTTCGTGTAGTAAGGTGGCAATTTCACTTGCGCACCATTGGCGACCAGTAATTCTACAATTTTTATGTTACCGCTTAAAACGGCACAATGTAAAGGAGTTCTTTGCTCTTCGTCTGTTACAGCATTAACATCAGCTCCATGAACAATCAGCACTTTTGCACATTCTAATCCTCCGGGATTTCGGCAAGCCTTTGTTTAAAATTGAATGATCATTAGTTTACTTCGTTTGTCGTAGAAAATTTAAGTATTTTATTTAGTAAAAATAAACATAATATTATTAAAATCATAGAAAGAGTGCATTTTAATCCTTAACAATAATTTCATCTCGGGTTCAATGGGATTTAATATTTGCTCCAGAAAAGTCTTTGCTAGAATATACATTTGGAATACTAAGATTGGGATGCCTAGATTTTGCCCAATGCACAAAAATAGGTTTAGACAATTACCTATAGGCTCTGCCTAGACTGAACGTAGTAAATCTATATTGGCTGAGTAATTGATGTAAATTATGAGCTGAATCGAATAATTCTACATACAGCCACGGTCTTTCTGGGAAAAGAATTGATTGAAAACGTCTCCTACCTTCTCCGTATTCAGCGAATATTCGTAAATTGTCCTCTGACAGCCAGAGTTATATTGCCATTAGGCTATAGGCCCGATAGTAAAAATCCTTCTGCAGATTATTACAACATCTGCAGATTTTCATCCAAGTTTTCTTTTTATTTTTAACAAGCAACACAAATAAATAGAGGGGAAGGGGTTGCTGAGACCTTCTGTAAAGTTGAGACTACATTTTTTAACTGAATTGAGAGAACATCTTAAAGAACAAAAAAGTAAAGAAATATTTTTTCTGTTATATCATTACGAGCTTAACTGTAGAAGGATTGATTACAACTTTTAAGTACCATTGCATAAAATTGCAATTATTATTTATTTGACAGCTTTAGATTTATGAAAATAGTGTTGCAGATTCATTTGGTAAATTCTGCTACCGCGGCTCTATGATATGTATACATTAATTTATAATCTATTTATAATCTATTTATAATTATAATATTTAATATACATTAATTTATAATCCATTACCTTCATAAGCAGTGTTATTCCTTGTCTGTCTCTTGCATTGGGATTCGCTCCATATTGCAACAACAATTCAACAGCTTTGACATCTGTAGGGTCTATAAAATTAATTTCAAATCCTGAATAATACTCCGCATTTGGATTAGCTCCATGCTTCAATAAAAGTTCAGCAGCTTTGAGATAGCCATTTTTCAACGCTAAACGCAGTGGTTCTTCTGCTGGACTTGCTCTTGGTGGATAGCAGTATCCGATATCCCCGGGTAAAAGCTAAAAAATGAATAAATTTTGTTCAATTGACTTTATATTTATTTAAAAGTGTCTTTTTTATTGATAGCGTGAAAAAGTACCTAAAATCGAATTCCCTATGTGGCAGAGTAAAGCAAATATTTTTGTTTCTGTATACATACGTGTTAAAAATTGAAATTATACATACAATATGGATAAAAAAAATTATCAAATAACCATAACATTTATGACCAATATAATATGTCTCTCTTCCAATATAATATGACCAATATAATATGTCTTCACTGCTTGTTGATCTATTATTGCAAATCCTCAATCATGTTTCTAATTGCATCACTTAATAGTCGTAGTTGAACAGTATCTGAACATTACAGACGATGAAAAAACTCCTGAGTCAAAAATACAGATACTGTCATTCAGGAAAATGTTCAATTCTATAAAATTTTCAGAAAAGCGCAATTGTCCAAAATGCCTTGTGTATGAATTTAATTTTTAATGAATAATTTCCCAAGATCCCATTCCTTACTAAAAACACTCCCAAAGATAGGGTCTGATATGTGATACTGGTTTCCGGTGTATTATTTATATTAGTGAGCACATTTCCTCATAAGAAAAACGTATACTTGATTTTAAACTCCAAATTAAATTTAAATTAGTTTTTGAATAGAAAAAATTAAAACATTCCCTCAAGCATTGCGACAACTTTTAAGAAAAATTCATTTTAAGTAAAGCTTCATAGATAAAACGAAATACGCCCTGTCAAAAGGTTATAGGCCCCCCATCACGAGTTGGCATGCGCAAAGTGAAAGTAAAGCCAACCGGAAAAGTTTATTTCCGGTTCAAAAAGAAGAAGCCAAGTACAAAATTGAGTACAAAGAGAAGAAGCTAAGAAAATCAAAGCGAAAGAGAAACGGAGATTTTGGGAGAAATGAATATAGACATTTTATTTACTTTATCTTATTTTATAACAATCGTTGAACAGCCGTCCCAATTTTTTGAGGTTACAACTACAATATTAAACTCCGTAGCCTTGTAATTTTGAATCCAATCCAAAAGACAAGGGAACTTCAGGATCAATTATTGGAAGAAAGTTTGCCTTTGTGGAGAACTTTTTGATGGAACTAACCCGCATTTGCGTTACAGAGAGCCACGAAAACCTCTTATGGTTTGCTTGGAGGCAAGGGAACTCTAGCTCACGATCCGTCTACCACTGAGTACATCTTACGTCAGCACGGTAGTCGGTGCGAGCCAGATGTAGAATTCGTATCAACCAGCCATCGCTGGGATTCGAACTCGGTTCACCTCATTGAGAGGCGAACTCTATATCGATAGATTATTTAGTTTATTCTAAAAAAGAAATGAACTGATTTAAAGAACTTTCTATCGTAGTGAACCAAATAATCAGAATGCTACTTCAGTTTGGAATTCTCGCCAAAAGAAATACGTTCTTATTACACGCGCTTCAACTTTTCCCAACTTTGAAAAAATTAATCTTCCTCCAAGCTTTTGCACCAACCCCCCAACGTGGCTAAATAATACTCACTTTTGTGAAGTTCACCCGTGCATTGTAGCTGAGCAAGATTCTGATAACGTTACAAAAACCTATCTGAGCAGCATTGTGCATGGGAGTGTAACCTTTTTCGTCCATCAGGGATGGGTTGGCTCCTCGGACTAACAACAATGTCATAGCATCCACGTGCCTATGATAAACTGCGAACTGCAGTAGCCTGCGTCCATGATCAAGTGGCTCATTTACGTCCACTCCTTCACTGAGCAACATACGTATCTCGTCAAGAGATGCGTATGTGCATATACAGTCTGCTATTTGACGGAGAATAGGGTCCTCTGGAATACAGGTTTCGTCTTCTTCCGCTACATAAAAATCCAATCAACAAAATGAATTATTAAGTAATGTCTTTGAATAACGATTCATTTTAGTCATTCTATACAATTACTAGGTATTCTATAGAATGCAGGATTTTATATATTGATGGTGTGTACAGCGCGCAGGAAAAAAATGAATCACCCTGAATGACTTTCGATCTAAATATTGAATCTTCGAATTCTAGACACAAGAACATACTTTCTCTAAATAAATATGCCTTTTTAACAATGGATTCGGATTTCTGACCTCCAAAATATAGGAGAGGTTAAAGGCTCGTACATAAAATCATACTTACAAGAAAAAATTACTTTATTTGTTCAACAGTATTTTTAAATTATATGCATAGTATAGAAAGAATATTATTGAAACAAACTAAACAAATTAAGTTAATCAAAATTCTCTTAATTCTCCAAATTGCAAGGAACATTTTAGAATATTTGATAATAAATAAAATATATTGTCTAAAATTTTATTTTTGATAAAAACCTATCTTATTTATTTATTACAATTACGGGTTCAAACATTTAATTTATCTTATATAAATTTGAAGCAATAAACATAAGTTACAAGCATATGTTCCCGCCCATATATGGAATCCTGCATTCTACAGAATAGCTAGTCATTTTATAGAATGCCTAAAGTATAAAACGATAAATATTTCACATATATCCAATGGCAAGTTGAAGGGCTAATAAAAAAAAACCTAGAGGCATTATATACAATGACTAGACAAAGTATATATAATTCTCATATTTTATACTTTGCGTAAGAAACAGTTGTCATTCTATTAAATGCATAATGGCAAAATTACATTTCAATATAAACGGTAACATACATGATCCACTTTCTGAATTTTCATTTTAAATTACGGTGAAATCAGCTTGAAGCAGTTTCTCTATCCAATTAACCGTAGAGATTACGATAAGGAACATATTTTTACGGGTTAGAAACCGTTTTCAACTAGTAAGGTTTGAAACTTTGAATACAAAACTATACGGTTTTGTAACTATTTATAATTAGCCAGGTTGATGATTTAGCTGGACATTGGAGTTAGATCATGTTAGGCTTTTCGTTTGGTAATGGACATTGGAGTTAAGTTGTGATTGAGTTGTGTTTTGCAAAGTGAACGGTGGAATGTGGCTTAATTATTTTATCTAATGGTTATTTGATAGGAAGAGAAGGGAAATACTGGACTTTTGTGTTAAGCAGCTCTGTGATGCTGACCTCTATGCATGAATGAGAGTTCCATCATTTCAACAGTCTTTATAATATTAAATAGGCATTTGTATTTGGGCAATTACTTCTTGGCACTACAGTCCAGAACAGGGGAAAGACGTCCCAACGTATTGTTTCATTGGAGTCTATCAGATCCATGTTGTTTTTAATAATTCAAGTTAAATGTTTTAGAATGACTAAAGTGTTTTAAAATTTGTTTATTTTTATTCAAATAAAGATAAGCTAATTTTAACTAAATGGAACTTATACGAATCTAATTTATTGCTGAATTTAGTTTTTTTTAATTAAAGCAATTAATGGTTTTAGCATAAAATAATTTTAAAAAATTTTTAAAAAATGCAAAAATGTTTTTTTTTTTTTTCAGTTTTGCATTTTTTTTTTTTTTTTAAAAAAGGGAAAAAACTAGACTTGGTAAATTGTTAAAAGAAAGAATAGAAAAGAAACGTTTTTGATAAAAAAAGAAAAAGGAAAGTTTAAAAAGTTTCTTTAAAACTACGTGTTCCTCACTATATATTAAAAATAAGTTACTGTCTTCGTAATCGCTGTTTTAAGGAATTTTCACCGAACGAGATTCTATTTTCATAACTCAAAAACTATTCGATGAAATATTATAAAATTTTGCATATTTATAAAGAACAAAAAATGAGATACTTCCGAGGTTAGAGGCAAATCAGCTAACTCAAAATGTTATGAAATTTTACAGTTATAACCAATAACAATAACAGCCAATAAATATTTAAGAAAATCCCATTCAAAAAATTTATGTTTTAGATACTAAATCTTTAGTTTTTATGCATATTTAGTTCAGTTTACTCCTTAATTACGTGAAATACACACAAAATATAAAACCAAACGCAATCTATAAAATGAAACGTTTTATTACACTATTTTCAGCGCCGAGTGTTTGTAAACTGATTTGACATGTATCAGCAAGCATTGCATAAAAAAAATATTTAAAAAATAAAAAAAATCAACAAAGTTAAGACACTTTTTGAAACAGTATACATAAACAAAATTATATTTAAAATTGGTAAGCAACAATTTTAATAAAGTATACTCTACTAAGTATAACAAAGGTTAATCTTATTTCAAAAGGAGGATAAAATGTACTTATTTTTAATTTCAGAATTACCTTGTTTACATCTGAAAGTTTGAAGTTCCTTATACAATTCTATGAATGAGCACTGAGCTTTTCAATAGTTCAGGGAAAAATGTAATTTTTTTTAACTAGCAAATAAATTTCAATATTTTCAGTGTTGTATGTATAAAAAAGTCATATTATATTGTAAATAAATTTCAATATCGTGATCAAATGTTTAAGTACTTAATTTTTACGAATATTTTAAAATTTATGACTTTTCAAAATTCTTTTTGCATGACTCAAAAACTTCTTTTCATGAGCAAAATCACATGAAATTTATCACATGCTTACATGAAAAAGTTTAAAGAAAGTAAATCATTAGTTCATTCCATGTTAAATGAACAATATATTTCATAATTATAAAATAATTATGACGTAATGCTTGCAAGCATGTTTATACATATAAATATATAAGCAAAATAAACATTATTTATGCCACTAACTTTCTGTCTCAAATAAAATTATAGTGAAAAAAATTAAATTATAACCAACTTATCTAAGGTAAGGTATCGGCCATATATATCGCTTTCCAGAACGTTCTGCGTTGCTTAAAAAGTCTTAAAATTTTACTTGATTTATAAATAAAATATCTCGCAACATATCTGGAAAATTTAAATTCGGAAAATGCTACAGGCATTTTTGTTTACATTCTTACGCTTTCTACGATATCTCTAAACATTACACTAAGTGCTCGCCTTATTAAGAATCATTTATTCGAATTTCGATTTATAGACGGCTAAAACAGCACTGTGAATAATGTATAATAAATAATAGGTATTTTACTTACCCATATTATTCAAGCTATTAGTATATGACTGTTTCTAGCATAAGCGGTGATGTCTTCTAGAAGATCCTAAGTGATGTTCTCTGTCTCTTATTTACGTCTAAATTTAGACGCTTTGAAAACACGGGTAAATCTCATTCTTTTGGAATATAGCCACACAGTTGCCCGCATAAAACGTGTCTTAATGTTTTTGCATAATCTATTCAGCATTTACCGTTGAAGTTGAAAGTTTTTGTGTATCAGAGATCGCAACCGCGGGTGCATTTTGAATTACTTGAATTGAATGTAACACTTTTTAAACTGTGGATTTGAACTCGAAAATGGCTTGTCTTTAATCAGGTAAACTAACAAAATTTATATGGAAATAGTTTTATAAAACAATGGCAACCACCCATTCCGATGTTTCAATTATCTATAAAAAAAATTTAAAAACATTGTTGGTTGTAAACACAAAGATTTTATGATGAAAAGAGCTCTAGGTTTGAAAATTTCTACAAAAGAATAATATTGAAAAAGTAGCTTAATCAAAGGTATCTACAACATTTATTGAACATAAATTTGTAAACCATTTGTTTTTGAAATTTTTCTTTCATTTTTCTCTTCTTTTCTTCCCTCTTCTTTGTTTTTTATTTTTTCTCTTTTTGACATTATCGAAACGAAATTCATTTGAATTTTTAAAATAATTGTCATTTCATTATTAATCCTTTTTTTTATTATTATTATTATTATTTTTCCTGGTGTTTCAACTTTTTATGCTAGCACTGTAATTTCAGTAAGAGAGAAAATGCAGTATTTCTCACAATTAATTAATGACAAATGAGGGGAGAAAAGACAGGATAATTTATTTATCTCTCTTTCTCCGTTATTTCGCCTCAATCTTATTCATTACTTTCATTCTGTG
Organism: Parasteatoda lunata; assembly: GCA_949128135.1. NCBI lineage: Eukaryota > Metazoa > Arthropoda > Arachnida > Araneae > Theridiidae > Parasteatoda > Parasteatoda lunata. Next base: position 41,588,043 of record OX421970.1, on the reverse strand, counting down.
AATTCTTATTTAATTTTATATGCATTTAGGAGCTAAATTTCCTACTCATTGTCTTCCACTCGACAACCAAAGTAGCAGCTTATGATGTTCCTTTTAAACCCCTTCGCTTACTTATTTCGTTTAACCATTTAGAATTTAATTTCTTACCTTTATTTTAAATACATTAGGCAACCCGGTTTTCTGCTCACTGTTACTCGCCAACCCGAAAAATTGTTTGAACAGCTCTTTTCAGATCGCTTCGCTCACTTATTTCGCCTTTACTACAGCTCTTCTTAACTACTAACGCCTATTTGCATTTGTGCCAAAACTAGACGCAACGAAAACCAATGTAAATGAAACATGCATATTAAGAAAGTCCATATCCAAATACATATTTACAAGCTCGGCCTGGATAGGAAAATAATTGAATAGGTGCGAAAAAAGGGCCGCCCCATTTAATTATGACTTGAAATATGCGATGTTGCTTATCATTTACCAATACCTAGAGGACAGTAGTATCTATATTATGACATATTTCTATTAAGGTTGCATTCAACTCTGAAAAAGACTGAAACTGCCCTTTTCTTATCTATACAACCCTGCTAAGGATAGCCTCCCCACATTTTCTTAAAGTTAATTGAAGTTAAAAGAAAGAACAGGCCGTTCGTGACTAACACCCTGCTAGCCGAAAGCTAACTTTTTATTTATTTATTTTTATTTTTTATTAATTTTTTTTATTAAAGCACACTGTTTAGCGTGTTGTCTGTCCTAAAAAGAAAAATAAGTATGAATTTCTTTCTGGATTACATAAATAAATATTAACGAAAAGAGCCGGAACAAATCTCAATAATTCCAAACCATATTTAAAACCTTTCTTATTTTCAGACATAAGAGAACATACCTACAAAAATTATGTCGCTGCTAATAGACTCGTATCCAAAAGTTTAAGGAACAATCACATTTTTATGATTAACTCAATCAATCAAATGATGAATCAAAATTAGTGTAATTTTTTATGAAAATACGTCAAATTATTACAAAAACAATGATAACAAAAAAGTGATGACATGATCTTAAGGCCGTTCGCTCGCTCGATCGGAAGAAAAGTAACCCCCATGTTATTCTATGGACAGTTCAGTCCTACATAAAATCGTCAATTTTCAAGATAATAACGTTCTGTTTTTTGCAAACGTAAGAAAATAAACCGATCTTTATTAATGTGGTGGAGGATTAAATTAAAAATTTTTTTTTACTATTTTTTAAATTCAAAAAACTCATTCTAACTTCAAACAATTTTTATCCATAGTAGTTTTTCTCTCATCGAATTTTTTTCACCACATAAATTAAGATTAAATTCTTATCTTTCATTTAAAAAAAAAAAAAAAAGAACAGAAATATTTTGAAATTGGACGAAGAAAAATTGCACTAAAACATCACAAAATTTGAACTTTAAATCTAAGCTAACTGAGTTATTGTGCTGCCACCTACAATGAAGGCGTCTATTTACCTAATTATGCGAAGTGAAAAAAAAAAGCAACCCCTAGACTCCTCGGTAAGAGCTGGTAATTGATTAGTTTAAGGAATGGCGGTTCATTCGAAAGAAAGTAGCCAAAATTTAGGCTCTCCTTCCTGGAGGAGTAAGTAATTTTCCTTACTTTTAGAAATATCGAATGTTTTGCGAATTTTATTTTGAAAAACGCTTTACGTCTTTGATCTTTCCTCCGATTCTTAAAGTTCAGGAATGAAAGATAAGAGTTAATATTATGGGTATGCACTGAAATCTGGTATTATACTTTATTGTTATTACTATTTAGTCAGCAGTTAGTAACCCCACACCGAGCCTCGATAGCGAACTAGGTATCGCGTCCGTCTCCATAATCAACCCCCTTCCCCTGAATGAATGATTCTGTATTTCTTTCATTTAAAAAAAAGAAATCTACAAATCGGGAAATTTGCAAAAGTTTTTAATAAATTAATTTTGAGTTATCTGTAAAAAAATTTAAAAACTTTATCTGTAAAATTTTCTGTTTTACTCTCAATAAATTTTATTTAAATAGAGTTTACAAAATATACATTTGCCCGTGCATTAAAAACAGGTATGAAGCTTTATTTGGAATAAATTGATTCTGCGATTTCTGCAACTTCCAGGTTATTAGCAAAATACAACTTTTTTTATTTCAACAAATAGTAAATATTATTTTCTTCTGAAAAGTAAAAATATATACTGTTATCAATTTTTTATTATTCGCCATTTTTATAGCAAAATGGCAAACACACAAAATTCAGAAATTATGTAACAAAAGTCACTTATGGAGAATTTGATATGGAGTAAGACTCCCTTGACCCTAGACTGCAGGCCTCACACCAAGTTTTCAGGTTGTTTACGAAGTAGTTAGATAGGTCTCGAAACATTAGATATAACTCCATTAAAGCAGGTACATACATGCAGCGGCTCCCAATTTTTTACGGCTACAGAACCCTAAATGATCGAGCATTTTTCTTGGAACCCCAAATTAATAAAATAAGTATCTGTGGATAAACTAAACAAAAAATAAAGGATAATTATAATAATAAACAAGAAATTATTTTAGTTAATTTTTTAATGTGTAGAATGAAATTTATTCAGTCATCGTTTTATCAATAATAAACTTAAAATTATAAGTAGTAGGGAAGTGTCGGGTAGCCCCGCCCACTGTCAATTTCATATGTATAGAATATTTTTTTCAGGTCAATGGGCCATCGGACATTAATTGTTATATTAAAAAAAGATTATTTTCAAAGTTTCAAGTATTTATGCAGCTGGTAACATGGTAAACAATAGTTTTCAAAATATGTTGAATATAGTAGTCAATTTTTTTAAATTTATATTTTTTTAAGTTAAACTATTCTTTTTTTGGTTTATTTTTTTGCATTATTTAATTAGATGATAAAACAATAGAAACATACAAAAATATTGATTATTACTCAATATTATACAGAAATATAAGCAATACTCCTTAAGTGGGCGGGGCTACCCGACTCTCCTCTATATCAAACAGTAGAATTTCAAGGCCTGGAATAGCATCTAATCTAGTTCTGAATTTCGTTTTTGGTATATGCATGAGCTGAAAACGAATTAACTAAGCTGAATTTTAGTTTCTGAACTGTTATAAACGTTAAGAATGGTTATGAGAGAAACACTCTTTATTCCAGGATTTGATCATTTTATATTGAATTGAAAAGTTCAATAAGAAATAATAATGCATTTTTTCTATCAATGCAAATCTTCGCAATTTGTTCAATGCATTGTTATTGGAAGAAGGAAAAAAAATTTAAATTTTAATTCTTTTTTTTTTGTTTTTTTTTTTTTTGTTATTTCACTTGAATAATTTTTAAAATTAACTGAAATATCAAATAAATGATGGTTTGTTGTTTTGATATAAATTAATGACAGGTTTCAAAAATCCTTACAGTTTTAAAAAGTTTTAAATCTCGGAGCCCCACGTTTTCGTGGAAGGCCATTTGAGAGCCGCTGCGCATAGTAGACATGATCTACATCAGAAATGGTGAACCTGTGGGGGGAGGAGTTATCGACAATGCCAACTTTCATCTATCAAAAGTTACCTCAAGATTGAATCAAGTTAGTATGTCTTATATACTAGTGAATTTTAATTGTAATTTTGTTATGGTAGATACCCTACAGTACTCCCCCACCAGAATTTTATCTGCGATAGAATTCGATACATAGATACCACTAGTTGCTGTATTTGTGACAGACCGGGAGAGCTGGATTAAGGTCACCGGGTTATGAACATTAGTCATGAGAGCTGTATTAAGATCATGGTCGTAGTCGCTCCTGTGTTGCCTTTAACAGTCGAGTGTATGCAGGCCGACGTTTTGTTTTAATCGAGACTGAGTAGCAACAGCACGAGGAAGTGGATAATGTCGCAGTCACAATGAGCAAGTCAACTGTTCAATGTGGACCATCCATCGAAATAGGCGTTTCCAAATCAAAGTGAGCGTTACTGTCAAGGTAAGCGTGTTCACATCACGTCCGGGTCAGTTGTTGTCGACAATGTCAACCTTCATCTATGAAAAGGTACCTCGACATAGAGTCGAGTTAGCATGTCTTATATAGCCTTATACTAGTGAATTGTAATTGTAATTTTATAGTGGTAGATACCCTACAAACCTTTTCCGATTACTATGCTAATTCAAATTTCACTATTGATTTTTCGGGTTCGTAGTATATAGTTAAACGAGCTTTAAACCATTATTCTTTTGTTAACTTTAGAAAAACTTTAAACTTTAACATTAAATTATCGACATTAAACTTTACAATTAAATTATAAAACTATTCTGCTGTTTAGTTATTAATTTTCTTTAAATGGAAATCGAATGAACAATGTCTAAAAAATATTTCAGTTTATATTAAGCTACGATAAAATACCCTTAAGCAGGTAACCTTCGTGGCAAGCAAATAAATGAAATCGTGGTTATTAATAGGAGGAGGGAGGAATAAGAAGAAACACAGATGCATACGTCTATCTCCAGTAATTTAATTAAAATAATTTGATTGATTTGGATTTACCACACATCACAAATATGGAATCTATTTTCACTTACTTGACTAAAAAGAAGTAAAGATGAATAAAAAATTTCAATGGAATAACAATTTTATTTGTGATTCATAAAAATAGGAAAACAAAATTAAAAGCGAACAAATATTTGTTGAAAAAAAAAAAAAAGAAGTAAACACTTTAAAAGGAACTATGAAGAAGTATTTATTTTAAATAATAAAGATGAAATATAATTGTCACACATACCTGATACTATTCCTACAAAATTATGGTAATAGACCATTAAGGAGATCTAGAAGTTATGGTTTGCGTTGGAGTAGTGATAATCAGCAGCACAGACTTTTATGTATTTTAACAAGGCACCCTCACTTCTCTGAGGTACCAGACTGAGATTTTTAAGACCCGAGTAAGAATGTTTATAAGCGCTTTCTGTTCTTAGTTTAGTTTTATGAATGCCTGAACGCGTGCACACAGACCTGGACTTGTCGAGGAAAATCTCAAAGATACCTGGAAATATTCAGTGGAAGAAGTGGCCAGCCAGAACAACGGACTTTAGTCCCCAAAACCAAAGAGTATGTCTTGGATGCTCTTCACATAGCATTTGCCACTCGCCACCCTCTTCCAGAGATCACCCAGAGATAAAAAAATGCTTTATTGGAGCTGCCTTGGTAAAGCGGAAATTATTCCCCGGATGATTAACAGCAAAGGAGAAACTGATGAAGATACACTAAATAGATTAAACGCAGAAGAAAGCAGTCGCTCAATTCTCAATAAATTCTGGAAAAACAGAAATATAACAAATTCATCAAAAATTAGAACTTTCAATACTAGTACTAAATCTGTCCTACTCTATGAGCCTGGAACATAGCACGGCAATAAAAATAACATGAAAAAACTTCAAGTATTAATTAACAGAAGTTTAAGAATCCTACGTATCAAGTGATTCCATATTTGAAGAGCAGAAATCCTTAGAAAAGTAAAACCAATTGAACTGGAAATTAAAAAACGTAAATGGAAGGGGATTGGTTATGTTCTACGTAAAACTGAAAATTTAATGTAAAACAAGTTTCTGAGTGGAACCCTAAGGGCAATAGAAAAAGAGGAAGACCTAAAAATACTTGGTTCAGGACGATTGTAAATGAATTGAAAACAATAGGAGAGGAAAAATATCTGGCCACAAATAAAGCGAAATGGAGAGCTATGATAGAGGCCCTAAGGTCTAATTCGAAGTGAAGAGGAATATACATGTATGTATGGAAAAACAACAACGTTTCGATAAGCTCAAATTTACATAACGTTATTCAATTTTTTTTTTTTTTTTTTTTTTTTTTTGCTATCTAAAAATTTAACTTTTGGAAATGAATGTAGTTCGAAACTGAAATACGCGATACGAAAAAAAAAAAAACTCTCAAATTCGATGTAAGACATTTTAAACGAGAGTCTTCCTTCGAATCGTTTCTCAAAAATGTGAAAAAATTCATGTCTTACCATAAAATAGTTTTTGTTTTCTTAGAGTAGGAAGCACGCGCGAAATTTTTTTTAAAACAGTGGTGAACGGTAGAAACTTTCCCTGAAATTTCAAAGAAATCGGAGAATAAAAAATTACATTTTAAAATTTTTATTGCGTGTAATGTGTAAAATAATATGGCAAAAAATATTTTTCTAACTTAGCTTTGCAGGAATTACTCCAGCCACTTTAACAAATTTTCAAATTTTTAGAAAAATATATTTTTCTATTTCTTTCAATCAATATATCTCTCGTACATTATTCATCCAATTTCCATTTTGTTTCATGAGATTATAAGTAATCCAATAAAGAATGGGATATGGCCTCGGGAGAAGAATGGGAATCCAAAGAATGGGATATGGCCTCTTGACTTTTTCGTTCTCATGTAAATATTTGCCTCCTAGTTGCTCTATAAAGCGAGGAAAGAGATTCAACCAGTTCTATTAGTTAGCGAGTTTTGCTTTGCTTATGTTTGAAGAAGAGAGAAACCTTTTCTCACGTTTCAGAATTGGTTTTCGTTTATATTCAGAGTAAAGATGAGGCCTGTATGAGGCAAAATATTTACGTTTTAGCTTTTAGCTCAGTTAGCAGTTAATTTAGCTTCGTCACAAAATTAAAGGTTGACTAGTTGTTCATTCTCTACAAAGCAGCGAAAAAGGGAATTTTTGAAGCACATGGAATTTACATAATCTTCAAAAAGCCTACTCTACGTTAAAGAGAATTTAATTCTATCAAACCTCATAGTAACTAAATGGAAAACGATGTAAAAATTTCTAAAGCATTGAAACGAGATTGAAAATTTCGTTTTCTATAAACTCTATGGAAGTTATTGTGTTTTCAAATAACATGTCACCTGAAACGTTACTTTACCAACGTAATACCTTATAATCTTTTTTTTTTTTTTTTTTTTTTTTAAATATTTTGAATTGCGTATTTTGTTTACAGTCAAATTTGTCTTAATATATAAAACTCATTTAAAAGGCAGTTTCAGTTTAATAAATTTTTGAAGCTGATTTTCTTCACAAAAAATGCATACATTATAATTTGAAATAAATTCCAGTTTCAGAAAAAGATGGCTACTTTCAGAAACTGTTTATCCTCTGTGAAATATTTGCATTCATTGCAAAACATATAAGTGAACACATTCTTTCAATATCCAATGGAAGTTTTTAAGAATTTTAAAAATGTTTTGCACCCCGAGACTTTTCTAGACTGGAATTAATTTCATTTGATGCTTAAATGCTCGATTACGCCATCTGGGGAGAAGATCGGTTCCATGGTTTGAACCTTCCCTCTCCTCCTCTTCTTAGTCGCAAAGGAATGTATTGCGATATTTTCCCCATTCTTAATATTTTTCATATTTAATTGTCACAAATATATTTTAAAATCTTTCTTTTGGAACAATCAATTTAGTTTTCAAATGCCATATAGATTCCTAACTGAAAAGTTTTTTTAAATTTATTTGAAAATCAAGACAGAAACTAACGTTCTTCCTTCTCCGATGATTCTCCACACTCTAATAATGAAAGCATAAAATGTTGCTATATGTAGAAAGTACTGCTCAACGCCATCTATAACTCAATTTGATCGCCTATTTAGCTGATATTGGGTAGTCAAACTGTTATCTGAGAATATATTTAAAAAAAAATTTTTTTTGAATATTTAGCGTATCATTTTTACTCAAGAGAAAATGCGTAAAACTTTCTCATTGTATGTGAAAAATCCGCCCCTAATGGAATTGATATTTTAGAAACCGTTCCCACACACAGCACTTTATTCGCGCACTTCCAATTGCCGTCAAGAAAAAATAAGAATCGGATTGGTGATATCCCGAGAAAAACTTTCGTGTCTTACCGACAAAAATTCATTAATCAGGTTCTCCAATTTTTTCGGGGCAATTAGAAGCGCGTGAAATGCATTTAGTGAGAATGGCATTAACGAAGAACCGGGTTGGATCACTCACCGAAGTTAAACATCATTGGCTGTGGTAAGTGTGCGGATGGTTGACCACTTGGATCAGTCTGCGTAGGGACAGAAGGAGTGCGGTATTGGTCCTCGTTAAACTGTTCTACCGTAAAGTGCTCGACTTCGCGTGCAGGTCGTCGGGCTACCGAAACGGGGGTGCCATCCCCTATGCAGAGGATCAAAATTGTGATGGCATGCCTTTGGATCATCTTCAGGGATGTTTCCCTGACCGTCGCAATAGTCCATAGTGCAGCTCTAGTGCGATGTTAATGAACTACAACAACAACTCCTCCGCGGCGGGATATGCGTGTAATGCAGGCACTGAGAATGGTTCCTCCTTAAAAATTTAAGAGACGATTCACTAGAGGCGAAAAATTCACGTGAGCGGATTCGGTGACCTTTGCTAGAACTTTATAGTTGAATTATACTTTTCCACGAAAAACTTACCTATCAAGTTCTTGTTTGCATTGGTGAACTCACATATGCGATTTTTGTTTGCATTCAGCGTGAATGCCCCTTAAGAAAGTTAGGATCTGTTCTCACTGCAAGAGATATAGTCCCCTTCTCTGAGAGAGAATTAAACTCCGATTGGCGAGGCTTTTTGTTCGAGAACAAATTTCACGCAGGTCTTCGACCGCTTCTCCAAATTTGGTTACGTTTTATTTTAAATACAATGAGAATGGCCCTCAAAATAAGTCATAGCAGATAATGAGACTACTACTCGTGACTGTCACTGGCTGTCAATTCAGTTATTGTAAACAAAACAAATCCTACTACTTATTTCGCTGAGAAACAGTTTTAAATAACATTTTCTTACCTTTTTGATGAGAACTTATGTTAGGTTAGTTCATAAAATAAGTGCTTTTCACAGCCGAATTATTCCTCTAACAAAATATTCCGTGTTATTTCAATCGAATTTTGACAGTGTTGATAACTAATTTCCCATATCAGTATTTTGAGACTATTCCATAGAGAAGGACAAGTTTCTTTAATTGTGCTCTAATTGTTAATGTTATTTTAAATCTGGGCTGTGTCAATTGCAAAAGAGAATTTTTAATTTCTGTCTAAAGTTAATGAATCCTTATTATTTAAAAAAAACAATTTTATACATAACTAGTAAAAATTTTGTGAAATTGTATAATTAATAATAAAGGTGAAACGAATAGTGATTTGGCCGAATAGCAAATTTTTTTTAAAAAATACATTAATAAATATTATTTTATACATACAAATGAATTTAGTTATTATTGAAAATTAATTAAAACTTAGTTATATTATTGGCATGGGGTAAACGGAAAAAACTATTATAGTTATTCATTAGAAATATTTAAGTTTAATAAAGAACTAAGTGCTGTAAAAAACAATAAAGGTGAAAAAGAGAAATTGAAATAAAAATCCTTTTAATTCTTAAAACAAAACTTAAATGCTAAAAATAATAATTTCCAGAAAAAAAGTTTTCATAAAAAGTTAAAACAAATATTTGTTGTAAGGTTTATCTAAAAAATAGTGTGCTAAGATAAAAATGTCCGTAAAAAAATGATTAAGTGAAACAAAATGAAATAAGAATCTAATTTAATTACTGAATGAAAATTTTGAAGGCGAACATCTCATCTTTCCAATTACCCTATTTTAAAGAGGGAAAAAAAGTCTATTTAGAACCCTCTTAATTGCCATGTCATAATAAAATCGCCTATAAAGCATAATTTAAAAAAAAAAAGAAAGCTTGACAAGAACCCTAATAGAAATGGATCTCAATTTTTTAAAAAAAAAAATAATAATCCCAAAAAGCTCTTACTTTTTCACAGTGCTATATTTTTAGAAACTGTATTATCTGTCAATACGTAAGATTAAAAAAAAAAAAATCATTTTGAAGCAGTAAACACAGTTTTACAATGCATGATAGGCGCATAATATCTAGAGTTCTCCCTAGGAATAAAAAAGGGCAGGTTGTTTCCTCATAGAAAAGGGCACTTTGAGTTTTGAAAGGGTTATGATAAAAGTTTACTAAAATGTGTAATATCTGAATTTGATCCTCAACAATTATGTTATTTTGTTTGTATATTTCAAAAAGTAATTTTCACTCATTATCTAAATACGAGAAAAAATTGTTGCTTATAAAGAAAAATTAAAGGCATACTAGGAAACAATATCAGTGCAAATATTTTATTTTTCAAAAAAAATTAAAAAATATTTTTTGATAAACAGCTTAAAAGATTTATAGGAAAATTATTAGAAAACATTTAAAGGTAATTTTTTTTTTTTTAAAAAAAAAGGTATTTATTTAAAAAAATAATTTTAAAATCACTCAAAAAATGTATTAATATAACCACTAGAAAAAAAAAAAAGGAACTTATAAAAATTTAACCAGTTGAGAATAATTCTAACTAAGTAAATATTTGTAATTAATCAGAATTAAACCTATAAACACAGATAGTTTTTGTGTGTAATAATTATTTTAACCGTTAATTTTTTTAAAAAAGTGGAATATGAATAAAAAGGCACTGGTTTTAAAAGGTGGCGGCTTATTTTTAAAAACAGGCAAAGAGGGCGCATTTATAAGGATCGAAAGGCAGGCAAGGTGTGCCGCACTTCTAAAAACATTTAGGGAGAACACTATAATCTGAAGTTTGTGTAGATGTGAGCAAATGTTTCAATTATAGGTTGCAGTATTAACATGAAAAATTTAGTTGAAAAAAAAAGATATTTCTTTGTCATATGAATATTAAGTGTTGCACCTAATATCCAGTGAAACATTGCCGAAATTACAAGTTGCAATTTGTAAATTTTTACACAGAGTTTATGTATGTAAACAAAACAGTTTTAGATTATGTAATTAATCTTTCATGTTTTTTTTATACTAAATAAGATATTGCTTTATTGATTTAAATTTACTAAATTTTGTTCAATTATTAAATCACTTAAAGGATATTGAAGGGAACAACAATGTCATTACAATAATATGATAACAATACAATAATTTTTACTTATCAACACATTAACATTATTATAATAAAAAAGACAAAAATATGTTATGGAACTGCTTTAAACGGTAGAATATTTGAATAGACACTTATGTCACTTAGTTAAAATAAAATATATTATACTTCTATCTAAAATATATATTTCTCAATTGAATTTATTGTATGACAAGAATAAAGGAATTATGAAGTTAATTTTTTTAGAAAAAAATTTTGCAGACTCTTTCTGATAGACAGACAGTTAGCCTGCGGACCTCTATTTTGACATGCATGGACTAGAATGAAATAATCTCAGTCTAATTTAATTGTGGAAGCATAGCTTTGCCTTAACTTTCTAAAGTGAATGAATTCATAAAATTAAGAAATAATATAAATATCAATCATTTCATTACTGTCAGCATAAGTATCTATCATTTTGAGGTTGCTTTTTTTTTCAAAAAAGATTATGTCTATTAATTTTTATATCTTTCTTATATATTTAATAAGTGTTTTGTACTTCAACTTTTATTTTTCTTTTACACAGTGGTAAAGTAAACTTTTTGTTTTATTTACTTTTGCTATCAAAATTAAAATACATAGTTATCGTTATTCAATGCATATGCATTAATGACTTATATAGATTTATTTAATGAAGCTTATTTTAAGCACTGATTTTATCTTAAGCTTTAATCTTTATTTTTGTATTAAAGCTTACCCTAATATCAACATTTGGTTATTTAGTCTTGAACATTAATCTATAGGTTATTAGAACAGGAACAGAAAAGGTACAGGTTGTCGCGGAAACTAAAGAGTTGAATATTAGCAGAAATAAGATTCAGATTAAAAATTTAAAAGTACGCATGAAAAATATTTTCACAGGAAGCATTCAATGGTATCAAAATCAATTTCAGAACCTTTTGAACTGGTATAGAAAAAACATAACTTAAAAATCTCTATTTTTTATATTGCAGTTTTGGCATTCTTTAGAAAAGAATACCTTAATTTGACATGCAGGTTTTTGCATTTTGATTGGCGTATAGGTTTGACCCTGTTTGAGATTTTTATGTTGTTTATCAACCTATCTGCGAGGGGAGAGATTTCAGGATCAAGTTAGGTATCATTCAATGCCTCTTTTAGAAATATTTCATATGTGTATTCTTAGATTGCTTGTTTCTTGAGATATTGCATTGTTTATATACTTTTCTAGCATTTTGTTTATTTTAAAAAAAAAATTCATTTATATCTGATATTTAAATATTTGTATCATTTTGTTCCATCTTAGAATTTAAAATTTTCGTATATATTTTACTTATTTATTATATCATATTTTACTCTTATTATTTTTAGGCATCGACTCATCTTAGGAAAATAATCAAAATTTTGTTGCTGCAAAATGCCCACCTTAAGGAAAGCCAAGTACAAACCATTTACTAAAGAAATTATTACAAAGGGATATGGTTTTAATACACCACAAGATGGTTCTGTGTGCAAAATAAAAATAATTCTTGATGAAAAAAATGTTATTACTGAATTAAATGATTCCAACGAAAAGGAGATAGTCGTAGGGGATGTTGATGATCCAGTGGACAGAATATTAGAAGATTGTATCCGTACTATGAAGGAAGAAGAAGTGTGTTCCCTAATGTTTCTGCACCCTTGTCTCAATGACGACTCTTCCATCCCAGAAGATTCAGTGGTTGAAGCATCAGCAGTTGAAAATAAAAGTGAAGACATCAAAGATCCCACTTCATCTGATCAAAATTCAACTGAAGCCATTGATGAAAATGTAGAAACTCAGGATGACTGTAAAAAAGATGATCAGTCTTTGGAAGTGACCGAAGTTCAAGAATCTGTTTCTAGTCCTGATGAAACTCTACAAGAGAAACTAAAAAACATTAAAAACCTTTCAAATGCAGTTGAAATTCATTTCCAGCTTTTGTCTTATACGAGAGAACCTGAAATATGGGAAATGAGCATAACTGAGAAATGGCGCAGAGCGAGTTATCATAAGCAAAGGGGATTGGAATTATATTCTAGAGGTGCATATCAGTATGCTTTTCGTCGTTTTGGCCTGACCCTCAAATATGTTATATCCTTGGAACATGATGTACCATCAATGCAAGAAGAAGGAATGGATATTAAAGGATTGAAACTTTCTTGCTATCTTAATGTTGCTGCTTGCCAAATGAGACATCATAATTACGATTCAGTTGTAACTAATTCGTCAAAAGCTTTAAAGCTGCAGCCCAACAATGCCAAAGCTTTATACAGGCGTGGCTCTGCTTATGTGCAGTTGCAAGAATATGAAAAAGCTAAAGATGATTTGGACATTGCACAGCAACTTGAACCTAAAAACCAAGCAATTGCAAAACAACAACAGCTACTAAAAAGTCAAGTTCAGAAGCTTAATCAATATTATGCTAGTGCTATGAAAAAATATTTCTCGTAATTTAACAGTAGGTAGAATTAAAAAAAAAAAAAATCAAAATATATATGTTAATAGAAGTGTGTATATTTTTAAATGTCTATACTCAACTTATAATATTTGGTTGGCATTTTCATAAGTTGTATTATACATAATATCCATATTAGAATTAAGGAAAAGAAAAGTTCTATTAACTTAGTAAGATTAGTTATGGAATCTATTTAAAGTTTAAAGCAAATATGTTACATAATATTTTTGTGAAACATAGATATCTGCTATTTTTAAGCATCATGCTTTGGCAAATGGCTAAGTGTAAAGAGTTGTTTCCTTTTTGTACATTGTTAACCTTATAAGATGAGATAAACTAGGTGTTAAAATGTGACTTTCTATGAGTATAATCGCCAGAGAGTTCATGTAGTATAAAATCCTAAAGCTCAGCTTTAGATATATTAAAGAAAAAATTTTAAACTATTTAAAAATTAATGTTGTGTTATTATGCAATTACATTGTTTGCATTTCTGCATGCATTTTCTACTTAACTTTTATGTATATAATCTGAAAATTCTTTTTATTATATTTTTGCAAAAAAAAAGCGTAACAATTTGAGTCAACAATATCAAAATATTATAAAATCAGTTTTCTTTCTTTCTTTTTTTTTTGAGTTTAATGCATGACATTTTGAATATTTTTGAAAAAAATACTCAAATTTTCAAATGGAATACAAAGATTTAATTTTACTAAAATATCCTGCACTGATCACAATCTTTTATACGCCGGGATATCAGGGCACCAGGAATTTTTAGATCTCTGATATTATTCCATAAAAGTGCTTTTATAATTATTTTTAATTATTATTAAATGCTTTTATAATTATGGAAAAAAAGGTATTTTTTGTAACAATTGTTGTTAAAGAAAACATGCAGATAGTAAAAGCAAATAACTTTTTATTTATAAGTTTTCATTGTTTAGCATAATTCTCTTTAATATGAAAATTTTTTAGGAGCTAATTAAACATAAAATATTGCTGATATTTATTATATAAAGACTTGCATTTACTATATACATATTCAATGCAAATATAGATAGATATACTACATACCTGTATATATATTCAGTGTTTGAAAGTACTATTTTTGCAGATATATTCATGTAAGCTGATGGCGACTTTATATCTTTTTGTTGTTATATTTTCTAGTTTTAATTAATTTTATTAATTTCTCAATTAGACTTCCTTTAAGGCATATGTAGTTAAGATCCCATTGGAGATAAATAAATGTAGCCTGGTAATTAATAATCCTTACTGTGATTAATTTAGGGCCTGAGTCTCCATGAAGTTTTTTTGCCCCCTTTACCTGAAAAAACACATTTGTGCTTCAAAATGCTTATAATTAGGGTTCATTTAGTAGAGTGTACTTTAAAGTAATTTAATACTGTCTTAAAAGAAACTTTTTTTATAACCAACATTGAACAGCTGATCAAATTCTGAGATTATGACTATCTATGTTCAACTCCGTAGCCTTGAAATTTTGAACCCAAACCAAAAGACAAAGGAGCTTCTGTGTCAAGCATTGCACCTAACTAGCTTTTGCAGAGGAGTTTTTGATGAAACTAACCCGCATTTGGGCTACATTGATAGATTAAACCACTAAAACCTTAGTCCGATAGCAAGGGGATTCTAATTCATGATCTGTTTAATACTGAGGATATTTTATGTCAGCAATGTGGTCAGTGCAAGCTGGGAGCAGAATACGTATCAACCAGCCACTGCTGAAATTCGAACCTGTGTTAATTCATTGGGAGGTAAACGCTTTATCCCCTGAGCCACCACGACTTTAAGGATATCATTTGACGTTATAATATTTTATTACAATGTGCAATTTTGAGCCACCTCGAAGCAATGCCCTGGTCCCCACAATCTCATCTGATAGTCAAGCCTCTTAAAGTAACAAGGCTTCATATATTATCTTAGAAGTTAAAATCCAAAATATAATGTAGTTAGTAATGTTTTACTTCATATAGAGAATGTACAGAGGAGAAAAAAAATTCATAAAATAAATAAAAGGTTTCACTAAGAATACTTATTTTTTTCATACATTTTTGTATGTTCCATCTTGTTCTGGATACTTAAAATTGTAATTAATTGGTTATTTTATTAAGTATTTAAATTAGTTTTTTATATTAAGACTTGTGTGCTTATAACTAACTGTCTCATTTAAAAAAAAAATTATGCATTCCCTCACAAAGAGTTACAGTGCTTCCCGACTTATCGTCACAAATGATGTGTGTTACATTTCAGAATCGAAATATAAATTTTTTTAGAAGGTTTTTTATCTATTAGGTTGCAATATATAATCTTTCAAAGAAAATATCTATTAATGAGTTATTCATCTGTCTCTGAAAAATTTACAATTTGTAAGAACTTAGCCCTAAGAAATTACAAAACAATTACTTTTTTTAACTTGATCATACTTCAGGAACTTCAGCAAAATTTTTGTTTTTTATTTATGTAACACTGTTCCAAAAGTGTGTATTATGAATATAAATCACCATATTTTTCTTGACTAACTTCCACAAAGAAGAATATCTATTAATGTGAGGTTCGACGAAAAATTAATGCGTAATAGCTTTATCATGATAAGTTTCTTTTTGTCACTTAACCATATGATTAGGAATATAACTAGTTTTTTGTTAGTGTAATGTTGTTTGTCTCAAAATTTTTTGTGTTATATTATATCTTTATGATATAACCATTGCTTTATAAACTTAAAATATTTTGAAGAAAAATAAGAATATATGCCTTTGATGTGAATATAAAAAAACATGAATATAAATTGTGAATAATAAAAAAAAGATACTTCCAATTATTACAGTAAAATAAGTTTGGCAACAATTTAATGCTATTTTATTCATCAAATAATCTAATAATAAACATTAAAGGTGCTTGTCTTGGTTTATGAGCAATGGTAAATCAAATTGTTTCAAAAGTGGGCTAAAATGTTATTTGTAATTTATTAAATGTAATTTGTTGATTTATCTACTGACTTGTTTCTTTGAAACACCTGTACTTGTGATATTTTGAGCATTAAATTAATTTTATTTACTTAAATGTGTAATTTTGACATCTTTTAATATTTCTTTCTCTAAAATAATATTTAATCTAAAACTACTGAGAGTTTAGTCCTTAGCCAATTTTTCATTTAATGATATTTCAAATAACTATATCCATGATTTTTTTTCTCCAAAAAATATACTGAAAACATTCATGAGCAACTTATATTAAAACTAAAATATTTTTATTTTATTTGTTATTATTTTTGAATATTTTAATGCAAGCAAAAAAAGTAGGTTTAAACATTTTATACTATTGAATTGCATGACCTCTTTCTTTCCTTCTTAAATTTATTATTTTTTTTTGAGAAAAAAAAAAGAAAAATCTTTTTTTATTGTTGACTAAAAGAATATCACCGTAGATTTTATTTCTGTACATTTATATTTGTCGTTTTCGGAAACTTTAAATAAGCACATAAATTTGAAACAATTCTTAAAAATCTATGATACCCTAATAAATGAACGAATAAATTTTTCAACTCTATTTTTTCAAATTTCTTGATCATCATTAACGAGCATGTGGGGATTTAAATGAAGAATAGTAAAATAGCGACGTTTTTACTACATTAAAATTAATTATTATCTTTCATGATTTAATTTTAAGGCACCACATTATACACAAATATAGGCAAGAGTATTGAAAAATAATTTATTGCATTTATTAAATTTTCAAGTAATTCGTAACAAACTGCAAAAAAAAAAAATAATAATAATCTCTATTTGCATTATGTATTGAGTCTTAAGCGTTTTTGGTACAAAAGCAATGGTTTTTCCTGCAAAAACAGAATTTTTTCACGTGTATGCTGTTTTGTTATTTAAATCTTTAAGAGTTTTTTTATTAATTTTTTTCTCTGTTGAAGATAGAACTTTAAAGTCCTCAAAACTTTTATGTTTATTTTTATTTATTTATTTTTTTTTATTTATTATTTTTTTTGCAATCAATTTTGCATGAAATAAACGTTTTGAAAATTATAAAAAATTTTACATAATATGTGCATTCGATTTTTTTTCTTTCAGTTTTGCATTTAGGAAACCATGAAAAATGTTTTATTAATCCAGAAACTTTCATCTTTAGAATTAAAAATTAGGAGAGTTTTATATATTTTTGGAATTTTTTTAAAAAAATCTGAGCCATATTATATTACTTACTTTTAAAAATTGATTTTCATTAAGTGTGCACATCATATAACTATAATGATTGTTGTTTTAATTTTATTTTTAAAAAAAATAATTGTTCTGACGGTACATTGACCCCTTAATCATTGAAGAATTAAAATCATATTTGCATTTTTTAGATTAAGATAAGTTCTGGAATTTTATTTGTTGGAATTTTTACTCATAATTTTATATACAGTGTATTCTATAAATAGCTCCCATAATAAAATATTTTTTCATCCTTATCTAAGGTTAAGATTAAAAAGTTTACATATTATGGGATACAAATGGATGTTTCAGCTAATAAAACAAAACTATTGAAATATGACAAATCACAGTTGAGGGAGGTTGTTGAATGAAATACCTGTTTGATTGCTGGAGGAATCAGAGGAGATGAAAGACGTTTATTCGAAACACCTTTATACAGGAGTTGGACAAAAGTATGGAAACACTTCAATACCAACTAATTTTTCATATTTCGCAAGAAATACTTAGTGAATTATTTTATAACTTTAGAAGTGTTTAGGTCATACGCTTTCTTATACATATAAAAAATTTCTAAAGATTCGAGGGACAGGCAATAAATTGCAAACGATAAACTGTTTCTGAACACCCTATGCAAAAATATAGCTTGTAATTATAATAAGCTTGTAATTTGTCCGAATTTCGTTATGATATGCAATAACTACACGAAATTTCGTTAAACCTAGTTTAAATATCGATAAAGATATTTAAAAAAAAAATTTTTTTTTTGGCCTTACATTTTCGTACAATAACTGCAGAAATATTATATAAAATTTAAAAAAAAAAAAAAAAATATTAGAGCTATTTTCAAGTAATTACAGAATATTTTAAAATTTGAAAAAAAAAAAAAAAAAAAAAACTTTTTTAAAATCGC
This sequence comes from Parasteatoda lunata, assembly GCA_949128135.1. Classification (NCBI taxonomy): domain Eukaryota; kingdom Metazoa; phylum Arthropoda; class Arachnida; order Araneae; family Theridiidae; genus Parasteatoda; species Parasteatoda lunata. Next base: position 41,569,490 of record OX421970.1, on the reverse strand, counting down.
GCAAGATATGAGCATTTAAAGTAATCCTTTCATATTGCGCTAGCTCCAAAAAGTTTAAGACATTTTTTTTTTCATAATTTTTTTCTGAATCTTATTTTTAACTTACGAAAAAAAAAAAAAAAAAAATCCGATTTGAATATCGTGAAAAGTAAAAAAAATTTCTAGCTATTTTCTAAGTAGTATTTGGTAAGAAAGCTGTGAATGGTAAGGGATTTTTCTCAAATTTTATTCTGTATTAGTCAAGATTTATTAAAAATGACATGGGCGTTATATTGGTGGACCATCCCCTTATTAAAGTATGTTTACCATCACATATTTTCGTATAGCATCATAGTGGACTGCTGTCTTTTGTTATTGAATTTCATTACAAAATGAAATCTGTGGAGAACACCGTATCATTCAGAGCTTTTCCAAAAATATACAAAAGCTACTTTGAAAATTGCTAGAAGCATTTTAAATTTTCAAGGTATTCAAATCCGGGTTGTTTTTTTTTTTGTTTTTTTTTTTCATAGGTTACACTAGATACGATTCGGGACAAAATTTTGAAAATTTTTTTTAAAATTTTTTCCGTACTTGCTCAGTCAGAAAGGATTACTTTAAATGCTCATATCTTGCGCAACTTTTTTTTTTTTTCAAATTTTAAAATATTTTGCCAGTAACTAAATCTAACTCTAAATTTTTTTTAAAAATTTTATTGAATATTTCTGAGGTTATGGCAAAAAAATTAGTTTATACATATTAATATATATCGCACCCCGGCAAGACATAAATCTACAAATGCAGCATTTGAGAAAAATCGACTTGAAGGATAATATAACACTGATTCTGAATTAGACACAAAACTGACGCAACTGCCCTCAGCTGGGTAAATTGCGAGTTAGAGATGTGACACTTTTTGAGCTTGATGGGGCACTTCATACATATTTTTTATTGATATAACTCTTCAAAATTGCTGTTTTTTGACTTGTTCCTCTTCTCTTTTCTTGACGGGGTGCTATATATATATAGCACAATAAAGACAAACGGAAAGTGTAAGCTCATTTGAATATGCTACTCGCTTTATAGATTACGTTTTTTGTTTTGTATTTTTCTTACATTTTTTTTTTTGTTTTATTTCATATATTTTTTACTTAATGTGTTCTATTTTCGTTTAAATTTTTGAGCTCGTCACACTATTGTATTGATATATTTTGCTTTGGCCATATTAATAGTTTTTTTTATAGTTTTCGGTCTTAGGATTAGTTAAATTAAAAAAAAAAAAAAAATTGCGCTTTATTTATTTTTTAAATATTTTCTCATCGTTGTAAATTTTGTACTGATAGTAAACCTCGATTTAAGGTCAGATGTAATATTGCGTTTAATTACTGAGAGAAAAAGTTATATAAATTCAATTATCTACACTATTCGTAGATAGAGCAGATAACTGATGAAGATGGAGGTTTTTTAGTATTTTATTATCAATTAAATTATCAATTTAGATATTAATTAAGTAACTTAACAAATTTTTTTTATAAAAGATGATATCGTAACGATAAATACTTAGCTGGGATTCGGTGGAAATTTTAGATTATTTGAATATAAGATGCTGCGAGCTCTCAAGTTAGTCCGGAGTTGGATTCGAACATTCTAACTACCGACGCCACAGCTCTGTTCAACACTATAAAATTTTATTCACAAAACTGAAAGGCATTCACCAACAATATTAATAAAGCTAAAATATTTTCATTTATTTATTGCCTTTCGCGGTGGCTTTACACTATTAATAAGTTAAGCTAAACACTTTTTTTTTTGTTGTTCAGAAGTTATTCTCTTCAAAATAAAGATTGAGTGTAATCAGGAACTCTATTCGACACGATGCTGTTGCTCGAAAGCCAATTCATGGTAGTCAAAATTTTCCACTTCCTCAGGTGCTTTTATGCCCTTTGGTGCGCAGTAAAAAAACCTATTTCTACAGTGCCTGCAGAAGTACCTATATTAGTATATTCGTTACTTGCTAAAACAACACCAATTACTAATTCCAAAATTAATTAAGCATCATTGGCGTCAAAAATAGTATGGTGCTTTTTTACGTTTTCCCTTAACAAATCTCAACCTTTTCTCCATTAACTTTGCTTTTTAGTAATATAATATTTTCTTTATTCCATTTACAGTTGATTTTAAATTATTTAATTTTATAAAATCGCGTTTGTAAATCACAACTAGTATTAACAAAATAAACACGTGGTTTTAGATAACTTTAGGAATACTATTATTAATTACTATTACTAATTCACTGACGTAGCCCATCACTGAGCTAATGAAAAAATATTTTAATATTAAAGAGCGTGTAATAAACTTCTTAATAGATTCGTCTGCTGTTAAATCTATAGCAATCTGTAATGCTTAATCAACGTTTTCAAACCTGCTAAACCGATTAATTGAAATTTTTAGGATCGCAGGCTAAAAATTGCTCCTTGTAGTTTTTGTATATATTTCAGGATGGGAGCGCAAAATGGTTCTGGAATTGTTAGAAATTCAAGACAGCGTTCCAAATCGAGGGCTGACGCTGACAAAAATACAGAGTCGAAGCAAAAGAAAAGTTGAATGAAAAGCTAATATACAGCTGTTAGATGCTGTTCTTAGTTCTTCTTGACTAGTGTGGTAACGAAAAACTAATTTTCTTAATCTGTTGTTTTAGTTTCATTCCTACCAAGTACTCCGATTAAATCAGAGTATTTTTCAATACTAATTAAAGTGGAAGTGAAAGATTAAGTTTTCCATTTGCTAGCACTTAGTACAATAAAAGTGTTACGATCAAATCTTCGTTTGTGTTTTAAGTTTGCGGGTTATTGTATGTTGTAAAGGTCAAAAATCTTTTTAAGGCACTTTTTTTAAACTGAAGAATAAATATTGATTTATAGAATTTGCGTTGCATGCCAGTAGGATAAAACCAAAAAGAAAAAATACCCCTTCTGAACAGTGGCGTAGCGAGCTTAACTCGCGCCCGGGGCACAATACCTTTTTAGCACCCCCCCCCCCCACATTCGAAAACCATATAGTATTATATGCAAAATATACTTCCAAATTAATAAATAAATAAAGTAAAATAAATAAAGTCATAGGCTCAAGCTAGGCTTTAAATTTGAGACAAAAAATGCAGTTGAGAAAACAAGACTAAATTCTGAATTGTATATGATCATCTAGAATTAGTTCAAAAAAGATACCTATTATTTATTTTAATATTTATAAAGAAATGTTTTAAAAACACGCAGTTTTAAAACAATAAAAAGTAAATACTTAATATCTCTAAGGGGATACATATAATAATATGATTATAATACATTAATAAAACTAATTACTATGTATAAATTTTCCTTGCTTATGATGAAGCAAATTTATCAATAATATCAACAAAGTTGATTATTACAAATTTGTTTCTTTTCACACTTAATGTTAGGTCACTTAGGCGATCTTGTCACATCGTTGATCGAAGATATGTCAAAATTAATTTTTATTTGCTGAATGCACGTTCGCAGCTAGCAGTTGATACTGAGATAGTCAGGAGTATTTGAAGTGCCACTCTCAGGTTTGGAAAAACATCTTCTCCATACGAGATTATAAAAGTACGGAATTCTAATGCAGTTTTAGGTTCAATTTCTTTTCTACTGCGGAGTAACATTTTGCAGTCACATATTTCGATAAAAAGTTCTATTCCATTGAAATCTGTATTATAAAATTCGCCCAGATTTTTACAATTTTTTTCAAGGTCGTTATCAACATTATCCTCGTTTAATAAATTTTCAATGTCTAGTAGAAATCCAAATTTGAAATTAAGGTCACTTAATCGTGTACATATTTCTTGTTGCAGGCGATCAAGAACGCTTTTCATAACGCGAAAAATATAACTTTCTGGGGAAAGACCAACATCTCTAGCCAATTCTCCGAGCATTTTGCGGCGTCTTCTTACACGTATTGTTGTATCAATATCCCATTTTTCACAAAGAGACTTCGCTTTTTCTATTTGACTCTTCACAGAGCTTGACTCGAATTTCGGGTTGTTCAGTCTCTAATGATTCAAGATCATTGAACCCTTCTCTAAAATTCATTCTAGGATCTTGTAATCTGAGAATCTGAGCTGCACACGATCAATCCTCCTTAAGATTTCATATTAGAAATGAACTAAAGTTATGAAACTAAAAGTTAGTATATTTTGCAACAGAATTGTAGCTTCACTTCTGGTGTCACTTGTAGTGGTAGTGTCCTCTTCTAATTTTTCTAATAATTCTACTATATTCTCTAGCCCATTGACGATAACGCCCATCGCTTGTATTCTGCCGCTCCATCGTGTTTCAGATTCACGTTTGACAGTTTTTGTTAAAGTATTTTTTAATAATTCCCATCGTAACGTTGAACGTGAGAAAAACAGATATATTATGTTTTCAATTATTCCAAAATTGGTCACAACGATTTGATCTTGTTTAGCTGCGGTAACTCCTACTAAATTCAATGAATGGCTATCACAATTTACAAATAATGCTTTATGATTTTTTTCCCACTATTCTTTGTTGAACGCCAGATGTGTGACCTGCCATCACGGCAGTATTATCTTTACATTGTGGTCTGCAGTTTGTTAAAGAAATTTCATCGGAATTTAATTTCTCTAAAATTGTATTTTTGATCGAGGCTGCATCTTTAGCATGTATTTCAATAAAACCCCCCAAAAAAAACTTTTTGATGGAAACTTTTTTATTCATAAAATCAACATCTGCATACCTAACGACTTGGGACCTTGGGACATTTGTTCTCGATGAGAGATATCAGGAGTTGAATCAAGCAAAAGTCCATAATATTTATTTCTTTTGATATCGTTTATTAGTTGATTCTGAACTGTAGATGCCACAAGATGAATGAATTCATTTTGGATCTGTGTTGACAAATATATGACAGTTTTTGGAGTTCCTATGGCATGTTAAAGATGAATTGCTAGTAGCGGATCAAACTGAGCTACACGTTTAAGTAAAGATAATAGGTTTCCCACTTTTGTACCAACTTAAAGTGCTAGTTTTTCAACATGGCTTCATTATTTGTTTTATTACTTACCAAGAATGCCTTGAATGCACGAAATAACTTTAACGTTAATATTTCGAGTATTTCCGTAATTTGTTGCAGACTTCCACAACCTGTCGTAAGTGTCAAAGATACGTACAGTCACGGAAAAAAGTATCCGGAAGGTAACAAATGAGGAATAATTTATTTTTTAATACGGATATTTCTCAGGCACACAACAAATACGGCGTTTGTGTCCTTCCCTAGAAACGGCAAAACGCAGTATTTGTTGTGTGTCTCCTTTCGATCCTTTAGTTGTTATTTTTTGGCTACTTTTTTCCGTGTAGATATAAGTACATTAGACTGTACATATAAGTACATTAGAGTGTTATTGTTATCGTTTTAACAAGCATAAGCTACATTGCGTTTATGGAAATAAAAATAAATATTGTTCTGAAAGAAAGAATGTTTGTACTTTATAAACTTAAAAATATTTTTTATAACATATTGTTTCATCAGAAAAATCAAGAAAGGAGATAATTTCTGTAACCACACAGCGTTGATGCCATTAGGAAGTGCTGTCGGACACAGGTCGAGTCAGCCCTGCCAGTAAAAAAGACGTGCCATATCTATTATGAATATATTATTACACTTTGATTTGGACTATTAGTGTTCCTTTTTTATTTATAAATTAACATTTATTATATTACACTGGCACTAAAATTAAAATATGTTTTCCAGAAACCAATTATAATAAAAATTATCCAGCAATCTTTTGTTTTGCGGACCATTTGGCGCCCCTTTGTGAGTAGCACCCGGGGCATGATGACCCCCCTTGCCCACCCCTCACAACGCCACTGCTTCTGAAACCAAAAAGTTGGTAACTATGAGTTTTAAACACCACTTCTTATGTTTATTTTTGTTTTGATACCTATTACGTCACAACAAGAATGAAATAAAAAAAAATAATAAATAAAAGTACAGCATGCTCTTATTAAACTAGAAAGAAAAAAATTGGAGATTGGCAGAATTTAAAAAGCTTACTTTTAACTACTACTGTCCAAGGCAGCAGCCAAATTTGTGTCCAATTACGTATAAAAGTAGTGAATCACATAGGAAGGTCAAACCAAATAAGAATAAAACAAATATTAAATTCTGAACTATATAAACAAATTAAACATTAAAAATAAAAGGCAAATGGTTTTAGTTAGAGAGCATTGTAAGAGTGGCTACAGCAGACTTTACAAGAGTTATCATAATGCAAAATAAAGAAAAAACAAAAAGAGATGAGATGCAGAAGAGGAAAAGATAAAGAAAGAGATCCTGGTGGCAGATGACTATAAAAAACAGGAACCTTCAATGTGTAAGATAGGGATGTGTGTGGAAAACTACACTTGACCGGCTAGAATGATCTCAAGTGCCTCCTATGTAATAGTGCCTCCTTGCATAGTGAAATATGTGTACATATTTGAAATATGTATACATATTTAGAATTTATCAGATTCTTAACTTAATAATAAATATTTACTTTTTGTTTCGTGTGAAATGGACAATTTTGTGAATGCTCCGTTTTAAATAAAGCAATTTTAAAAAGGCAGTGTACCTTATAAAGAAACTTTTTTTATTTATATAGATTTGCCATAATTTAAACTGTCTGCGGTATTGGGAATAGTCTTTCCTTTTAAATGTTCGTCAAAATTAAATCTTTTTTATTTTTTTTCCCTAACGTTCGCACGTTGAGAAAGATGCCTGAATTGGCCTTCAGAGAAAATAACACTCAGAGGAGAATGTGACACCTATATTCCGACGCCCCAAGTAGGTGAGCGTGTCGTTTTACCAAGTATCAAATTCCGACGGTTCTGAAATTTTCCTTTTATTTGATTGAGCTTAGAGTCTTCCTAATTGATACAATCGATGACCATACAACTAACTGGCTTTTTTTAAAGCGTGGGAGATTCCCTGGAATTACACCGAGACCTTTAAGTTTAACGAAGCCACTTAAATCCTGGATGAGTTCCTGGAATTGGACGCGTGATTTGCCGTCCATCGAATAAAACCACGAGGAACGAAAAATGGCTGTTAAACTAACTGTGCAACTCTTGTCAAGAGAGAACCTCTTAAACTTCATTGCCTTTATTATATCAAACGATGGAGCTGTATTCTTGTCTTATTAATGGGTGAGTTTTAAAATAATTATTTTAATAATTGTACTCGTTGAAGTAGCATGCCGATGCAATTCAAATTAGTAAATTATTTATGTTGTATTACTACTTTAAATATGGTTTTTTTTCTTCTTTATTTTATGAAAAACTTTAAAGTTTTAAATTATAATAACTTTAAAATTTCATGAATTCCTTAAATCTCATGAATTTATTATGAATTATCACGAATTTATTAATTATCATTAATTACCCATTTTATGAACAAGTGAGTCAATAAATTTTAAATTTGAAAAAAAAAAAATATCGTTGACATTTTGTAGTTTTTAGCGCGTTTGGCTTCATGCTTTTCTGAACTCCGAACCAAACTAACTGGTAACAATTAGCTCGAATAACATATAATTTTTTCTCAAAAAAATTCTTTTCTCAATGTTATTAATAAAGAATTCGTGAATAAAAGACAAAGATCCCAACAAAATTGTCCAGAATATCTTAATGAGAACACAAATGTCTCTTTTGTTGTTATGTATATGATTCATGAACTTGCTAGGGTTGTCAAATATAATCTTTCTCAAAACATGTCACATTTGTTCAAGATCACACACAGTTAATAAAATTATTTCAGACATGAATTTACAATGGACTCCTATATGATTTTTATTTCTTCCTCTTTCATTAGAAAATTTTGAAAACAATCCTAACTTTATTTTAATTATTACTGAATTATTAAAATGTTATAACATTTATTTTCTTTAATTAAGTTAACCTTTTATATCAACTATAGTTGCAAATTATTTAAATATTCTTATATTGGGAAGTTTAAAACATCAATAGTAAAATATGATACTCTATTTGCGATAGGTATGATGTTACAGATGATGTTTTTGAATAAAATATTCATGCTAAGAAGTATATATCTGTTGAAAACAGAAAAAAAAATTCAGTTAAGATCAGATATTGTGACTGACTTTTAATGAATATTAATTAAAGAAATTTTTAAAAAAATATTCAAATAGGTAATTTTGGAAATATATCCGAGTATAATTACTGAAAATTGCATATTGTTTTATAGAATATACTCATCTATTATAGAAACACTTCTATAAACAATCTATCGATGACATGATATATTCTTTTACAGAAGTGCTGTTCTGGTTTAGAACTAAGAACATAAAATTGAGCATTTGAAATATCTGAATTGGAAGATGATTGACAAGTAATTTTTATTTGTTGATATGTGAGTAGAGTTTGAGCTTTGCTCAACGAATAGAATAAAAGTACGATACCCTTTGTTTTTAGTTTCAACCGAATTTTATTCCACATGATATATGGTCTGAAAATATGCCTAATTATTATTCTGAATTATTGTTATTAAATTAATTGTTTTTCAAACTAACACAGAAATTTTTATGATTTCCAGATAATTTTGAAATATGAACAACAAAAACAATAATTTCTATGAATGCCGTTTATTAACAGTTTATTAAATAATGAACGATATAATTGTAAAAAAGAAGACACAGTATACATAAATGAGCAAGTTTGCGAGACAAAAGATTGTTTCAGTACTAACAACAAGTGCCATTATCACTGTTGAGACGAAAATATATAAAAATTTATCCTGAAAGGATTTTCGTATTAATTTTAAAATATGAACTATAACAACAATAATTTTCATGAATTAATTCAGTAACATTTTATTAGAAAATATATAAATGGGTATGTATAAATGGGGTTTATTAGAAAATATATAAATGAAATATATAATTGTGTACTTGCACTTCAAGAAGACCTTCCGTACCCACACATATGACCTACGACATTAGTGCCAGCTAATCTTTATCAGCAAAAAGGCGCATTAAAGTTACACTAAGTTTCTCTACATAAGTTAGAATGTTAATTAACGATAATTTAGAATTAGTTGAAGTATAATTTTTTCTCATCTACTTCTTTTACTTAACCTAGATATATTATTTGCTCATGTATTTTATTGTTACCGTGATATATTTGTTTGTTTTGTGTACCTGGCAACTTTGATGCATAATTAGTTTGTTCATGTTCCACATGGCTTTGTGCCTATCTTTGTGTTACGTCTCTGTGTAAATACATAGTGAAATAATTGAAATCTCTGAGAAGAATCTTTGAAAGAATTAAGAATGTGTGACTTGAGAGAATTGATACTTGACGGGCTTGGCCTGTTCGAAATACAATGGAAAGAACAATTGCTAACGTAAACAAATACCACGTTTTAACAACCAATCAGGATCCCCCCACACTACGCCACTTGCAGGTATCCCAATGTAGTAAAAGAGTACGTAGTAGGCCTAATTAAACAAGTTCAAGAGACAGACGATTGTTTTGGTAGTCCTTTGAATTATTTCAACAAATGCCGTCATCTTTGGCGAGACGCAGAATTATTCTTCATTTTGTATACTGGCACTGCTGATGGATATTTCTCAAAATTCCTAAAAGATAGTCTATATCTTGAACTTGTTTATTTATGTTTATCACGTTGTTTCTACTTGGGTTCATGCCAGCACAAAGAGAACCCTACTTTCTTTCTTTTTTTTTAAAGATATAATTATTAAAATTATTGATTCTTTTGGTTACAAAACATATAACTGAAACATTCAGTTTCTTTTTCAAAACAATGTATTTTTTTAAATTAAGGAATATATTTCTGACTTAAATTTTCATGAGTATAACGAATTGTCAATTTCTGAAAGTAATAAAAAATCAGTTGTATACGTAAATTTTAGAGAGAAAGAACACTATAGGATGAAAAAATTTGATTTACGATGTGCTAAGGTATACTGTAAAATAATTGGGAGCATTATGAACCATAAAATCATTCAAACTTTTTTCCCTAATACAATGCAATGATCGTATTTCTTCAATTTCATTACACTTTACTATGGTTCAATTTGAATGAAGCAGCATATTAAGTTATAACAAATTTGCACCGTTTGATGGTTAAAAGGTTCACATTGGTTACACATTATGGTCGAATATTTAATGGACTTTTTCTGAGAGTAGAAATTAAGAATAAACGAGAAAAAAATTCTATAATTAGTGATTTAGGAACCACAGATAAGATGTCATAATATAGTCATTGTTTTAGTGCTTAGAATTTAAACCATATTTGTTTATATTAATTGTTATGTAATAAAAGTAATTTCGATGAAATATTACTTCAGAAACTCAAAGTAAATTTAAGAAAATTTATTTTATCCTTATTTTGTTGATTATTGTCATAAAGTCTAAAAATATTAGAATTCCGTTTGATCAGGCAAACCAGATCATGTAATTTCTTATTTATAAAATATTGTACATCTATCCTGAAGATTTTGATTGTACGTCATCTATAGTATTTTTATACGAAAGCAATTCTATAAATAGTTGTTTAGGAATCAGAGATAAATTTTAATAGATAACCATTGAATTAAATATTAAAATTAAAAAGATTTTTTTTTATTTATTGTGATGTATAAAAAAGAAGCTTTTATAATTCAAAACTTTTCTATACTATTTCAGAAACTCATAGTAAAATTGAAAATAAAAACTTGTTTTGTCCTTATTTTAGTTAATTATTATTTAAATTCAAAGCAACTTATTTTGTCCATATTTTAGTTCATTATTATTCAAAATCAAAAAAATAGTATCCTTTTATTTTTTTTTCACCAAAAAATCAGATTAAGTATTTTCTTGCGTATAAAGTATTCTACATTTATCCTTAAATTTGTGATTGCACATCATCCGTATGATTTTTATGCGAAAATAATTCTATAAACATCGTTTTAGAATTTCAAAAAAGATATCATAATCGATAATCGTTGTTGTAGCGATTAAAATCTAAACCCTTTTAGTAATATCAAAAGGTAGCTTTTATACAATACTATTTCAGAAATTCATAGTAAATGCAAAATAACCTATTTTATCTACATTTTAACTGATTATTATCGTAAATTCTAAGTATAATTAGAATATTGTTTTTTTCAGAGAAACCCAGTAATGTAATTTCTTACATGTAAAATATTCTACATTTATCATGAAGTTTATGATTGAACATACATCATCTATTAGATTTTTATGAATTTTGTAATCTAATATATAATTTTTTTTTAAGTTTATAGTTTATAACTATATTTATGATTTTTGTTAAGTTAAGAGTTATTTTTTTATAATAAAGTTTCAATGTTTCGTGAATGATATATATAAATGAAACTAAATGTATCGGTCGACAGAATAGAAATACACCGGGAAAAAAAGATGATTAATAAACTTCAATATGTTCGCTGCTTTTTCCTCCTCCCCCCTCGACCTTCTTTTTAATGCGTGCAGCTCTTAGCTAATTCTGCCTGAATGCATGATGCTTACAGATAATAAGAATACTGCTTTCCTTTGGCAACGTGACTTTAAGTCACAAGGCCGTTAAATATTTTCGGATTAAAAGTATAAAGGTGTTTAGTCAGAACTAAATTATTCTAACGTGATGTTGATTAATGTTTTTCTTGATAAAAATAATATTTTGGAAAAATTTAAACTCTGCGTATTATGCATTTAATTAGAATTTTTAAAAATATGATATGATTAGAAATATTTGGTCCTGTTTTCGATGCTTTTTGTTAGGAGTGGCAAACTCATCACGTGGACTAAATAAATGCTGTACCTAATTGACTTTTTTTTGAAGATAAACATTTATACTTATCTCATATTTTAAGTCATAATCATTTTATCTCACATTTCACTTTTAGTAGTTTCTTTATAAATACAAAACAATTACTCTAAATTGTTAATCATTGCTGTTGCATTTTCCCATAAGCAAATGTTTTCTGTACTAGAAATTACAATTTCTAATTGCATTAAATTCCTGTAATTTAATATATTTTAAAAAATTTTAAATTTCTTAACTATAATTATTAGTAAGTGTTTTTTTTTCCCTTTCCTTTTTTTGTTATTGCAGTATTACTTGTTTCAGATACATAGCAGAAATGTATTAGAAAGCAAAAACACGCTATTTTTTAACTTTCATAATTTGTTAATTCAAACGTTGATTACTCAATTGATCTGAGTATAGATTTTAATGGAGCAATCACTGGAATCGGCTATACTGCACCAAACATATACCGCATTGCGTAATCTGAAACTTTGGTTATTAAAATTGTTGTGAGAGGCAGTATAATAAAAATTCCTTAAGCGAGTAAATTGTTGGTCATTTAGGATTTTAGTTTCTAATTATTTTTTTGACATTATCTATTGATGCCCTTTAAAAACATTGTTTTGTTATTGAATAAATTTTTCTTAATTACACTGAAATAAGAAAAGTAATGCTCTGCAAAGGGTCCGAGAATGTGCGGTCCTCGTTAAACTGTTCTACCGTAAAGTACTCGACTTCGCACACAGGTCGTCGACCTACCGAAATTGGGATACTATCCCCTCAGCAGATGATCAAAATTGTGATGGCATGTCTTCGAATCATCCTCAGTGATGTTTCCAAGACAGTCGCCATTAATCCATTGTGCAGCTCTAGTGCGACGTAAATTAACAACAACAGCACAATGATTTTTATCCAAGTGCTTGGGTTTTGACTTTTGGTGAAATTAACAATAAAATATGGTTATTTTATTTTTATGCTGTTGGTATTAAATGTAGTAAAATTTGGTAATTTTAAGCAAAAAGTTTGTAATTCTTACAGTATTAGTATAATTTGAGATGACGCTAAAACGTTCAGTTTGATAACCTCTATCTTATTTAGTTTTTCACTTTTTAACCTTGTTTTTCGTTGGTTAGTTGTTTTTATTTCTATGTAAGCTATAAGCTAACATAACCATACAAAATATGTATTTCTAAACATACGTTGAAATTAACTTCCAGACTATACGCAAAATATATAAATTGCTTGTGTAAATTAATATCTCAACTGTGTGTGTTTATTCTATCTTAATAAAAAACATAAATAAAAATAAAATCCTTCTAATCAAATGCATTTTATCGATTACCTCTATTTTAATATAGTAAAGATTGTTCAAGAAAAATTATTTTACTACTTTATTGCTAGAGAATAATTTCACTAATGTTGTAAGACAAAAATATATTAAACTACTTTAGAAAAATTTAGTTTCTAAGTAATCTATCTTAAACATCACTTAATAAAGAGAGATAATGCTTTAGAGATTGGTGGTTCTAATTTTTTTTAATCGAATTCATCTGAGGTATGTTTTTTATATCCATAAAGTATATATAATTTTGCAGAAACAAATAATGAGAAATTTTCGCACTTTATAATTTTAATTGCATAACGTCCTTAATTGCATAACTCCTTTAAATTTATTATTCAAATCCTATTTTTCAATTTTTATCAAACGAGAAATTAACTTATCTAAAATAGTATACTTAGAAAATGAAAAGTGATTATGCCTTATTGATTGAATGTCGTACAATATGAGATTTTTGTACAGTTAGAATATTAAATTTTTTAAACTGGTTTGTCAAAGGCTTGACTTTTTAAAAACAGAAAATATCTAACCATATAAAAATAAATTTAGTATAATATAACTTATGAATAATTTGAGTTCAGTAAATTATTTTGTTCCAACATTATTTTGCTTCGTTTGATAAATTAAAATTTATTTTTAGAATCAATTTGGAAGAAATGAAAAAGTCGAGTGATTGGCCCCACAAGCAAACATACAATTACAGCGAGTAAGTGGAAACAAAATTTGACACTTACTTTTTTAAAGTAGAAATATTACAAATTATGAAAAGAGAAAAATGTTCAAAATATAACATATTTAAAAGCTAAAGCTTAGTGAACGTTTCTATTGCTTAGAGAACGTTTCAGTCATTTATTGGAACATCGTTTAACAATAAGACACATTTACTTAGTAAATGTTCCTATTGAGATGCAGAACGTTGCGATTCAGTCATAATCACATTAAAAAAAAAGGATCCGAAAGTTTATGTGCTGTTAGTTTAAATATTTTATTATTTCAGAAATTTATGAAGGAATGCTTTTATAACATCGGAAACAACAATAAACCGTGAATTGAAAAGTGATCACGTGTTTTATATTCAATAATTTTGTTCCTCTCCATAAAAATAATAGAATCCACAATAATGTAACTGCCTTTGTTACATTACTTGTGGCTGTGTTTAGTAGAATAATACTGGTGTTCTATTTAAGTACATATATACGCTGTAAAAATTTCCGTACTGAATTACGGTAAAAAGTACCGGCATTTAGGATGCCGGTACTTTTTACCATAAACTCCGTTTTTAGCGTAAATTTTTACGAAACAAAAATTCTTATACCTTAATTACTTAAGTAAATAATTGCGGTATAAAATTTTACTGTAAAAATGGATTTTACGGTGAAATGGATCTTATGGATGCTGCACCCAGGGTGTCAGTATTTTTTACCGAAGTTTAATTCAGAATTTTGTACAGTGTATTTCCATAGATCAGTTTTTCCCAAAATGTGGTACACGTACCCCCAGGAGTACGGGAACAGTTTAACGGGGGTACGCGTTCTTATGCGAAATATCTTGCAACAAACGAAAATTTCAAAAACTTTTATTTAAAAACAAAGCTAGCCATGAAAATTTACGATTACGTATTTTTCTATTGGCTATTTTTTGCAGATTTTACAGTTAATAATTAGTGGTGTCAACAGCCAGTTGTGATTTGTGGAAATTTTTGTAGTAAAAAATACATTCATTTAGTGGTACACAGGTTAACGAAAAATTTAGAAAGGGTACACAAAAGTCATAAGTTTGGGAAACACTGCCATAGGTAATAGTGGCAGCTGTGAAAATATTGCTACATATTATATTGTTTTTCTTAATAATCCCCAGAAGTTACGTTTTCGTCTAGCAATTCATGTCCTTGCAAAGACGCAGAGAGTAAACGTATTGATTTGTTATTTTTATTTATTCTCGTGAATTTAGATTTTTGCCTAATTTATGACTTACTTGTTTACTATGTATTATTTGAATTTATTGTTAAAATTACTTTCTATTACCGACCTCTGATGTCAAATGGGCTGTCACGATTTTTTTTTTTTTTTTTTTTTTTTTGTCTTTTTTCACAATGGTTATAAAACTTGAAATTTAAAGCAAATTACTTCAGCTTTCGTAAATATTAGTAAAATGTATAAATATACTTTGCAACACATAAAATAATATTTACAGATTTATGAGTAATAAGTTTTAAATCAACCAGTATCAATGTGAGTTAAAAAAAATCCACAAAAGTAACAAAGTTTCTAAAATTAAGCACTCAATTTATTATTAATATTTTTTTTTTTGCATATAAGGCATTACCTTACGAATCGGTGAATGAATAATAATGAATTATAAAGTGAATGATATGCTGATTATTATATTGCTCTTGGTTTAAAATCTTTATAAATGTTAAATGGTTATTAAAATTAATATTTTTTTTCTTCAAATTTTTAGAAAAATTATGAGAGAAGTGAAAGCCGATAATAAAATAAGTTAACGAAAAAAAAAAAAAATTTATAAAATGCTCAATCATTTTTTTTTATTAACATTTCACATGTTTCTTATAATGTTAAAAAAATATTTGTTGGGCGAAATATTTTGACACTAAATATGGGTATGTTGATTAGGTAGAAATCCTGGTATGATAGGCCACTGTCTGTAACATCTTAAATTTTTATTCAAATAACTCATAAATTTATTATAGTTTTTGCTGTATATAGGAATTTTTAACATAATTAAGGATAATGGTTTAAAAGCTCAAACGTTTCCAGTTAATTTATTGAAAATTCTGGCTTGCATTTAAAAAATATGTATAATGGAAACTACATTAATACCATACAAACTTATTCTTAATAAAACAAAATAAATTAAGAAAGTTATAGTTCTTACGATTATAAAACATGTTATGAATGAATTATTTATTTACTAATATTAAAATGTTCTCTTCTTTTAGTTCTTATCTTTCATTGACCACTTTTTCTTGCAAAAATACTTATCATCGAATTCTTTAAAAGATAAACTTTACGTTTTTGAAAGAATAAAATAAATAATAATTTTAAAGGTTATGGGTAACAGTGTTTTCTTTCTTTAAGTTTTTCTATGGCGTTACTGTCTATATAAGGCTGTTACTGCCTATATCAGTGTATACATTATTCACGAGTATGAACTTATTTATTTAATTTGAATTTAATTTATTGAAATTAAAAAAACTTAGCATTAAATGTTTACATGAATTACTTTTGCGAGAAAGAAAATATATTGTATATTTTTCATCTCTAAGTTTCCCTTTCTTTCTTATTGTCGAAAGCTATGAAAGCAAATATTTGAAAACTTTTGTGCTATTGAAAACAATGATATTCTTTGACATTTATATACTAAAGAGTAAAAGTTCTCGTGAAGTCAAGAAGGGTGACGTCACAACTAGGATGTGTGAGTTGGCTGGTTGCTATACTTTGGATCTATACTACTTTTTGTAACAACTTTAACACTTAGACTCAGATGGGACATCGGTGTCCCTTTTATATTTAAATTTTTTTTTTCTGACGCTCTAATTACAAGTAAAAATATACTTTGATATTTTTTTAATTGTAAAAAACAGTCTAATCGTTATTAAAAACAATCTGAATTCGCTCGCTTATTGGATCCAGATGCTTTTAAGTCTAACCTTTATGAATGGTGATAATCTTTTTAAAATAAAACTTTAGCACTTTGACAAAACGTATACCCGTGTGAAACCTTTGATTTATATTTATTTCCGTATAATTTTACATTATTCTGTTATAACCAATTACCACTGTAGTACTTATTACCACAATATCACTAGTACCTGTTACATCAACTTATTAAGCATGTTACGCGGTGGCATATCTCAATGATGTGACTCAGGTTTGAATCCCAATGACGGCTACATGATACAAATTCTATTCCCAGCTCGCATCGACCACTGTACTGACGAAAATATCCTTAATGGTTCTTGGGATAAAATTCCCTTGCTGTTGGGTAAACTGTGGGAGGTATTCGTGGTTTTCCATGTTACGTAAATTCTAGTTACATCAAAAAGTCTTCCACGAAGGCTAGTTTGTCCCAATATTTGATCCAGAAGCTCATTTTTCTCCTGGGTAGGTTTCTAATTTACCTAGCAACGAAGTTAAACATTGATAATATGATGATTCGAAATAAATCTTCCATTCAGCGTCGGTTTAAAATAGAATGAAAAATAATTAATTGTAAATTAGGCATCACTTACGCTGTGTCATTATTAGTTTGGAGATACTTTCACGGCCACCCGAAGAGAAATTTTCTCATAAAATGTATAAAAACTAAAGAAAAGCATTAAAACAAAATTTTTTATTTAAATTTCAATAGTTGAGGCATGTCATTCAACACGAGCAACATAAAAAATAGGTTTTTCTGAAAATTTACTTACAATACTGCTTTTAAAATAAAAAAATCGAATACTGTATGAATGATTTTTTAAAAAAAATCATTCATACAGTATTCGAAAAGACTCACTATAGTTAAGATTGGAAAACAGATTACAATAAAACTTTAGTATTTTAAATTTAAAAAAATAAAATGTAATTAAAAGTTAATAATTTTTGAATTTATTATCGAAAACTAAATTTCTTTAAATTCAACGTTCTCCCTTTGCATATTTCTACACTCCTTCGTAATTTCAAGTTTCTTAGGATTTTTTAATATTGAGAGAAAACTTTGCGCATTGTTTTTTCTTATGCAATATAGTTAGTTCCTAATATGCGATTTTGCATGTAGCCTAATTTTAGATACTACCTTAGATTAAGAAATCACTCTACTTATTGTGTTATCCTTTTGCTGCAAATGGAGATAAATCTGCTGTGCATTTTTCTCTTGAAACAAGCAGCGGCAACGTAAATCAAATGGAGTTGGCTGGCTGAGAGACAGCCTTAAAAAAATTATGGGGCACAAGAAGACAATTTTGTGTTATTCATTGGAATTCAAATAAAAGGAATTTTTAAAAAAATATTTTTTGTTTTGTTTAAGATTTATAACAATTAGACTTTTAGACTTCACGTATTTAGTATGTTTTGGCACTCTCTTGAAACTACCCCGTATATTGGGACATATTTTATTGATTTTTTAGATTTGTTAATACTTTTTCTTCTTTTTTTTATTAAAAAAATAACCTTGCGGTGCTTGTAAATTTTGCGAATTTAATCTATACCTAATAAGTAACGCTCTGTATTTTTTATTAACTTTGCGTTTGAAACCTATTTTATTTATTTATTTTTTTAAAAAAGTATAAAATTGGAGTATATATTGTATTAAATTAAGATGGATTTTAGTTTGACGCCCCATAAAAATTTGAAGTACTGTTTTAGAAAATTTATTTTTATGTAATAGTGATTTAAATTTCATGCAATTATGATACAAATCTTTTATCATGGCATGTTATATTTTCTTGGACTGTGATATTCAAATAATAAATAAATTAATAAAATAAATAATGATGAAAATTGGAAGAAAAAAATAAAACATAAACATTAAAATTTTCTTCGATATTTACATATTTACAGCACTATAAAATTCATTCTTTTAAGGATTTAATCTTTTTTTTCCGTGAAAGCTTGTAATTAATACTAACAATCGACTTAGGTTACTTTACAAATTCAAATAATAACTTAATGACTAAAAAAATAAAGGAATGTGGAATCATCTATTTTATTTATCTAGGTATATCTATCTATTTTATTATCTATTTTTATTATCAATATTGCAGGTTTTTTTTTTAAAAATTTTGAGGCTAAAATCTGTAACTTCAAATGATACATCAGACACTTTTAGAAAATATTTTTCATTTATAAATCCAAACTAGTTTTCCCTGACTACGATTCATACTGTTATTTTTTTTTTTTTTTCAACCTGAAATTTTAACAAATAACATTTTATTATCAATATTGCGATTTTTTTTTTGCTTAATTTTAATGTTAAAAATCTGTAACTTCAAATGATACATCATACACTTTTTAAAAATATTTTCAATTTTTAAATCATTAAATCAAGAAACTGCATTTTTTTTTCAACCGGAAGTTTTTACAAATGAAAGAAATGGAAATAAAATGTTTTAAAAGAAAAATAATGGCTTTGCCAACCCAACTGAGACTGTTGTAAGAGTCGTATCATGCAGTTACTCTAACAGCATGAAGTCAAGAAAATGTCACTAACATCTGCACGATCTTCTGTATTTTTTAAATTTTTTTTTTCTCTTTGGACTTATCATGATTCGAAATATCAGAATCCTAGAACTTGGTGTAAACATTTAATTCTGGGATGAGCTTAATTCTTAAGAATGGTCATAAGTTTCATTTTACATAACAGATATTAAAAGTGTAAATGCACTAATTAGTGCGATAACCATTCTTCACCCCAAGGCTATGTGTAGCAATATGGAAACGTTAAGTGATTATATTGTTCATTTTTCTAGCGTGAAACGGTAATAATTATCACTTATTACCAGAATTTGAAATTTTAAATAGCATTTTCTAATCAACTTTAGTGATTCTAATGAATTTACCAAAAAGTTGTTTTGTGGACTTAGCATAAATTCGAAGTCTCAAATGTACCCACACGTGTTAGAAGAGCGTGACCGAATGTACGTTATTCATTGTAAGAAGAGAATGCCTGGCGAGTAGGTCAGTGAGTATAATCTTGCGTACGTTTCTCTTCTTAAAAATAATAATATTATAAATAATTTAAATCAATTTTATTATGCGTTAATTATCAGTTAATGAAAATATTATTAAGAAAAAGCAAAAATTAAATTTGCATGGTTGAAAATTCAAGCCGTGAATTCAATACGAATGCTTCTTCGAATTGTGTAAATTAACCTTAATTTTACTGATATTTCTAATTATAAATTAATAATAAGTATATTTTTTTAATGTTTGCGTGGATTTAACTACACTTTAAGTGTAAGAAATAATTAAAATAATGTAGCCAATATAATGATTTTTTTGTGCAGATCTGACCTGTTTTTTGAGAATAATAGTATAAATTATTATTAAAAATTAAGAAAATTATTATTAATATTTCAATATTATTTTTAACTACTAACTAACTTTAAGTTAGTTTTAAGATCTTGAATTGAATACTGATGCGTCTTCGATATTAATATGTAAGTATTCCTTAATTTTACTGACATTATTTATTATAAATTAATTTGAAATTTTAAGTATCTTTTTTTTTAATGATAGCGTGAACTTAGTGAACGAAACAATTTCAAAACTTAAAATAACGGCGCCTATAAAACAATTCATTGTGTAGGAAATTTTTAATCAACTGATTTATGAAATAATTAGGGTAATATTTAAATGATATAAATTTTTCAAAATTTCTTTCAGACTTATTTTTAAATAATACTTTAGTTATTATTATTTGTAAAAATAATAACAATAATTAATATTATTATTTTAAAATTAAATTTTAACCATATAACTACCAGTTAATAAAATCTCAATAAAAACTAATTTCACATGGCTTGACTTAAATTTGAATACGTTTTCCTAAATTTTACTAATATTCTTCATTTTTATAAAAGATTAATTTAGATATGTGGTATCTTTATTCTTTAAAAAAAATTGCGTTTATTTAACTATTTTTTAAGTGTAGAAATAGTTTTAAAAATTAAAATAATGCTACAATTTTATTGATCATTCGTGTAGGGAAATTTTAATCACTCGATTTATAATCTAAATTTGGGTTGTCTTTAATTAACACTATTTTTTCTAAATATTCATCTAATCTTAGTTAAAATGTTGAGAAACGTAAGAAAGAGAGGTTGAGATGATTTTATTTCAAAAGTAATTTTTTTTCTTTCATTTTTGTTATAAAATTGATTCAATGATTTTTTGCCTTCCTCTTTCTTAAACTAATGTGAAAAGCCAATAGAAATTTTAAAAACTAACTAGAGAATTTTTTTTTATAATTTTTTTTTCTTTCTTACTTTTTTATAAGTCTAGTTTTTAAAATAGTAAATCATTAAAAGTAAAGTAGATAACATATTAGAATTAATTTTGCATTATTAACGTTAAAATATTTATTTAATATTCTTAAAAAAACATTTTAGGTTTAAAAATTTTTTTACAAAACCAAATTTTCAATATTTATAAAACCATTTACCTGTAATAAAAGCATGAAAGGCATTCTTTTTGCAATTTAAATATTTAAACTGAGTTAATTAATAAAAATTAAATTTGATTACATAATTAAAAGTAACGTTTCTAATTTTCCAAAATATCAATTTAGAATTGCTAAACTTTACGTTAAAAATAATGGATATGAACATTTGATTTTTTCGTTACTAAATTATTTTTATGATTTGTCAATTTTTAGTTTCACATCTTTGTAAATAAATTAAAAGTTTTTTTTTTTTTTTTTTTTTTTTTTTTTAATTATTCATCATCATAATTATTTCTCTTTTTTATTTTATAGCATTTTTTGCATTTATATTTTTTAATCCTTAATATATCTGATTATTTTTATTATTACTAATAATAAGTTTAAACTATTTAGATTGATATTGTGATGATAAACTAATTTATTAAGAATTGATACTTTATTAAGTTTGAAATTGATTATAAATGCAGACATGATTTTACTATGTGTTTTAATGTTCAATAATGGTTAATTTAAATCCACCAGTTTTCCTTCAGAATTTTACTTAATGAACTTAACGCTTACGTCAATTCAAAATGCTCCAGTAAAGACTTAAAACACCAATTTATTTTACTGTAAACGTATTTGTTTGGATCAGGTATGGAAAACTACATGTGCTTTACAGAGAAATTGGCGAACTGGGATTTACAACATGAAGTAAACCAAAGTGCTCATGAAAGGAATTTTAGGTATATATTTATATTTTAAAATTCAAAATTTAAACATTCTTTTTTAGTTTTTATTTTAAATTATTGAAGACAACAGATAGATATGAGAGAATTCTCTAGAAATTCCTTCTAAGTAGACGTTAGAAAGTATATTTCGAACAAGGTCGGATTGAGAACCTCAGAGGCCATAAGCACTTACATTTTTGGATGCTCCCTAAATGTAATTAAGAAAATCAATACAAATAAAAAAAATATTTTTCCTAAATAAAATTTAAGTAAGTTTACAAAAATAAATAAATTTATATAGCAACCAAATTTAACACTTTTTGCAGAGAATCTGGTGGAAATCAAAATTTTTCAATTAACTCTTTGAAAATTTCTCAAGACTAATCAAGTATTCTTTGATTTTAGAGCAAAATTTAAATAACTTCGACATTTCTGGTATTTTATTTTTAAAAAATTTTCATGACTCACAAGCTATTTTTTTTTTTTTTTTTCATTTTAATTCTATAAAATATAGCCTAATTTTTTTATTCAGACTTTCCGGGTGTTATGTAATGTTTTCGATTTCGAATATGCTTTATACTGTGGGGGTCAAGTTAATATTCACGTAAAAGAAATTATCCAACTTAAACCAATTTTTATGGAGAATACAAAAGCTCAGTTCAGTTAATGAAATTAATAATCAATAAAAATAACAAACAACTCTCTCTCTCTCTTTTTTATTTTTATTCTTTTAGAATGTTGAGAAACCTGCGACAGTTCTCCATGAATTTATAAAAGATTTCTTATTATCTACGGCAGTGTTTCCCAAACTTATGACTTTTGTGTACCCTTTCTAAATTTTTCGTAACCCTACGTACCACTAATAAAAAAATGAATGTATTTTTTACTATAAAAAAAATTGCACAAAAGTTAAAAATCACAACTGGCTGTTGACATTACTAATTATTAACTGTTAACTCTGCAAAAAATATCCAATAGAAAAATACGTAACCGTAAATTTTCATGGCTAGCTTTATTTTTGAATATTTTTTTTAAAATTTCATTTGTTTCCAGATATTTTGTATAGGCACTCGTACCCCTGCTAAACTATTCCCGTACCCCTAGGGGTACGCGTACCACACTTTGGGAAACACTGATCTACGGCATTTATTATTATTATAAACGAAATTATTTCGCTTTTTATGACAAAATCGGTTTGTTTCCACTTCTTTGAAAAACGTAGTGTTTAAAATTTTACATTATTATTTTATTTATAACAATCAATCAAAAATATTCTATACATTTAATATGTCTAATGTAAAACAATTTAAAGTTATGAATTAATAATGAATTTAATTTATAATTAAACCGTTATATGTTACTTCACTTAGATATCATTTTTGTGAAAATTAACAACAGAAAGTGAGTTTTGTATATAAATAGTGTGATTATTTTATAACGCACAATATGCTTTCATATTGAATTGTATTGAACACTAATTTTACTGTAAATTCACAAATAGTCTAAAAAGCAGCTTAACGAGAAAAATCTATTAGTTTTATTTATTTTTCCTGTCGGTCTGGTCACAACGTGGTGAAGGACTCAATCTAAATGGATTCAAAAGTCAAATCTTAAATGTTCTAATTAATGCATGCAGACGATGTTTTAATGATATAATAAACTACGAAATCCGACACAAAAACTTACTTTTTTAAAAATAATATATCTCATTTCCACAGATTTGGAATTTTGATACTCAAAATATGGATGTCAGCTGGCCACAATCTGAAAATATGGTCCCAATAGTTTAGGCAGTAGGCAGTCGAAAGTTCGGAATTTTAAATGTTAATTTCACTTTTTGCGCATTTCAATAAATCACGAGAAATTTCTAAGCGAACCAAAAGAGTTCTGTACACAATTATAAAATTAATTAATCTAATTATAATTTCATTTAAAACAATTTTTATAGTTATTAATTATTTTATCTAAAAGTAGTCGAAACGTTTTTCTGTTGTAACGTATACAAATATTTACACCATTTTAAAGTATGTAATTTTAAATTACAAATTTGAATGAAATAGATGGAATAGTTTCTGAGCTAACAAATTTCATAAAGCCGTCCGTATATTTGAATTTTGATTTCTCTAGAATTATTCCACCAATTTCATTTAAATTTTTGTATTTTCTTGTTTAAAATTAAATTAACAATGTAATACCTTACAGTTCAATTTCTCTTCATTAGATGAAATAGATTATAATAATTATTATTTTACATAAAATAGAGTCTCGGTGCTGCCATCTAGTGTGGCAGAAACTAGACATCCAAATTAACATGGCCAACGGTATCTCACCCATTGTGGTGGTCCTGAAAGAGTGGATACCACTTCTGGAGAACGCACTAGGTCTGCTCATCGGGAAGACTGATTATGCAGCTCATAGGAAATATTAAAAAAATTTTACATAAAATTATATTCGGATAAAGGAATTTCATAATTGTATGCAAAAACTTTTTGATTTTCTAAGCAATTTAAAGAGATAATGGCGAAATACCAAAAAGGTGAAATTAACATAAGGGGTCCAAACTTTTAATCGCACTCCTGCATTAATTATTGGGACAATATTTCCCAGATTTTGGTCACCCTCCCCCATATTTCAAGGGTGAGAATACCAAGATTGTCTAAAAAACATTTTAACAAAATATGTTTTTCTGAGAAAGTACTTTTTTTGTGTATGATATCATAACTTAAAATATCAGCATTAATTTGAACGATTTATATTTAAGGTTAAGTCTTTGAACTATTAAGGTTGAGTATGTGAAAATCCGATCATTAGATTAGATTAAAAGTTATTCTGAGTGTTCACTTTTTATTTTGCTCACAGTACATCAAACTTGGCCATTTTTACGTGAACTCAATTAGAACACCAGACTCCCCTAATAAACAAATTATTCATTTGGTCTGAAATGAAATAAACTCATATTACATTATAAAATATGCCTACTTTTTCCACTTTAATTTTAAATTTAATTAAATTTTTCCCTTTACAAGTATACGTAATTTTCATTTGAAATATTCTATTTAAAATCAATTTATTAAAGTGACAAACTTTCATCACCTACGAAGATTTTTCCCAACGTCTTTCGTTTTAAGTACGACAAAAATAAAATTACTTGTTTAATCCACTTGATGAGTTTTTGCTTTACTATAATTATTCATTTTATCCCAATTCGATACAATTTTTATAAAATTTCGCTTATTGGTAATCTCATTAAAGAATAACCTTTAAATGAAATGCTTGTATCATTACTTTCAGAAAATGAAATTTAAACAAAGGAAAAATAAATTTTTAACAATATTTCATTCTTTAAATAATTATAATAAAAAATTATTAAATTACAATATGAAGAAAAAGGCGTAAGTATTTCTCATTAAAATTCAATGCGGTTTCATTTATTAATAAAATAATAGTTTTTTATTTATTAAATTACGTATGTCATCATTTATATAATTTGAACTGAGATCGTAGCAACGAAATTATTTATTTCTAAAAAAAAATCCTGTTGCTTAATAAATATTTTAGTTACATCAAGGTATTTCAGATCGTTTCCTAACCTACTAATGGAATATAAACCTATCAAATTGATGAAAAGCTTAAATTTTTGACATAAATGGGCAAGATATAATTTTATTTCTGAATTTTATTCTGATTGAACAATGCAGCATTCGTAGAAGTTAGTTGCTATGGTAGCAGCAATTACCGAGTTTACGTTTTGTCCCCTCCACCTACAAAGAGACTTCATACAATGCCAAAGTTGTTCAAATCATTGACCAGCTGATTCAGTTTCTCAATATTTAAATATAACTTTCCTCCAATTTCATTTGCAAACTTATCTGTAGTACATTCTTCTTAGGCAATGTTTTATCAGAAAATTAACTATTAATTTGGCATATAATAATTAAAGACGCCCGGTGGCGGAGTGGTAGTGCTTCGCGTTCCCGTGCAACAGGTCCTGGTTTCGATCCTTAGGTCGGGCAAGGTTGACTCAGCCTTTCATCCCTTCAGTGGGTCGATAAATGAGTACCAAGCATGCTTGGGAACTAAACACTGGGGGTTCCGCGTTCGGCTGACCACCTGACCAGAACATCTGCTCCTGCACTCCAGAGTCCAAGGTCAGGAAAACTGAGATGGGCACAGTAGGCCTTGGCCCTCTATGGGCTGTCGCGCCACTGATTATAGTTTATATGATAACTTAAAGCACTTGATAAAGTACAATAATCGTAATTTTTAAAATTAATTATTCTAATCGAAATAAATAGTTACTTAACATTAATTTCACATATAAATCATACTTTGGATGACTAATTTTAAAAACTAGAAAAAAAGAATGCATACCTATAATTTTGAACTTTTTCGATTACTATATTGTACTAGAAAATATTTAGTTTTTATTCGGTAAATTTCGTTTTTCAACCAATCAAAAAATGTTACCCGTAAGTCGTTACTATCTAGCATAAATATAAGAAATATATTTAAAATGTATGTTTATGAACTATTTGTGGGCTAAGTACAAGTACCCGGCAAATTTAATTATTGTATTTAATATGTATTTGTGTTAACTGTTGTCAAATAAACTGCGTAATAAACTTTACGATAATAGTTTTGCACTCTATAGCTGATGAAATTAACCTTTTTTTTTTTTTACGGTTTTCCACCACGTTTCAAATTTTTAAGCGTAACGAAAATGTAGAGCATTGCTGTAAACCGTACGATGAGATGAAAAATAATTTTTAACGTAATAATTATATAATTTGACCTCTAAATTATATTTCACACTTTATCTAAACTTCTGTTATTTTTCAAATAATAGATAGCATTTAATTTTATTGACATGCATTTTTATATTTATAAATTTAAATAAGTTTTTTTTAAATTTCGCGTTTAAAGCGACATTATTTAATACAACTCATTTGTTATAATTTAATGATTCGCTATATTTTCCGAAAACTTTAGAATTTTTTTTTTATCACAAACTGTCTAAAGAATCATAATGAAAATAAAATTGCTTCGTCACACTTTTTCTGCGATTAAAACTTCTAGAGAAAATTCAATGTTGTGAAAGGGCGAAAAAAATATTAATTTGAATGAAGATAACGAACTTAAAGGATGGTACGCATTGACTTTCCTCTTTAATTTTCTAGAACCTATTACGATTATATAAATTCTAAATTGACAACGAACAACGCCTAAAGAATGAAAGAAAAACGTATAGATTTAAGAGGTCTATATATTTTTAACGTATCAGGGATGTTTACAAAATTAAACTATCTATACATATTTTTTGTCAATTTAATACGGAGAGAGAATGAAGTTTAGAAAATATTTAAAAATTTTAATTTTGAAGTATTCAAAATACCTGTATATTATACATCTATTAAAATTTTTATGTGTTCATGACTATGTGCTTTTTTTTTTTACGATCTGTTTTGATCTTTATGGCATAGGTTAAAAGTTTTGAAAATAGAATTCATGTAATTAAAATAGAATTAATGTAATTTAAAATTAGTATTTAAATAATTTAATAAATGTTCGAATTTTTAAATAAACAATCTAGCCGTTGTGAAGTTATAAAATCTGGGAGAAATGATTAAGGAAAAATAAAATCATTTATTACTAAAATCAGTTTTATTTTAATTTTTAAAACGAAATAAATATGTATAGTAATGGAAATAAATTTTTTAAAACATATTTTCAAATAAATTAAAAAGGACCTTTTTTAAATCTTTGTTGTCGTATTAATTATTTAAAAATATATATTTAAAGAAAAAAAAAAAAAAAAAAAAAAAAAAAAAAAAAGGCAGGCAATCGTCCATTGTTTTTTTACTAAAATTAAGGAATTAAACTTACTTTATATCAAAATCAGGTTAATTCAAGATACATTCTTAATTTTTTTTAATAAAAAAAATATTTTGCTACCTTAAGGAAAATAATATATTCAGAGCAACCATACTTTATTAAAACATTAATTTATATTCAATTGCCTCCAAAAGAGTTTTGAAAGTTCTGAAATAGTTTGAGCTTGTTTTGTAACCTAAGGCTTTAAGTTTGTTTCCAAAATCTAAACAAGTCAGGGAAAAGAATATACTTCATTTAACGTGCAAATTATTCTCACAAATCGTGCTTCGAAATTTTTCTTCACAATAATAAACATAATTTCTAGAAATGCCTATAAAAATATGAATTTTTTAAAAATTTATTTAATTTTTTTTATTTATTTTACTAATTTGATGATTTATAAATACGGCAGATAAAATACCTTCGCAAAATTGGGGCACTCGCTAAAACTTTCCTTCCTTATACTTTCACAAATAAAAGATACATTTCATAGAAATGCCTGTATAAAAGATTATAATTTTGTTCACTATTTTGATAATCTACAAATTAAGATAAAAATCAGCCAATTATTGTAACTGAAATTATATAAATAAATATTTTTTTAGAAAAAATATTAAACAATAAAATATTATTTAAAAAAAAAGTTATAAGGAAGACTTTAGTTGAAACACATCAAATCTTCCTAGAATAATGTTACTTTACTAGATATTTTCTCAGTAAAAACATTCCAGATGAGAAAAACACTCAGCACGCGCCAAGATATAATGACATCTAAAAGCACGTTTCTCTTCTGCAACGTGACTGAGTTCGTTGTCTTGGTAACCCTGTAAAATGATCACGCTGCTACAGAAGAAGCGGAATTTTAATTGCTAAGTCGGCCACACAATTGTTTTATTCGCCAAATCTCTCTACTTACCATTTGCAACTACTGTCTGTGCTTAATAATTTTATAAGGTGTTAAATTTCTTTAAAGGTTGTTGCGTGCTCTCTCTTCAAGATAGGATATTGAACACTTAACGGTAAAAAATGTTCCTTACTAACTCTCCGATGTCGAAATTAATGAGATAGTGCTTTCGATATGGAAGGTATTGTGTAAAAATGCCGGAAGCGTTACCTTTCATTTTATGAGAAAAACAAGCTGTTTTATGTTATGAAGAGAGCTATCTAGTACAGTTTTGTATTAATCCATTAATACGTCAGTTGAATTTTTTTTTTACTAATATTATTTTACGCTAAACATTGAAATTATTATTATTATTTTTTTTAAAAAAAGTCGTGCTTGAAAATTTTTACCTAACTTTTAAACATGAAAAATTCATAAAATTAAAGAATTCAAAATTCAGAAAAACTATCTAAATTTAAAATTATGTGACACTAGTTGCATAAAATAAAAATTGTGATTCTAACAAGAAAACTATAAAAATTTAAAATAATGATACTAATTATGAAAACTATCAACAAAAAAAAATTTAGATACTAATAATGAAAATTATCAAAGTTTAAAATTATAATTTTTATCATGAAAACTATCAAAAATTCTGATTCTAATGGTGAAAATGTTCAAAGTTTAAGATTATGTGATTCCAATTATAAAAATTAAATTATTTTCTGAGTTATCAGGAAAAAAGTATTCTCATATAGTATAAATGTATTTATAAGTAATTAAACTTATTAACACGTTTCTTATTTACTTTGCCAAAAAAGAATTTCGAGTGTTTTTTAAAAATAAAACGAGAGCTACTTTATGTACCAAATTATTGAAACATGTAGCCATTAACTCATTAGTGCTCACAATAATCTGATAGAGACTGCATTAAGTATTACATTCTTGCAAGTTTCATTAACGATTACTACCTTCGCATATTCGGTTTAACCCTTTCACATTTTTTAGCTTGATTCATGAGAAGTTATTCGCATTGACAAAATGAATGGTGTCTTTTTGTTTAAATATTTTATTAAAAACGATTGCAAGATAACTTTTACCTTGAAATTTGATATTGTTTAAAAATGTTGGTTATTTATTGCATTTACTTGCGTTCCTAAGTTTCACGATTTTTCAACTTTTATAACGAAAAAGTTCCGGTAAAAATTAAATTAATATAATTTTTTTTTTGACAATATCGAAATATAAAGAATATTATTGTAAAATAGCAATTTCGGCATTAATAAATTAAAATGATTTAGAAGAAATTAATGCTTACGAATAACATATATCGATCGAATAAAACTCCTGTATACTTATGCGTTTATAAAATCGTTTGTAAAAAAGGAACTGGACATTATTGTGTTTAACTTAAACATTTTATCACCAAAAATGTTTTTTTGAACTCCGTAACGTGTGGCAAGAAAAAAAAAAGTTTTTATTTTAAAAAAAAAATTAATTTGTCATAATTGTACTTAACACTAATTTACAATTAAGAACTTGTTTTAGTAATGATCGAACTTTCCACTACATACAATATCCCACTATTAGTGAGAAAATTTTAAAATATTTTTTATTTATAAATTCTACAAATATAAAAAAAAACAGTAAAATTAAAAAAAATTTTGACTTTTATTCGAATTCATTAAATAAAACTAAAATTTAATAAAATAATTAATGTAGCGACACATTTAACGTAATACCTCTAAAATAAAATAAAACTTGATACATCCTGAAGAAAAAATGTCGACTGATTTAGTGAAAAATGCAGTGTGATAGTTATTTAATTCCCGACTTGCTCTATATTTATGCTATGACTAATTATGCTAAATTTATGCTATGACTCAATGATCTTAGCGAATGTTTGATACATGCATCACAAGATTATTAGACAAGGCAGTAACTACTGTTGACTGTTTACTCGTTCCTATCATTTTAAATAGCCATTTGATTACGTCCTAACTTTTCTGTATGCAGCATACATCACGCCAATAATAAAAAAAAAATTGTTATCGTGTTATTGTAACTTAAAAATCATTTTCTCTTTACTAGATCCGCCTGTTTCCTTTGTATTATTATTATTATTATTATTATTATTATTATTTTTTTTTTGCATTCGGCTTAGTTTCTATTCTACTTTTGTTATAGTGAATGCGCAGTACTAAAAGTTTCATTTTTTAAAATTTCGAGTTAATATAGCTGCATCCGACTGTTATGGCTTGCAATTACGTTCAATCCATCAATATTAAATTCTGTCACCAAAGTAATTTGTTTAATATTATAAACTATATCAGAATACATCGATAGTGTTATTAATACTTCTTATGTATACATCTCAGTTAGGCAAGAATCAAAAAATCTTGACATCCATTGATAAAACTCCTTTACTTAATGAATAATTTTATGCAATAATAGTTTCTTTTCTTAATTTTTTATTGTTTGTGAAATAAAAATATAAAAAAACCTTTAAAAACTTCCATGCTCGCAAGTTCTATACATTTTCAAATTTCCATCCGACAAGGTTAGTTTTAGACCAGGTGTTTCCAACTTACATGAGGCCGGGGGCCACAATTAAAAACACAAATAAAAATGGCGGGCCGCAACTTTATCAAAATTTTATGTATGAAATGTTTGACAGAACATTAAATATTACTGTCAGATTTTTACCAAGTTGTACAAAACAAAAGTATTGAATTACAAATTAAAATATGAAGTAGATTTTTAAAAATATTTAATTCCATATTAAAAAATTCTGGCTACAATAACTTTAATGTTCACCCATGTATTAAACAATTAATGTACAACAGATATCTAATTGTTAAGATATAAAACTTTAAAAAGGTTGGTATTAAAACTTACAAAGTAGCACACAAAATGTTCACTGACAAAATTGAGGTTTGTCTGCTGCAACCACAAGAGAATAGATATTTACATTTTAAATTTACAAATGTGTGTGTAAATATTTTCGTCCAAAATGATTGGTTTCAAAAAGTTAAATCGGAGAATTTCTTCGAGAAAATTTCTGATACACACATGCTAAATTATATTCACAAAACACAAAAAAAAAAAAAAAAAAAATAAAAAAAAAAAATAAATGAAATAAAAAGGAGCAACATACACGATTATTTTTGTATTTGAATAAATATTTTCTTGGATGCAAAACCTAAGAAATATTTTTTTTTTTTTTGCACATTTGGTATGATAAATTTCACAGAAACGAAGAAATTAGGTTTTTATTAACGAGAAAAGTATTTTAAACCCATATAGATTTTTTACGAAAATTGTCCGCAAAAAAAGGCTTCGCGGACCGGATGCGGCCCCCGGGCCGCCACTTGGAAACCACTGTTTTTGACAATACATTGAATGAAAGCTGCATTTACTTTTAATGTAGTTTCTGTTTCATGAATATATTTTTTTATTATATGCTCAGTGCTCAGACATAATTTTCTGTTATTTAAGGCCTTTTACATTCAATATGCCACGATCTTTCCCCCCTTCCAAAAAAAAAAAAAAAAAAAACTGTTTCTTTTTAATACAAAATCAACATTTATAAAATGAAAGATATTACCCGTGTAAAATAAGGGTAATTAAAAGTTCCGCCGAATCAGAATAAAGTTTTTAAAGCATCAATCACAGTTGAGCACGAGTTAATTGATTACAAGTAATAATGATTGCGAATAAAAATTTTAATCAAGATCGTAAAGGACCATAATTAACTAATCCAATAAAGAAAATGTTATTTTTTATAAACAATCACTATGCAATTAAATCCTAGTGGTTGCTTTGAAGTTTATGGGGGAAGAGAGAATATTTTGCTTAAAAATATTGTCTTACCGTATTGTGTTCCCGAGTAAAATATTTTACTTGGATTCCTTTACGCATTTTACGCCTCCGATTATTTCTTATACGAAAATACAAATTGATTTTAAACTTAATTGAAAATTAATTTCATGCTATGAAAATTCTTGTTCTGTTAAACCGTAAAATATGTAAATCAAAATAAATTCAATTAAAAAATAATATTATTTAGAAAATATGTAGCTTATTTAAGTCGCACTAGTGCTTCACAATGGGCTAATCCTGGCAACATCCCTGAGGATGATCCGAAGACATGCCATCACAATTTTTAATTCAGAATAATTTCCAGTTTCAAAATGGTTTGGAATTTATAATTCTCATCTTACAAACGTTATGGGAAACAAAGAAATTCATATGTTGTATAGTATTGATATTAAAATTGTATGAAATTTTTTTTTCTTTTACAAATTGTTTTAGTAATATTTTATACGAGGTGAAGAAGTCGCGACTAATAAAATGCCTAACGAATTCGTTAAGTGGAACAAATCCCAAAAATTGGCTAATTTTTAGGGCATAGGAAAAAATAAGTTAATTATTTTCAGTCATTAGTTGAAACTTTTCTCGATTAGAAACTTTAAAAACTTGCCGATCACGCTTTTACAATGACACCTTACAGACTACGTTTTTTCATATGTAAACATTAAAGTTTTAAAAACGTGACAAATTCTCACGTTGGCAATTATTTCGCGAAGTAATTCGATACAATATTGTTCAAGGTTATTAAACCTTTAAACTCCTCTTTCAAAATTCCACGATAACATTAATTGGCGCAGACCATTATTTTTTTTCTCTCTCTCACTGGGGGATCGTGTTCTATCTTCTTAAATTTCAAGTTGTTAGCCATCTGTCACTTATACTTTTTATTAAATCTTACCCTTTTTTGTAGTTATTTCATATCCGTTTTCTTGGATTTCTCACCAACGCGAATTTTATTTGTCATTGTAGTTTTATAGAATATATATATACATATATATCAAGGATCTGTTTAGAAGAAATTTGGGTCCGTTAACGGACCCTTCACAAAATATCTTTTCATAGAAACGGACCCTTCACAAAATATTTTAACTTAAAAACGGCCCCTTCACAAAATAATTTATCTTTTAATCGGACTCTTCACAAATTTGTTTACCTTTCATTATCGTTTAGTTAATCGAATAAACCCTTCCCAGGAAGGGAGGGGGTAAAAGAAAGACAGATGTATACGAACTAAATTTTGTCTTCCGCAGACGCTTCTTCCTTTACACGTCCGAAATGAACCTTCTGCGTTCAGCAATATAGGCTAAATACCAAATATTTGTGTGTTACATCGCTAATTTAGTAGCTGCAATTGCTGTTAATTTTTTAAAATGCAATTTTTTTAATTATAATTTTACAGTGTTGAGCATAATCTTGTATGTCTTTACAATTTAAAAACTCCTTGAAAAAGTTTTTTTTTTGCAATAACGGACCCTATTTGCACAAATTCACAAAAGCGGACCCTGGTTGAAAGAATGTGACATAACGTTTATTTTATATTCACAAATT